>CM020179.1:3562865-3619631 GCA_009805545.1 Oryza longistaminata
TCCAAACCAAAATAATTTCATAAACTGGGATTCAATATGCTCAAGGATGATGTGACTTGCCTTGCTCAGAGAGAACGGCCTTCCGAACCTTCGCGACGACCGCGAACCACGCTTCGGGAACCTCCGGAAAGACAGAAGCTACGCGAAGCACACAAGCAAAGCTACAAGCCTATAAAGAAGCAATAGCAATACATAAAAAGAAAGCACAGGGTTCTTTAGGTTATAACAAACATTAGGAGACTTGAACAGGTCGATTTGGAGTTCGTATGACCAAGATAAGATCATCCGAAGTTTAATGCTGTTACATGGAGATTTGCGGATTATTAAATTAGGCTTTGCAACTCTAAAACATGTGTAAGCGCTAACCTGGAAAAGACAGGAAGGCTGCGCTGTTCACATGCGGACCCCACATGTCAACCTAAGGGACCACGGTAGACCGAGTACAGAGACGGTCCACGGGTCGACAGAAGCAGACCCCGTGTGTCAACCGAGGCGAGTGGCCGACAAACGGACTCCACTAGACACCACGTAGGCTGCACACGTGGAAACCACGCGGCTACCGAGCGGGCACACTAACACGGTCACCTCATGCACACACGAACGAAACCGACACTGGTACACTGGTACCGGGGCCGACAACCGTACAACGGGCACGGGGCGACACCGAAAGGACGAGGACGGGGCAGCGAGAGGTGGGATCCTTACCACCACGCGACGAGGCATGGCATGACGACGACGAACGGGCGCGGCGGAGATGGCTCGGGGACGACTTCGGCGGTGATCGTTGGACGAAGGCGAGACACGGCCGACACAACGCTTGACGACATGGAGCCGAGGATGAAGATGACGACGGGGCTGCAGCAACCTTGACGAAACACGAGCGACGAACAGCACGGCTTGACGAAGGAACGAACGCCACTACGACCAGGGAACGACGAGAGACGACCCGACGACGAACACCGGCGGGGTTAGGGTGGAGGGGAGGCGAGGCCAAGGTCGACCTTTCCACTGCGACGCTGGAGGAGGAGACGGCGACGTCGGCCAACGCACGGGCACGGCGGAAGGGGCTGCCGGAGGCGACGTTGACGACGAGGAGGAAGGAGAGACCGGCGCGGTGGCGGCAGTCTCCGGACGAATCCGAGGGCAGGCTGGGGTGGAGGTCGATGCCAAGGTACCAGGGAGGAGATGGCGATTTCGGCCGGCGCTCTGGCGCGACGACCGGGGCGACTGGAGGCGGTGCAGTAGCGGCAACACCACTGGACGTCGACGAGGACGCGCCTCCGGTGGTCACCGGCGCGAACGAGGGCAGGCCGGGGGAGAGGAGGCGGCTGCGACATCGAGGATGGCGACAGCACGGCCTACAGGTGCAGGGCGAGGAGGGGGAGGCGGCTGGAGGTGGCCGGCGGCACGAGAGAGGGAGGGAGGAGGCAGGGAGAGGTGGCGCGGCCACTGGGGAACTCGGGAAGAGCCTAAAACGAGAGAACGGAAGGAGAGAGTTCCATTTTATAGCGGAGGGGAGCTAGCCGAGCACGGTAGAGGTCGGAACGGCGCCGTGAATGGCGTCCGGAGGCGCATGAAAGGTGGCCGGGAATGGCGGTGCCGTTCCGGGCGACTGAGGGCTCAATTCAAGGGGGAAATTAGGGGGAATTGAAGAGAAAGGAAAGGGGATTAATTCCCCCCAATCAATTTTGGAATCCAAGGTTTGAATCACGCGGATTTGAGGGAGGAACGAACTAGGGTTTTCACGGGAGGGAGAAGAGCCGGGCAGGGAGGAAGGAGACGACCGGCGCGGGTGGGACCCAAGCGGTCGCGCGGTCAGCGCGCGTGCAACGCGCGTGTGCGGGAGGGGAGCGGCTCAGCTTGGGCCGGGGCAGGCCCAGGTGGGAGGAGGAGAAGAGGGTGTGGGCCGGAGAGGAGAGGAGGGAGGGGCGGCCCGAGAGAGAGATGGGAAAGAAAAAGAGAGGGAGGGAAGAGAGACTTCGGCCGCGGGCCAAGGGAGAGAGAGGGAGGCTTTGGGCCGTACTTGGCCCAAAGGAGGTAGGAGGACTAATTTTTAGTTTTTCTTTTTAATAAACTTTGATAATTGTTGTTGTTGCTTAATAATTATTTTCGGTGCTCTGAAAATTCAAATAAAATTTGAGGGCTCATTTTAGACCAAGGGGAATTTAACGAAAATTCTCCGGGCCACATTCGAATTTTTCTTGTACGCATTTTAATGTTAACCAATTTCTTTTCGAATTTTAATTAATTCTATCATTCCTTTTACAAAATGATTTTTATTTCGGGGATGAATTTATCAGGACGTGACAAAGCTCCAGCTAGAAAAGGCGAAGGATCTCCGGCAACAACAGGTTGCACGGAAATGGAAGCCGGCGAATACCACCGTCCGATTGTCGACATGCTTCAGGACCACGGCCTTCCCCGGAGCGAAAGCCTGCCCCTCCACCAGCGTGCCGAACTTGACCAACTTCGCCAGCTCGTCGTCATCCACGAGCGAAACCCCTAAAAAGGCGATGGTGTCGTCGTCAATCCGGCTGGGATCAGGTCCCGTCGCCGAAATGGGGTTTGGCTTGCGAGGAGCCATGGCGAAGGGTGTGTGCAGTGGCGAAAAGAGAGAACGGGCGAAAGATTTATGGAATCAAGGGGCACCGTGAAGAGAGAACGGGAAGGAGAGAGCGCTCTCGATGAAACTGACGGGTGTGGCGGTGAAAAAGGGAAAGGGGGGAATATATAGCCCACCCAGGCGACGATTCGCCTCCCCACCCAATAATAAGCCACCACGTGTCACAAGGGTAGGCGAAACAGTAAATTCCCATCGATCGAGCCGCACAGTGATAAGCCCGCAAAAAGGGAAAACCCATTACTGTTCATTTCGGCCTGGGAAAAATAATAAAAACAGCTTCGCCATCCCAAGAGGCGAAAGCCACATATAGATACCAAACGTAAAAACACACAGTATACACTTTATTTGCAGGACGGCAGAATAGGTTTCGGCAGGAGCATCGGTCGATAGGGGGCGCCTCATACCATACCACATGGTTTGCATGGTCTCGGCCGAAGCTCCTATCTCACCCTTGCCCGTGAGGGTCTTGTTGGCGGTATGACATGAGACCCTTCGACCAGACCTGCCGAAACCATGCAACCAGTGAGGGTTCAAACCAGAGACGTCAAGTTCGTCGGGGCGAAGCCCTCATGGCGAAGACTATGAAGCAAAGACGGCGAAGGGCGGAGAATCGCGTTGGTACCTCACAAGGATAAAGGCATCTTGGGCGAAGACTGTGTGGCGAAGAGTGTATGACGAAGGAGGGAGGCTTCGCCACAGCGAGTTCGGCATCGAGAAGGCCCAAGAAGCTGTCCTAGCCACTCAAGCTCGGTGGCCGTTGGGCCAGCGTTCGCCAGGCGGCCCATTAGAAGCCCATGTACCTCAATTACACTGTATACCCATGTAAATGTCCCTTTTATAAGGGCAACCATGTAAATTCCCCTATAAATACCTAAACCTAATAGGGGAACCTGTAATAGGGTATAAATGGACCCCTAGGGCCATGAAAATGGGGGGATCCCAAGAAAAATTCTCAATTTAATACATTTTACTGTTTTCCAACCACTGTTGAGTAATCACGTCTTTCGACGTATGCGGTTGTCGTTTCGACAACAGAGTGTATTGGGTGGTCCATGCCAAAAAAATCTACGTGCCTCGCGGGGCGATCTTTTGTTAATTAATGCCAATATTGGATACATTGGCACATGTGGATGCGATGTTTCTCACCGGAATGAAAAAGTTCAGAAAGCACCAAAACAAGATTTTTTGACATATTGGAGTGTATTGGGTGCGTCCGTGCAAAATATCACCCCGTGACTCCTGCCGTGAATTTTTGTCCATTAATGCCAATATTGTCAAATATTTTCACACGTGGGTGCGATGTTTTTCACCAGAATGAAAAAGTTCAAAAAGCAGCAAAACATGATTTTTGGACATATTGGAGTGTATTGGGATCGTCCGTGGCAAAAAATCACTCCGTGACTCGCGCTGCGAACTTTGTCAATTCATGACAATATTGGCATATATTGTCACACGTGGGTGCGATGTTTTTCACCGGAATGAAAAGGTTCAAAAAGCACAAAAAGATGATTTTTGGACATATTGGAGTGTGTTGGGTGCGTCAGTGGCCAAAAGTCACTCCGTGACTCGCGTGGCGAACTTTTGTCAATTAATGCCGATATTGGCATACGTGGGTGCTATGTTTTTCACCGGTATGAAAAAGTGTTATTAGCACCAAAACATGATTTTTGGACATATTGGAGTGTATTGGGTGCGTCCGTTGCACAAAAATCACTCCGTGACTCGCCATGTGATCTTTTGTCAATTAATACCAATATTGGCATATATTCGCACACTTGGGTGCGATGCTTTTCACCAGAATGAAAAAGTTCAGAAAGCACCATAACATGATTTTTGGACATATTGGAGTGTATTGGGCGCGTCCGTGCAAAAAATCACTCCGTGACTCGTGTCGCGAACTTTTGTCAATTAATGCCAATATTGGCATATATTGTCACACGTGGGTGCGATGATTTTCGCCATAAGAAAAGTTTCAAAAAGCACCAAAACATGACTTTTGGACATATTGGAGTGTATTGGGAGCGTCCGTGGCTATAAATCACAACGTGACTCGCGCGGCGAACTTTTGTCAATTAATACCAATATTGGCATATATTGTCACACGTGGTAGTGATGTTTTTCACCGGAAAGAAAATGATGTGACCATGGCTACTACGGATACACCCGTTGCTCACATCATGGATGAACAACAAGATATTAAGTTCAAGTCCTCCAAGTGCTGGAATCCGATTCGGTCACCTGCTGTCTGCTAACTTCAAACAGCTACCGAATCTGCATACGACCTCCGTTTTCAGCCCATGAGTACTTGATGGAAAGCTCTCGGAGTCCTCTTTCCAAAGGATCCGGCCTCATCACCAGACTCCATTTCCTTTGGCCGCAAACAAGAAAACAAGGTGCTGCGTCACCTGTCATGGGCCTTTGGGCTTGTAACTTCATTTGGGACCCCGGCCCAAGTGGGGCCCATGTGGGGTGCGCCCCAGCCAGGTGGAGCACGACCCTAGAGTCCACTTGGTCGTCCTCACACCTTTATAAATAGTTAGGTACCCCTTTAGAGTTTCTTGGGTTTTGATTAATTGTAAGTTTAGCCATTGCTACTTCGCTGGCAGCGCACGTGTCGGCTCTACCGTCCGTCTGCTTGTTCGGAACCCCACTTTATCGTGTATCAATTCATCTTTGTGCGTCTTGTCTATCTAGCAATTCAGTTGCTTTCTATCTTGTTCTTGCTTGTTCTCGATTGCTTGCAGGAATAGGGTTGATCTGCACCAGCAAGATCAACAAACCCTCGGAGAGGTGTATCGATCGCTAAGGCGCAACACAACAACGTCTCGTACGGTTGTAGTCGGGTCGTCAACGTTTCTCCCAAATCGTAGTTATCATCAACTCACCAAAAGATCGGGCCAACAACAGCCTTGAGTGTCTAGAGTGGAGCTCAGGGTTCATCAGGTGGTATCAGAGCTTTCGTTGCTCGGTGAGTTTTTATCTACCCATCACCAGAAAATTGCCATACAAAAAATTACATCCTGTACCTAGCCATATTTGTGCCATTTCATTGTTCATTTCAGTTTTTGCTTTGTTGAGTTTGCATTGCATTGTCTAGTCGTGTTGCTGGTCTCAGTGTCTAGTCCGTTTAGAGTTTCGAGTTCTGGTCACGTTTTGTACCACAGTCGTCACCGCCACCATGTCTCTGTTGTCGTCGGGACCTACGAAAACAGAATCGGCTCGCTGCCATGGTTCTATTTTTGTAGTTTTCATAAGTTTCTGTTGGTCGGTTTTGGAGTTGATGAGTTGCATGTAGGTTTTGTTTCGTGTGTTTGAACCCTCTCCCGTGGCCGTGCTGTTGCGCGTGAAAAAGGAAGAAGGAAGGGGGCGTCTGTTTGTAGATTAGATCAATCCGGTTGATTTGTTTCCATCCAACGCCGACCTTTTCAATTTGGCCGAGTCCAATCCCTCCACCCCCCCTCGTGTGCGTTTCTTTCCACTAGTGAGCGTGCACGTGCAAGGCATGTTTTTCACCATTTATGATCTTTTGAAGCTGAAGTTATCAATTGTGTAAAATTAGAATCTTAAGATCCATCTAACATATGTTGTTTGTTCCCATCTAAAATGTTAATGTAAAAAATAGAATGTGTCATTTCCATCTCAATTTCAAAATAGAAATATAAAATAAATACTGAGCTCTTTTTACACTTTCATAGAAATAGAATAATTTGTAGAAGTATCTTTCTTTCCATTTCCGTTTACTGTCCAACATTTTCACATATTGATGAATCATTGAATGATAACCGGAAACCAGTTCATTATTGAAAGGCTAAACTTCATTATAGTAGCTACAATAGCAGACTATAAGTCAGCTATAAACATATTTTAAGCAGGTAAAAGAGGAGAGATAAAAGCAGCAGGCTACAATGAAAGGCTAAACTTCATTAGAGTAGCTACAATAGCGGGCTACAATGAAAGACTAAACTTTATTAGAGTAGCTACAATAGCAGACTATAAGTCAGCTATAAACATATTTTAAGAAGGTAAAAGAGGAGAGATGAAAATATGTTTATAGCTGACTTCATTGAATGTTTCAATAATTGAATGTTTATAGCTGGCATTAATTGAATGTTTCATGAACATAAATCTAACATTATTCATTAATAATTCGTTCCATTGTCAATGACATAAAAGATATGATATTCATAGAATTTTGGCTCTGTTGGAAAATAATAAACATTATTTCTTTAGTTAACCAAACATAGTTAGCACACAACATATCAATTATCACCACTAATGGTTTGTTCCTATGAAAAAAATTGAGTGTTAGATATCTTTTTGACTGGCGGAAGAGTACCGGCAATTCTTTAGTTTTCCCGACAGACAATGAATTGCTGGCAGACAAACTATTCCTGGCAAAAGATATTAGTCCTGGCAGATTGTCTCCTTGTTTAGCATGCAATTAGACACTAAGAACCAGCTTTTAAAAAAAACAAAATATAATATGTTGCATCGAATGTACCATTGCCAAGTGCACCAATTAAATTAATCATCATGAAACAAATACATCTTTTTACACAATTAATTTACTGTTGATGACTTTATCCTTCACAAAATGCATCTGATTACAATCTAAGAAATACAGGTCAGATGCCCGCACCACAAACACCCAATCTAGTCTAGAGTGGCACCTGCAAACACAAAATAGCTACTTTTGATGGCTTTGCATATACAAAAGACGATTTACCATCCTTCCAGTAGATTTCTCCATCCAAAGCAAGCTATTCTACATGCAGTTCTTCAACAAAATGTGAAACATTGCCAGAATTGGTTCAGCTATCAGCCACATCCCACCTAGAAAAGATGTTATACATAATAAGCACAAGAGGAATGTTGCATGATCATTTTGTAATACTGAAAGTAATGCAACTATACATAAGGAAAAGAGGATTTGTTTTTTTTTTTTTGAACAGTGTAGCTTTCTTGTGGTTTGCAGCTCAAAGATAATTGCAATAGTAGCATTGATCAGATAGCTAAAGTTGCACATCAGATAGCCCTTACAATATGCTAAAGTTGTTACCTAAAAGGTAATAAGTACCGTATGAAAATCCTAGATGGTCACCACACATGCATTCTAAAACTATTGGCTATATTACCATCATTTAGAGTACAGATTATATCAGGTAGGGATCTGATTGTTAGAAGTCAAAACTCAAGCATAATTCTTAGCATTTTTTTTATTATGGCATCTTTATAGGTTGCTAGTTGTTAGGGAGATATATAACAAGCCAATCCTGGGAGAATGATGTGGAAGTATGCTAGGCAAATTTCAGAGATATGTGCATAGCTAACTCAGATTCTGTAATCACCATGCAGGCCTTGATGGTAAAAATTGCAACCAACCGAAATGCTAGTGTTATATATCTGATCAAACCGAAATACAACCACACATGCAACCAAATTGCACGCAAGTTACTATAACAGAACTTGTATTACCTGTACAAGTTACTATATATGGCACTGACAAGTTCAAGGGGCTTTATGGCACTGGCCTGAAAATAGAAGGGGGTTACTGGATTGATAATTATGTAAAAATTACAAACCTTAATACAAAGTAAGGAGCTTATTAGTTGGAATACACATAAGGCTTCCATAAGCTGACCTGAAAATCTGCCAATGCCAGATTAATGATGTTCAGTGCAGTTTATAGCTAGCTTGCATGCTGGAAAATTAAATATCCCAGATGCATATTTTCGTGATTGAACCTGAAATAAAACATCGTAGAATGGTTATCCACGGCTAGCAGCACAATTAGGATATGTATGTATATATGGCAGGACATACAAAGGAGCACATGTTCACAAAAAAAATCCCATTATACTTAGTCCTGTGTTTAATTATCGAATTGAGAGGGAAATCAACTGTCTTTAACCACAATATCAAAAAATTTAGTCAAGCATCACCAACTTATCATTGTCAAATCTCAAAGCAGATCCATTCATCAGGATTATTTGCAAATTAACAAACTAATAACGACCCCCTACTCCCTCTACCCCATCAAGGTATTATCTCCATGTAAGTTACCTGACCTAGCATCCATAGTTATAATAAAGTTTCATAAATGTCTCCATATTTCTGTTAAATATCTCAGATTTTACAGCTAAGAACACGTACAGATGTTCTTTTCAGAATACCTCAGGATCTTAAGCTAGGCACAAACAAAAGTTTTATCACCCATAATTTTTAGAAATGCGTTATCACCCACATTTTTTAGAAATGTGAAAAGAAGTGCTTAAACAAAAACAGTAAGCACACAGACTATAGCTAATGGTTTGCTGCATGGATCCACTCAATCTGTTGCAAAATTGCTTATACCCAAAATTCTCATATTATACCTCTTATGAAACTGAGGAAAAGAAAGAAGAAAAAGAAAGGAAGATAGAAAAATATGCAGAGCTACTAAAAGCATTTCATCTTTTTCTTTACAGAGAAAGGAAGATAGAAAAAAAAATACAGAGCTACTAAAAGCTAAATAACTAGTTTATTGGATGAAATGAGAAGATAACTTGCAAGCTCTGCACCACCTTTCAAACATATTCACATGCTTTATTGAAAATACTGACATATACCTATTTTAGGTATATGGCCTCCCTCAAGTACAAACATATCGAAACCATTGCTTGCTAACTGTAGTTATGAATAAGAAGCTAAAAAACCTGTGGTCAGCAGGTTGACAAATGTATGATAAATTTAGTCATGGGATGCAATATACTCCCACTCTGGTGAGCATGCATGCCCATAGAAAAATCCAGAAAATAGTATGCAGCCTGTTGTTTTATCTGAAACATGATGAAAAAATAAATAGAAAAATGACTTGTAAATATCAATGTGCGCATACCCAAAGGTACTCTTATACAAAATATATTGTAGGCGCAATCACATCGAAATAAAATGAAGCTCTTACCTGGAAATTATGGCTTCAATTTGCTTCTTGAATTAGTTGGCCATCTCAAGAAAATTGCTGGAAACAATCCATTGTATCAATACATCACCTATCTGTTAGCATGACCCTGATTCAGAATTATATAATTGAGCTGCTCATAAAATTGCAAGCTAAACCACCAGTTAAGGTTGATTCAAGTGTAAACAGGATTCAGATTTGTTTAAATGCATAATTTGCACTTTTGTTCAAAAACATTTACACCGTAACATGGTTATGCCATGCAAGTCAATCACCTTCTCCTCAAACACATTGTGTTTCACCATTAGCGGTGGTGCAGTTGCTCCATCTCTCTCCATAGATCCACCTGGAACAACCCACAGAAATCAAGATCAGGGCACCACCACAGAATCATGAGTTCATATGACGGGAAGAAATTACAGAAAAAAATTTGAGGATATTACATGGAAGAGAAAGCGACTGAATTTTCCTGTCAAGAAAAACTCCTACCAGCTTAACTGCGCAACTTTTCTGTCATCTGAGCAAACGCGATGGAAGACCCTTCTATTCCGCTGAAGCTAGATATTCCACCAGGTTGTGATCTCTTTCTCTCTTTCTTTCAATCTTTGGCTTGATACGAGCGAAAACAAAGACACCAATCAGACATATATTATACTCGTATTGCATAGGGGATAAAACCAAACTTCTGCAGGCACAAATTTACTCCCAAACATTGACAGTGAAATAGCAATCTTTTACTCCCTACATATTTTAATGTATGACACCGTTGACTTTTCGACCAACGTTTGACCATTCGTTTTATTCAAATTTTTTGTGCAAATATAAAAATATTTATGTTATGCTTAAAGAATATTTGATGACAAATCAAGTCGTAATAAAATAAATGATAATTACATAAATTTTTTGAATAAGACAAATGGTCAAACGTTGGATAAAAAGTCAACGGCGTCATACATTAAAATATGGAGGTAGTACTAAATTTGCTCCCAAACATTGTGATTTCATAGGGTCCATTGCACGCACATAGTAATCTGTGCAGCCACTATCGATCTATTAAAAAAAAAATCCTAAGTTGATTTTAATTTTTGAGAGGCACCAAACATAGAGAATAACTTGGGAGGAGAAGGTAATTGGCTATGGAACAGAGGAATTCCACTTACCGCTACTTCATCGTCAAATTCCGGTCGCTGGCCTTCGTCAGCCATTAAAATCTTTGCCTTTTCGCCCACAGTTGTCCGGATGGAACTCAACATAGATTCACATTTGTCTTACACAGGAGCAGCAAGGGAGACGTGATCCGGATGAGTTTGCGGAGGGGGCAGAGGAGTCGCGGCGGACACCAGATGTCGAGGGATCGACGGCGGCCGGACTGCGGGTAATCGACGGCGAGGTGTGGTGGAGACGCGAGGGCGATGCGGCTCGATGGAGACCAGACGGCGACGGATCGACGGCGCCCAGATAGTGGGGATCCAGCCAGCGAGGCAGCGAGGGCGAGGCAAAGGCTAGGGTTTACGGGATCGGGGACCCTGCTTGTGGGCTGCGGCTGAGGTGGGCAGGCGTGACGGGACGTGAGGAGAGGTGGAGAGGGCGGCGCGGGAGAGGAGCGGGCGGAGGGAAGCGGCGGCGCGGCATGGGGAGAACGACGGTGCAGGCGGAGGGAAACGGCGGCGCAGGCGTACGGGGCCGGGCGGAGGTTAGCGGCGATGCAAACGTGCGGGAGCGGATGGATTTTCGTTTTTGTTTTCTTTTTTGTGCGCGGTTTTTCGGGTGTAGAGGGTGAGGGGTGGGTCCCACGCGATAGTGGAACTGAAGGATTGGAGGATTGGGGATGAACTCGTACTTTTTATATTAGTATAGATTGTCAATTAATGCCAATATTGGCATATATTGTCACACGTGGTAGTGATGTTTTTCACCGGAAAGAAAATGATGTGACCATGGCTACTACGGATACACCCGTTGCTCACATCATGGATGAACAACAAGATATTAAGTTCAAGTCCTCCAAGTGCTGGAATCCGATTCGGTCACCTGCTGTCTACTAACTTCAAACAGCTACCGAATCTGCATACGACCTCCGTTTTCAGCCCATGAGTACTTGATGGAAAGCTCTCGGAGTCCTCTTTCCAAAGGATCCGGCCTCATCACCAGACTCCATTTCCTTTGGCCGCAAACAAGAAAACAAGGTGCTGCGTCACCTGTCATGGGCCTTTGGGCTTGTAACTTCATTTGGGACCCCGGCCCAAGTGGGGCCCATGTGGGGTGCGCCCCAGCCAGGTGGAGCACGACCCTAGAGTCCACTTGGTCGTCCTCACACCTTTATAAATAGTTAGGTACCCCTTTAGAGTTTCTTGGGTTTTGATTAATTGTAAGTTTAGCCATTGCTACTTCGCTGGCAGCGCACGTGTCGGCTCTACCGTCCGTCTGCTTGTTCGGAACCCCACTTTATCGTGTATCAATTCATCTTTGTGCGTCTTGTCTATCTAGCAATTCAGTTGCTTTCTATCTTGTTCTTGCTTGTTCTCGATTGCTTGCAGGAATAGGGTTGATCTGCACCAGCAAGATCAACAAACCCTCGGAGAGGTGTATCGATCGCTAAGGCGCAACACAACAACGTCTCGTACGGTTGTAGTCGGGTCGTCAACGTTTCTCCCAAATCGTAGTTATCATCAACTCACCAAAAGATCGGGCCAACAACAGCCTTGAGTGTCTAGAGTGGAGCTCAGGGTTCATCAGGTGGTATCAGAGCTTTCGTTGCTCGGTGAGTTTTTATCTACCCATCACCAGAAAATTGCCATACAAAAAATTACATCCTGTACCTAGCCATATTTGTGCCATTTCATTGTTCATTTCAGTTTTTGCTTTGTTGAGTTTGCATTGCATTGTCTAGTCGTGTTGCTGGTCTCAGTGTCTAGTCCGTTTAGAGTTTCGAGTTCTGGTCACGTTTTGTACCACAGTCGTCACCGCCACCATGTCTCTGTTGTCGTCGGGACCTACGAAAACAGAATCGGCTCGCTGCCATGGTTCTATTTTTGTAGTTTTCATAAGTTTCTGTTGGTCGGTTTTGGAGTTGATGAGTTGCATGTAGGTTTTGTTTCGTGTGTTTGAACCCTCTCCCGTGGCCGTGCTGTTGCGCGTGAAAAAGGAAGAAGGAAGGGGGCGTCTGTTTGTAGATTAGATCAATCCGGTTGATTTGTTTCCATCCAACGCCGACCTTTTCAATTTGGCCGAGTCCAATCCCTCCACCCCCCCTCGTGTGCGTTTCTTTCCACTAGTGAGCGTGCACGTGCAAGGCATGTTTTTCACCATTTATGATCTTTTGAAGCTGAAGTTATCAATTGTGTAAAATTAGAATCTTAAGATCCATCTAACATATGTTGTTTGTTCCCATCTAAAATGTTAATGTAAAAAATAGAATGTGTCATTTCCATCTCAATTTCAAAATAGAAATATAAAATAAATACTGAGCTCTTTTTACACTTTCATAGAAATAGAATAATTTGTAGAAGTATCTTTCTTTCCATTTCCGTTTACTGTCCAACATTTTCACATATTGATGAATCATTGAATGATAACCGGAAACCAGTTCATTATTGAAAGGCTAAACTTCATTATAGTAGCTACAATAGCAGACTATAAGTCAGCTATAAACATATTTTAAGCAGGTAAAAGAGGAGAGATAAAAGCAGCAGGCTACAATGAAAGGCTAAACTTCATTAGAGTAGCTACAATAGCGGGCTACAATGAAAGACTAAACTTTATTAGAGTAGCTACAATAGCAGACTATAAGTCAGCTATAAACATATTTTAAGAAGGTAAAAGAGGAGAGATGAAAATATGTTTATAGCTGACTTCATTGAATGTTTCAATAATTGAATGTTTATAGCTGGCATTAATTGAATGTTTCATGAACATAAATCTAACATTATTCATTAATAATTCGTTCCATTGTCAATGACATAAAAGATATGATATTCATAGAATTTTGGCTCTGTTGGAAAATAATAAACATTATTTCTTTAGTTAACCAAACATAGTTAGCACACAACATATCAATTATCACCACTAATGGTTTGTTCCTATGAAAAAAATTGAGTGTTAGATATCTTTTTGACTGGCGGAAGAGTACCGGCAATTCTTTAGTTTTCCCGACAGACAATGAATTGCTGGCAGACAAACTATTCCTGGCAAAAGATATTAGTCCTGGCAGATTGTCTCCTTGTTTAGCATGCAATTAGACACTAAGAACCAGCTTTTAAAAAAAACAAAATATAATATGTTGCATCGAATGTACCATTGCCAAGTGCACCAATTAAATTAATCATCATGAAACAAATACATCTTTTTACACAATTAATTTACTGTTGATGACTTTATCCTTCACAAAATGCATCTGATTACAATCTAAGAAATACAGGTCAGATGCCCGCACCACAAACACCCAATCTAGTCTAGAGTGGCACCTGCAAACACAAAATAGCTACTTTTGATGGCTTTGCATATACAAAAGACGATTTACCATCCTTCCAGTAGATTTCTCCATCCAAAGCAAGCTATTCTACATGCAGTTCTTCAACAAAATGTGAAACATTGCCAGAATTGGTTCAGCTATCAGCCACATCCCACCTAGAAAAGATGTTATACATAATAAGCACAAGAGGAATGTTGCATGATCATTTTGTAATACTGAAAGTAATGCAACTATACATAAGGAAAAGAGGATTTGTTTTTTTTTTTTTGAACAGTGTAGCTTTCTTGTGGTTTGCAGCTCAAAGATAATTGCAATAGTAGCATTGATCAGATAGCTAAAGTTGCACATCAGATAGCCCTTACAATATGCTAAAGTTGTTACCTAAAAGGTAATAAGTACCGTATGAAAATCCTAGATGGTCACCACACATGCATTCTAAAACTATTGGCTATATTACCATCATTTAGAGTACAGATTATATCAGGTAGGGATCTGATTGTTAGAAGTCAAAACTCAAGCATAATTCTTAGCATTTTTTTTATTATGGCATCTTTATAGGTTGCTAGTTGTTAGGGAGATATATAACAAGCCAATCCTGGGAGAATGATGTGGAAGTATGCTAGGCAAATTTCAGAGATATGTGCATAGCTAACTCAGATTCTGTAATCACCATGCAGGCCTTGATGGTAAAAATTGCAACCAACCGAAATGCTAGTGTTATATATCTGATCAAACCGAAATACAACCACACATGCAACCAAATTGCACGCAAGTTACTATAACAGAACTTGTATTACCTGTACAAGTTACTATATATGGCACTGACAAGTTCAAGGGGCTTTATGGCACTGGCCTGAAAATAGAAGGGGGTTACTGGATTGATAATTATGTAAAAATTACAAACCTTAATACAAAGTAAGGAGCTTATTAGTTGGAATACACATAAGGCTTCCATAAGCTGACCTGAAAATCTGCCAATGCCAGATTAATGATGTTCAGTGCAGTTTATAGCTAGCTTGCATGCTGGAAAATTAAATATCCCAGATGCATATTTTCGTGATTGAACCTGAAATAAAACATCGTAGAATGGTTATCCACGGCTAGCAGCACAATTAGGATATGTATGTATATATGGCAGGACATACAAAGGAGCACATGTTCACAAAAAAAATCCCATTATACTTAGTCCTGTGTTTAATTATCGAATTGAGAGGGAAATCAACTGTCTTTAACCACAATATCAAAAAATTTAGTCAAGCATCACCAACTTATCATTGTCAAATCTCAAAGCAGATCCATTCATCAGGATTATTTGCAAATTAACAAACTAATAACGACCCCCTACTCCCTCTACCCCATCAAGGTATTATCTCCATGTAAGTTACCTGACCTAGCATCCATAGTTATAATAAAGTTTCATAAATGTCTCCATATTTCTGTTAAATATCTCAGATTTTACAGCTAAGAACACGTACAGATGTTCTTTTCAGAATACCTCAGGATCTTAAGCTAGGCACAAACAAAAGTTTTATCACCCATAATTTTTAGAAATGCGTTATCACCCACATTTTTTAGAAATGTGAAAAGAAGTGCTTAAACAAAAACAGTAAGCACACAGACTATAGCTAATGGTTTGCTGCATGGATCCACTCAATCTGTTGCAAAATTGCTTATACCCAAAATTCTCATATTATACCTCTTATGAAACTGAGGAAAAGAAAGAAGAAAAAGAAAGGAAGATAGAAAAATATGCAGAGCTACTAAAAGCATTTCATCTTTTTCTTTACAGAGAAAGGAAGATAGAAAAAAAAATACAGAGCTACTAAAAGCTAAATAACTAGTTTATTGGATGAAATGAGAAGATAACTTGCAAGCTCTGCACCACCTTTCAAACATATTCACATGCTTTATTGAAAATACTGACATATACCTATTTTAGGTATATGGCCTCCCTCAAGTACAAACATATCGAAACCATTGCTTGCTAACTGTAGTTATGAATAAGAAGCTAAAAAACCTGTGGTCAGCAGGTTGACAAATGTATGATAAATTTAGTCATGGGATGCAATATACTCCCACTCTGGTGAGCATGCATGCCCATAGAAAAATCCAGAAAATAGTATGCAGCCTGTTGTTTTATCTGAAACATGATGAAAAAATAAATACAAAAATGACTTGTAAATATCAATGTGCGCATACCCAAAGGTACTCTTATACAAAATATATTGTAGGCGCAATCACATCGAAATAAAATGAAGCTCTTACCTGGAAATTATGGCTTCAATTTGCTTCTTGAATTAGTTGGCCATCTCAAGAAAATTGCTGGAAACAATCCATTGTATCAATACATCACCTATCTGTTAGCATGACCCTGATTCAGAATTATATAATTGAGCTGCTCATAAAATTGCAAGCTAAACCACCAGTTAAGGTTGATTCAAGTGTAAACAGGATTCAGATTTGTTTAAATGCATAATTTGCACTTTTGTTCAAAAACATTTACACCGTAACATGGTTATGCCATGCAAGTCAATCACCTTCTCCTCAAACACATTGTGTTTCACCATTAGCGGTGGTGCAGTTGCTCCATCTCTCTCCATAGATCCACCTGGAACAACCCACAGAAATCAAGATCAGGGCACCACCACAGAATCATGAGTTCATATGACGGGAAGAAATTACAGAAAAAAATTTGAGGATATTACATGGAAGAGAAAGCGACTGAATTTTCCTGTCAAGAAAAACTCCTACCAGCTTAACTGCGCAACTTTTCTGTCATCTGAGCAAACGCGATGGAAGACCCTTCTATTCCGCTGAAGCTAGATATTCCACCAGGTTGTGATCTCTTTCTCTCTTTCTTTCAATCTTTGGCTTGATACGAGCGAAAACAAAGACACCAATCAGACATATATTATACTCGTATTGCATAGGGGATAAAACCAAACTTCTGCAGGCACAAATTTACTCCCAAACATTGACAGTGAAATAGCAATCTTTTACTCCCTACATATTTTAATGTATGACACCGTTGACTTTTCGACCAACGTTTGACCATTCGTTTTATTCAAATTTTTTGTGCAAATATAAAAATATTTATGTTATGCTTAAAGAATATTTGATGACAAATCAAGTCGTAATAAAATAAATGATAATTACATAAATTTTTTGAATAAGACAAATGGTCAAACGTTGGATAAAAAGTCAACGGCGTCATACATTAAAATATGGAGGTAGTACTAAATTTGCTCCCAAACATTGTGATTTCATAGGGTCCATTGCACGCACATAGTAATCTGTGCAGCCACTATCGATCTATTAAAAAAAAAATCCTAAGTTGATTTTAATTTTTGAGAGGCACCAAACATAGAGAATAACTTGGGAGGAGAAGGTAATTGGCTATGGAACAGAGGAATTCCACTTACCGCTACTTCATCGTCAAATTCCGGTCGCTGGCCTTCGTCAGCCATTAAAATCTTTGCCTTTTCGCCCACAGTTGTCCGGATGGAACTCAACATAGATTCACATTTGTCTTACACAGGAGCAGCAAGGGAGACGTGATCCGGATGAGTTTGCGGAGGGGGCAGAGGAGTCGCGGCGGACACCAGATGTCGAGGGATCGACGGCGGCCGGACTGCGGGTAATCGACGGCGAGGTGTGGTGGAGACGCGAGGGCGATGCGGCTCGATGGAGACCAGACGGCGACGGATCGACGGCGCCCAGATAGTGGGGATCCAGCCAGCGAGGCAGCGAGGGCGAGGCAAAGGCTAGGGTTTACGGGATCGGGGACCCTGCTTGTGGGCTGCGGCTGAGGTGGGCAGGCGTGACGGGACGTGAGGAGAGGTGGAGAGGGCGGCGCGGGAGAGGAGCGGGCGGAGGGAAGCGGCGGCGCGGCATGGGGAGAACGACGGTGCAGGCGGAGGGGTCGGCGGCGCAGGCGTGTGGGGCCGGGCGGAGGTTAGCGGCGATGCAAACGTGCGGGAGCGGATGGATTTTCGTTTTTGTTTTCTTTTTTGTGCGCGGTTTTTCGGGTGTAGAGGGTGAGGGTCCCACGCGATTGTGGAATTGAACGATTGGAGGATTGACGATGAACTCGTACTTTTTATATTAGTATAGATATAGATGTGAGTAAGTCCCACGTGCCCAGTTGCCGAAAAAACGGAACTTATGGGACGAGAGCATTCCATTTTTGTATAGTTCTAATTTTGGGATTGAACTTTTACACTTCAGTCCCTGTAATTTTTATATTCGCATTTGAGTCCCTGTAATCTTGCATTGAGGTCCTTGAGTTTGTTTCTTTGTAAAAAAAGGAAAAAAAAAGGCAGAAAGGTGCTAAAAAAAGAAGAGAAAAGAAAAGCCGCACCAAAAAAAGAGAAAAAAGGGCAAAAAAATAAAAAAAAGAAGAAGAAAGAAAGAAAGAGAGAAAATCAGCTTGCTATCATTGAGATTGATTTCATATATCAGAGTTGTGCTTGGGTTGTTTCTAGTGCTATCTAGTGGTACCGTTTGTGTCTAGGCTCACGTCTCTAGTACGTTCTAGCCTAGGACCAGCACGGTACTTGACTTTGAACAATTATTCAACTTTGCATTTTCTGATTTGAGCATTTGCTATTCCTTTGCTACATACTTAAGCCTACCCAGAGCTCCATAGATTTGATTGCAGCCGTACAACAAGTGTTTGCCAAGGCATTGATATATCCAACCTCCATTTGGGTGCTTGGTTGAGTCGGTGCATGTCACCATTCCGCTTGCTTTGGTAAGAACTTGAAAGAGCTTGGTTAAAAGCTTGAGTGTGTGTGATATTTGAGCTGCCACTACCTAGTACTCCCTCCGTTTCATAACGTAAGTCATTCTAGCATTTTCCATATTCAAATTGATGTTAATGAATCTAGACATATATATCCATCTAGATTCATTAACATCCATATGAATGTGGAAAATGGTAGAATGACTTATATTGTGAAACGGAGGAAGTAGTTGATAGGAGCGTGCATATTCTTGTGTGTGTTTCTTGTTTGCTACTAACCATGGCAGGATTGCGCAAGGGAATACGAGAGCATCGGCTTCTTCACCGTATACAAGATATGACAACTTCTCCACGTGATGCATACGAGGTACATGACTATAATTTTGCGCGAGTTGAATCTAAGTTACCATTCTATGATGGTAAGTATGATTCTGTTGCATATATTGATTGGGAACTAGCAGTAGACAATGAATTTGACAAATATGATTTTTCTGATGCTCAAATGATTAAGGCTGCTAGTAATGATTATTTTGGTGGACTTATGTTAGTAACAAACCGGAAACTTGGGATGAATGCAAAAACATGATGAGAAAGCGTTTTGTGAGTTCTTATTACAAATGTACTCTTCGTGAGTAATTCGAACATCTGAATCAAGGTGACAGAACTGTTAGGGAGTACATCCATGAATTTAAAGTTTGTGTCATCTACAGTGATCTAAAAGAGTGCAATGAAAACACAATGCGCAGATTTTTCAAGGGGCTTAATTCTGAAATTCAGGTTTTGCTTGCTAATGTGACGTATAATCATATTGGACACCTATTCATGCTTTCTCGTAGCATTGAGAGTTCATATCAAATGCGAGGAAGCATGAACAATGTGATTTATCTCCTGCTTCTGAATCTCCTATATCCTTATGCAATGATGGTGTGCAAACATGCCAGGAGCAATCTTTTGTGTCTCCTGTTACTAACGTTTTGCAGGGAGTTCAGAACATTTAACAAAAGGAAGAGAATGATGTGACTAAGAAGAAAGAGGAGCAGCATGAAGCACCCGTGACTAAAGATAGTTTGCAAGGTAAATTAAATGGTGCTGAGATAAATAAAGGTGAGTATACTCAAGGTGAACTACACATGTCCACTTTTCATGCTATAGTAGAGCAACCATTAGTGGAACCAACTGCTGAGATTTCTTTGTCACAAGTTGATTTACTTGTTGTTCCTTGTGATAAAGAAGAGTTGTGTGATAATGCTTCACTTATATCAATGCCACAACTAGTGAATGAACATGTTGTTTCTAGTGTTTCTTTGTGTGCCGATTTTAATCATGATGTTCACATTGCTAATGAAGTTACGAAACGTGTATTGCTATCTTCTTTAAATACTTTGGGCTGTGTACTGTTTCATGATTTTTGTGAGCTCGATAATTTGAAGGAGAAATTATTTGCTACGTCTGTGTTGCCATGTCCAACTAATGCTATATTTCATATATTTGGCAAATATAATGATAGAGATGTGTTTCTGGTGCATAGAGTTTACATATGTTTTGATTCAGGACCTCCTGTAGATGTGGATAAAACATGCAAGCTAGAGAGACATGTTATTGCTAATCATATTATCTCGAGTTTGTCTTGTTTTGATTGGAAAAAACAGGTTGTTCTAAATGGACTACGCGAAGAGCACCATATGGAAAAACCGAGGACGGTTTTCCGTGAAGAAGGGGAGGATGATGTGACCATGGCTACTACGGATACACCCGTTGCTCACATCATGGATGAACAACAAGATATCAAGTTCAAGTCCTCCAAGTGCTGGAATCCGATTCGGCCACCTGCTATACTGCTGACTTCAAACAGCTACCGAATCTGCATACGACCTCCGTTTTCGGCCCATGAGTACTTGATGGAAAACTCTCGGAGTCCTCTTTCCAACAGATCCGGCCTCATCACCAGACTCCATCTCGTTTGGCCGCAAACAAGAAAACAAGGTGCTGCGTCACCTGTCATGGGCCTTTGGGCTTGTAACTTCGTTTGGGACCCCGGCCCAAGTGGAGCCCAGGTGGGGTGCGCCCCAATCAGGTGGAGGACGACCTAGGATCCTCCTATCTCTATAAATAGCTTGGTACCCCCTTTAGAGTTTCTTGGGTTTTATTTAGATAAAAGTTTAGCTTTGCTACTTTGGATATATTGGAGTGTATTGGGATCGTCCGTGGCAAAAAAATTACTCTGTGACTCGCGCGGCGAACTTTGTCAATTAATGACAATATTGGCATATATTGTCACACGTGGGTGCAATGTTTTTCACCGGAATGAAAAGGTTCAAAAAGCACAAAAAGATGATTTTTGGACATATTGGAGTTTGTTGGGTGCGTCCGTGGCCAAAACATCACTCCGTGACTCGCGTGGTGAACTTTTGTCAATTAATGCCGATATTGGCATACGTGGGTGCTATGTTTTTCACCGGAACGAAAAAGTGTTAAAAGCACAGAAACATGATTTTTGGACATATTGGAGTGTATTGCGTGCGTCCGTTGCACAAAAATAACTCCGTGACTCGCCATGTGATCTTTTGTCAATTAATGCCAATATTGGCATATATTCGCACATTTGGGTGCGATGTTTTTCACCGGAATGAAAAAGTTCAGAAAGCACCATAACATATTTTTTGGACATATTAGAGTGTATTGGGCGCGTCCGTTCAAAAAATCACTCCGTAACTCGCGCGGTGAACTTTTGCTAATTAATACCTATATTGGCACGCGTGGGTGCGATGTTTTTCACCGGAATGAAAAAGTTGAAAAAACACCAAACACATGATTTTTGGACATATTGGAATTTATTGCATGCGTCCGTGGCAAAAAATCAGTCCGTGACTCGTGCGACGAACTTTTGTCAATTAATGCTGATATTGGCACACGTGGGTGCGATGTTTTTCACCGGAATGAAAAAGTTAAAAAAAGCATGAAAACAAGATTTTTGGAGGTCTTGGAGTGTATTGGATGCGTCCGTGGCAATAAAATTACTCCGTGGCTCACGGGGCGATCTTTTGTCAATTAATGCCAATATTGGCATATATTGTCACACGTGGGTGCAATGTTTTTCACCGAAATGAAAAAGTTTAAAAAGCACCAAAACATGATTTTTTGGATATATTGCAGTGTATTGGGTGCATCCGTGGCGAAAAAATCACTCCGTGCCTTGCGGCACGATCTTTTGTCAATTAATGCCAATATTGGCATATATTGGCACACGTGGGTGTGATGTTTTTCAACGGAATGAAAAAGTTTAGAAAGCACCAAAACATGATTTTTTGACATATTGGAGTGTATTGGGTGCGTCCGTGCAAAAAATCACTCTATGACTCGCGCGGCGAGCTTTTGTTAATTAATGTCAATATTGTCATATATTGTCACACGTGGGTGCGATGTTTTTCACCGGAATGAAAAAGTTCACTGTTGTCGAATGGACAACTGCGTGGTTCTCCCAACGGTGGATGGAAGTAACGAACAATTGTATTGCTTAGTGAAAAGTTTTTGGATCGCCCTATTACATGGCCATAGAAGGCTATTTATAATCCTATTACAGGCTCCCCTTGTAAGGTTTAGGTTTTACAGGGGAATTTACATGGTTACCCTTATGATAGGGACATTATTGGGGGCACACAATGTCTTTTATATATATGGGCCCCTATTGGGCTTAAATGGCTTGGCCCATCCATTTGCTGAAACCCCTCAAAAGCATAGCGGCCCGCTGGGCCTTCTGGCGGTGAGGTTCGGTCCTTTGGCGAAACCTGTGCCTTTGTGCCCAGGCTTTTGCCTCCTCATCTTTGCCCCGTGCGGCCCTCTGATAGGGTCTTCGCTTGGCGAAGTTGGCATACTTTGAGCCACGACTTTCGCGTTGTGGCCTTCGCCCAAATGGTCTTCTTCTTGACCTTCGCCAGTTGCCTCCAGCCTGAGCCTGTTGCACAAGTTCTTGGTTTCGGCAGGTCTGGCCGAAGGCCCTTCGTGGTATACCTCCAACAAGCCCCTCACGGGCAAGGGTGAGTAGGGAGCTTCAGCCAAGACCGTGTAAGTCGAATGGTGTACCACGAGGCGCCCCCTTTCGGCCAATGTTCCTGCCGAAACTCCTGCTGCGTACCTGCAAAATAAATAACTTGCTTCCGTGTTGGCAAAAAATTCTTGAGGAAAACTTCCTTCCTATGTTCGCCAACGAGTGGCGAAAAGGTTGGGTCATTCTTCATACTATTATGAATAGTAATGGGCCCCGTGGGCCTTTCCATTCTCGCATTCGGCCTTTTACTGTTCGGCCTCCACCCAATGGGAATTTAATGTTTCGCCTACCCTTGGACATGTGTCAAGCACTGGTTGGGTGGAAGCTGAACCGTCGCGCGATGGGGTTATATCACCCCGCCCTGGGTTACCGCTCCCCCTCGTCCCGCGCGCGCTTTTCACTTTTACCGTAGGCCTACTCCGTGCCCAACCCCCCCCCTTCTATCGCCTGCACTTCATCTTTTCGACGCCATTGTGACTTCGCACTTGCTCTTCTGACTTCCCCATTCTACTTCGGACTTCTGCCTTCACCACGGGTTTGATGGCTCCCCGCAAACCCACCAAGGCCGGGTAATCGGCGAAGACCCCGGCAGACTCGGCGAAGGGTGGTCATGCTACCTTGGCAAGTCCCTTGTCAAGGTTGCCGACTTGGCCGAGTTCATCCTCTCCGGCGCTCTTGTAGAGGGCCAGGTGACTTGTGGAGGCGAAGCCGTCGTTCCTTCGCCTGGCGACAGGCAAACGGTCGTTTTCGCTGCTTTCCTTGCTGCCGGACTTCGCCTCCCGTGCGACGATTTCTTGGCGTCCGTGGTGGTGTAGTACGAGGTTAGGCTTCCCCAGCTTAGCCCGTCAGCCTTTCCCAAGTTGGCCATCTTCGCACGGATGTGTCGAACATGCGGTTTCGATCCTACCGCCGAATTATTTGCCATCTTGTTCACGGCATGTGCCACAACCAAAGACGTGCATACGCCGGCCGGGCCAAGGAAGACAGTTTTCGGCTGCGTCAACTTCATGCTTCGGCCGAAGCGTTCGGATGCCTTTCGGTGCCTGCGTCTATAGTGAAGTGGGAGCAGAACTGGATGCATAAGTGGTTCTACATCAACAATCCCAACCCCGCCGAGGACGACAAGGTGAACTGGCTCCGTTTTCGGCATTTTGCTGGCTCCATCATCGCGAAGCCGAATGTGGAGATCGATGGCACCCTCGAGTCCCAGCAAGGTTGCTCATCCTCCTTCGCAAGGTTGCGCGACGGTTAAGTACCCGCGACCTCTGCGAGGAGTTTTGCCTTCTTCGGATTGCAGTCTTGCTGCGTACCGAATTAGGACACCTCCTGGCGAGGTTAGGATTGCAGCGATGCCTGCCCCCTTATGAGAGCACGAACCGTCGGAATGCATGACCCATGGTTGTTCGACCGGTTTGGGCTCTAGGACGGACGTGGGCGTCCATTCGGCCACGAAGTCGGCGAGGACTTGGGACTTGATTGTTGTGCGGGCGACAAAGTGCAAGTCGAAAGGTGATAGCTCAGCGGCCCATTTGGAGGTACTGCTTGAGCTCAACGAAGGCTGTTTGGCATTCGGGCGTCCAACTGAATTTTCCTGCCCCTCGAAGGGTCTTGAAAAATGGCAAGCCCCTTTCAGCTATTTTTGACAAGAATCGACGTAGTGCCGCAATTTGCCCCGCGAGCTTTTGTATTTGTCATACGCTCGATGGTGGCTTCATTTGCTGAATGGCATCGATTTTCTTGGGGTTCGCTTCGATCCCCCGTTCGGACACAAGGAAACCCAACAACTTACCAGCACGAACACTGAACACGCATTTCTCTGGGTTTAGTTTCATGCTAGCAGCGCGAAGGTTGTTGAAAGTCTCTTGCAGATCTGATGTGTGGTTGAAAGCCTTGCGGCTTTTTACGACAATGCCATCTACATAGGCTTCGATATTTCACCCCAACTGCGACCCCAGGACTTTGTACACCAACCTGGCAAATGTAGCCCCTGCATTTCTTAAGCCGAAAGGCATTCTGAGATGGCAGAAAGTGCCGAAGGGCGTGATGAAGGCTGTCATGGGAATATCTGCCGGGTTCATGTGAATTTGGTGATACCCGGAGTATGCATCCAAAAAGCTCATGAGTTCACAGCCGACGGTTGAATTGACCAGTTGGTCGATCCGCGGCAATGGGAAGTCGTCCGTAGGGCACACCTTGTTGAGGTCCGTGAAGTCGACACGCATTCGCCACTTGCTGTTTGACTTCTTCACCAGCACCGGATTTGCTCACTCTGGGTGGTCAATCTCTATTATCACCCCTGCTTTGAGCAGCTTGTTCACCTCCGCTTTCGCCTCCTCTTGGCGATCTACCGACATTTTCCTTAGCTTTTTCTTCTTCGGCTTTGCTTCAGGCTTGATTGCGAGGTGGTGCATGATGAGATCTAGCGAAACTCCACCCACATCGTCTAGTCCCCAAGCGAAGATGTCAATGTTCTTCTTTAGTACGGCCAGGATGCTATCAACTTCTCGTTCGCTTAAGTCTCCACCAAGCGATATGACTTTGGTGGGGTCGGAATCATCTATCTGTCGCTGCATAACTTTGCCGTGTGGGGCGGGCTTTGGTATTGGCTTGGCTTTTTCTTGCCCTTCAACCTCTAAGGTGTGGACCTCCCTGTCGAAAGGGGTTACTACGGCGGCCGAAGGCTGAGAACCCTTTACAACTATCACACCGACTAGGCCAGGCATCATGAGCTTGAGGTAATTATGATGGGAGACTGCTTCGAACTTGGTCAAAGTGCCCATGCTGAAGATGGCGTTGTAGTTGTAGGGGATGTCGACAATGTCGAAGAGTATCTCTTCTTCTCTTCTGCTCTCTTGCGAGCCGAAGGCAACTTTGATGAGGGCTTGTCCCAGAACTTGCACAGCTTCGCCTCTAAAACCTCTTAGTGAAGTCGGCGCCTGAGACATTGCCAAAGTTGGCAAACCCATCTTGGCATACGTCCCAGCGAACATGACATCAACCAAACTCCCTGTATCAATCAAGATGCGCTGGACTTCAAAACCGGCCATCTGTGCCGAAACGACCAACGGGTCTTTGTGTGGGAAAAGAACTCCTTCGGCATCCTCTAGCCCAAAGGATACTGGCTGCGACAAGTATCTAGGGACCCCGTCACCCGCTGAGACAATGCTGTGCACAGCTTGAAGCTGCATCTTCTTTTGCCATTTCGACACTTGCGAGGGGGGATCAGATCTTGTAATGACCTGAATCACTCTTCGCTGCACGTCTTGGTGTTGTTCTGCCTGAGGTGCCTGTTGTTCGCGTGGTACCTCTTCGGCCCTCGGCTGCTGCTACCTTGGCGCTTGAGCATTGCCCTGCTGCCGGATGTTTCGACACTGCTCGGTCGTGTGCGAAGAGCGTCCATGAAAGGCGCAATATAGGTCCTTCTTGATTTTCTTGCGAAAAGGTTGCGAAAAGGCTGCTGAGTGTCAAACTCTTTGTGGAGGGCCTGTACCTCTTCGACCACCATCACCGCTTTGCCAGCTCGCTCAGTCCTGAACTTCTTCCATGTCAAGGGTGCTTGGTTCGGCCTTGGATGCGGTACTTGGTTCGCCAAGGGTGCTGGATGAACCTGGACAGGTGCCGCACTTACAACTTGGGCTTGGACCAGAGCTTGAGTGCTGGCTTGTATGGTGGCTACTGTAGCCACGGCTGCCTTGTCGTATTCAGCCTGTATCTCTTGTCTTCGCTTGGTATCTTCTTCAACTCGAGCATATCTGTCAATTATGCAAAAGAAGTGTTCGAGTGTTCTGGGCCCATTTCGCGCGAGTTTCAATGTGAGTTCACCCTTGAGCAAACCGGCCGAAGCAGCATGGATGAACGCACCCAATACACTCCAATATGTCGAAAAATCATGTTTTGGTGCTTTTTGAACTTTGTGATTCCGGGCAAAAACATCGCACCCGTGTGGGCCAATATTGGCATTAATTAACAAAAGTTCGCCGCACGAATCACGAAGTGAGTTTTTGCCACAAACACACCCAATACACTCCAATATGTCCAAAATTTATGTTTCGGCGTTTTTTGAACTCTTTGATTCCGGTCAAAAACATCGCACCCTCGGGCGCCAATATTGGCATTAATTGACAAAAGTTCGCGGCGCGAACCACGAAGTGAGTTTTTGCCGCCACGAACGCATACAATACACTGCAATATGTCCAAAAATTATGTTTGGGCGTTTTTTGAACTTTTTGATTCTGGCCAAAAACATCGCACCCTCGTGCGCCAATGTTGGCATCAATTGACAAAAGTTCGCCGCGCGAATCACGAAGTGAGTTTTTGCCACGAACGCACCCAATACACTGCAATATGTCCGAAAATCATGTTTTGGCGTTTTTTTGAACCTTTTGATTCCAGTCAAAAACATCGCACCCTCGTGTGCCAATATTGGCACTAATTGACAAAAGTTCGCCGCGCGAACCACGAAGTGAGTTTTTGCCATGAACGCACCCAATACACTCCAATATGTCCGAAAATCATGTTTTGGCATTTTTTGAACTCTTTGATTCCGGTCAAAAACATCGCACCCTCGTGCGCCAATATTGGCACTAAGTGACAAAAGTTTCGCGGTGCGAAACCACCAGTGAGTTTTTGAAGCCACGAACGCACCCAATACACTCCAATATGTCCGAAAATCATGTTTTGGCGTTTTTGAACTTTTTGATTCCGGTCAAAAACATCGCACCTCATGCGCCAAGATTGGCACCAATTGACAAAAGTTCGCGCGCGAATCACGAAGTGAGTTTTTGCCACGAACGCACCCTATACACTCCAATATGTCCGAAAATCATGTTTTGGCGTTTTTTGAACTTTTTGATTCCGCGTCAAAAACATCGCACCCTCGTTGCCAATAATTGGCACTAATTGACAAAAGTTGCCGGCGCGAACCACGAAGTGAGTTTTGCCGCCACGAACACACCCAATAAACTCCAATATGTCCAAAAATTATGTTTCGGCGTTTTTTGAACTCTTTGATTCTGGTCAAAAACTTCCCACCCTCGTGCGCAAATATTGGCATCAATTGACAAAAGTTCGCCGCGCGAATCACGAAGTAGTTATTGCCACGAACGCACCCAATACACTCCAATATGTCCGAAAATCATGTTTTGGCGTTTTTTTGAACTTTTTGATTCCGGTCAAAAACATCGCACCCTTGTGCGCCAGTATTGCACTAATTGACAAACGTTCGCCGCGTGAACCACGAAGTGAGTTTTTTCCACGAACGTACCCAATACACTCCAACATGTCCAAAAATTATGTTTCGGCGTTTTTTGAAATTTTTGATTCCGGTCAAAAACATCGCACCCTCGTGTGCCAATATTGGCACTAATTGACAAAAGTTCGCGCGCGCGAACCACGTAGTGAGTTTTTGCAGCCACGAACGCACCCAAATACCTCCAATAGTCGAAAATCATGTTTTGGCGTTTTTGAACTTTTTGATTCCGGTCAAAAACATCGCACCCTCGTGGCCAAGATTGGCACCAATTGCCAAAAGTTCGCCGCGCGAATCACGAAGTGAGTTTTGCCACGAACGCACCCAATACACTCCAATATGTCCGAAAAATCATGTTTTGGCGTTTTTTGAACTTTTTGATTCCGGTCAAAAACATCGCACCTTCTTGCGCAATATTGGCACTAATTGACAAAAGTTCGCCGCGCGAACCACGAAGTGAGTTTTTGCCGCCACGAACGCATCCAATACACTCCAATATGTCAAAAATTTATGGTTTGGCATTTTTGAACTCTTTGATTCCGGTCAAAAACATCGCTCCCTCGTGCGCAATATTGGCAGCAATTGAGAAAAGTTCGCCGCGTGAATCACGAAGTGAGTTTTTGCCACGAACGCACCCAATAACACTCCAATATGTCCGAAAATCATATTTTGGCGTTTTTCGAACTTTTTGATTCCGGTCAAAAACATCGCACCCTCGCGCGCCAATATTGGCACTAATTGACAAAAGTTCGCCACGCGAACCACGAAGTGATTTTTTGCCACGAACTCATCCATACACTCCAATATGTCCAAAAATTATGTTTTGACGTTTTTTGAACTCTTTGTTTCCGATCAAAAACATCGCTCCCTCCTGCGCCAATATTGGCACTAATTGACAAAGTTCGCCACGCGAACCACGAAGTGAGTTTTGCCACGAACGCACCCAAAACACTCCAATATGTCCAAAAATTATGTTTTGGCGTTTTTTGAACTCTTTGATTCCGGTCAAAAACATCGCATCCTCGTGCGTCAATATTGGCATAATTGACAAAAGTTCGCCGCGCGAACCACGAAGTGAGTTTTTGCAACGAACGCACCCAATAAACTCCAATATGTCAAAAATCATGTTTTGGTGCTTTTTGAACTTTTTGATTCCGGTCAAAAACATCGCACCCGTGGGGGCCAATATTGGCACTAATTGACAAAAGTTCGCCGCGCGAATCATGAAGTGAGTTTTTACCACGAACATACCCAATACACCCCATATGTCCGAAAATAATGTTTTGGCGTTTTTTGAACTTTTTGATTCCAGTAAAAAACATTGCACCCTTGTGTGCCAATATTGGCACTATTTGACAAAAGTTCGGCGCGCGAATTACGAAGTGAGTTTTTGCCACGAACTTACCCAATACACTCCAATAAGTCCAAAAATCATGTTTTGGTGCTTTTTGACCTTTTTCATTCCGGTCAAAAACATCACACCCATGTGGGCCTATATATGCCAATATTGGCACTAATTGACAAAAGTTCACCGCGAATCACGAAGTGATTTTTGCCACGAACGAACCCAATACACTCCAATATGTCCAAAAATCATGTATTGGCGTTTTTTTGAACTTTTTTATTCGGTCAAAAACATCGCACCCTCATGTGCCAATATTGGCATTAATTGACAAAAGTCCGCCGCGCGAATCACGAAGTGAGTTTTTGCCACGAACGCACCCAATACACTCCAATATGTCCAAAAATCATGTTTTGGTGCATTTTGAACTTTTTCATTCTCCGTCAAAAACATCGCACCCGTGTGGCCAATATATGCCAATATTGGCATTAATTGACAAAAGTTCGCCGTGCGAATCACAAAGTGGTTTTTGCCACGAACGCACCCAATAAACACCAATATGTCCAAAAATCATATTTTGGCCTTTTTTGAACTTTTTTATTCCGGTCAAAAAAATTGCACCCTCGTGTGCCAATATTGGCATTAATTGACAAAAGTCCGCCGCGGAATCACGAAGTGTGTTTTTGCCACGAACGCACCCAACAAACTCCAATATGTCCAAAATTCATGTTTTGGCGTTTTTTGAACTTTTTTATTCTGACCAAAACATCGCACCCTCATGCGCCAATTTGGCATTAATTGACAAAAGTCCGCCGCGCTAATCACGAAGTAAGTTTTTGCCACGAACGCACCCATAAAACTCCAATATGTCCCAAAATTCATGTTTTGGGCGGTTTTTGAACTCTTTGATTCCGGTCAAAAACATCGCTCCCTCGTGCGCCAATATTGGCAGCAATTGACAAAAGTTCGCCGCGTGAATCACGAAGTGAGTTTTTACCACGAAACGCACCCAATACACTCCCATATGTCCGAAAATCATGTTTTGGTGCTTATTGAACTTTTTCATTCCGGTCAAAAACATCGCACCCATGTGGGCCAATATATGCCAATATTGGCATTAATTGACAAAAGTTCGCAGCACGAATCATGAAGTGAGTTTTTGCAGGAACGCACCCAAAACACCCCAATATGTCCGAAAATCATGTTTTGGCGTTTTTTGAACCTTTTGATTCCGGTCAAAAACATCGCACCCTCTGTGTCAATATTGGCACTAATTGACAAAAGTTCGCAGCGCGAATCACGAAGTGAGTTTTTGCCACGAACGCACCCAATACACTCCAATTGTCCGAAAATCATGTTTTTGCGTTTTTTGAACATTTTGAATCCGGTCCAAAACATCGCACCTTTTGTGCCAATATTGGCAATAATTGACAAAAGTCCGCCGCCAGAATCACGAAGTGAGTTTTTGCCACGAACGCACCCAATAAAAATCCAATATGTCCAAAAATCATATTTTGGCGTTTTTTGAACTTTTTTATTCCGGTCAAAAACATCGCACCCTCCGTGTGCCAATATTGGCATTAATTGACAAAAGTCCGCCGCACGAATCACGAAGTGAGTTTTTGCCAGCGAATGCACCCAAAACACTCCAATATATCCAAAAATTATGTTTTGGCGTTTTTTGAACTCTTTGATTCCGGTCAAAAAACATCGCCACCCTGGTGCGCCATATTGGCACTAATTGACAAAAGTTCGCCGCGTGAACCACGAAGTGAGTTTTTGCCACGAACGCACCCAAAACACTCCAATATGTCCAAAATTATGTTTTGGCGTTTTTTGAACTCTTTGATTCCAGGTCAAAAACATCGCACCCCTCGTGCGCCAATATTGCGCCACTAATTGACAAAAGTTCGCCTGCGAAACACGAAGTGAGTTTTTGCCACGAACGCCACGCTAAACTCCAATATGTCCGAAAATCATGTTTTGGCGATTTTTGAACTTTTTGATTCCGGACAAAAACTTCGCACCCTCGTGTGCCAATATTGGCGCTAATTGACAAAAGTTCGCCCCGCGAACCACGAAGTGTGTTTTTGCCACGAACGCACCCAATACACTCTCATATGTCCAAAAATCATGTTTTGGCATTTGTTGAACTTTTTGATTCCGGTCCAAAATATCGCACCCTCGTGTGCCAATATTGGCACTAATTGACAAAAGCTCGCCGCGCGAATCATGAAGTGAGTTTTTACCACGAACACACCCAATACAGTCCCATATGTCCGAAAATAATGTTTTGGTATTTTTTGAACTTTTTGATTCTGGTAAAAAACATCGCACCGTTATGTGCCAATATTGGCCCTAATTGACAAAAGTTCGCCGCGCGAACCACGAAGTGAGTTTTGGCCACGAACGCACCCAATACACTACAATAAGTCCAAAAATCATGTTTTGGTGCTTTTTGACCTTTCTCATTCCGGTCAAAAACATCACACCCGTGTGGGCCAATATATGCCAATATTGGCGACAAAAGTTCGCCGCACGAATCACGAAGTGAGTTTTTGCCACGAACGCTGTCACGTCCTGATAAATTCATCCCGAAATAAAAATCATTCCCTAAAAGGAATAATAGAATTAATTAAAATTAGAAAAGAAATTGGCAAACATTAAAATGCGTACAAGAAAATTTCGAATGTAGCCCGGAGAATTTTTGTTAAATTCTCCTTGGTCTAAAAGGAGCCCTCAAATTTTACTTGAATTTTCAGAGCAACGGAAATAATTATTAAGCAACAACAACAAAAACATGATTTTTGGACATATTGGAGTGTATTGGGAGCGTTCGTGGCAAAAACTCACTTCGTGATTCGCGCGGCGAACTTTTGTCAAGTAATGCGGAGTTGTTCGGGGCTGGAGCGTTCTTCACACGTCGCGGTTTAGGACACTTATCAGCATAATGTCCTGGATCACCACAACTGAAACACACCCCTGGCTTGCTTCCCTGTTCCTTCTTGACAGGCTGATTTTGGGTTGAAGTTGCTGTAGGACGAGCGACCATGTTAAGGTTGTCATTGGTGCGGTTACCAGTGTTGTTGTTGTAGAACTGGCGTTGAGGGCGGACAACTGATGAAGATCCTCCTTGAGGGTACGATGGAGCTTGAGGTCCCGTAACGAGACGCGGCCTCTGGTTACTGCCCTGTTGAGCCTTAAACTGAGCAGCCCTGCGCTGCTTCTGCTCCATCCGGTTATACTTGTCTTCCTGACGAATAGCCTTGTCCACTAACTGCTGGAAATCCCGGAAATCCGTAGACATCAAAGCATAAGACAACTCATCATTCAGTCCCTCCAAAAACTTCTCCTGACGTTCTTCATCGGTACGAACATCTTCCGGTGCATAACGGGCTAAACGATTGAAATCATGGAGGTACTCAGTGACGGAACGAGATCCCTGGTTGAGCGCTCTAAATTCTCTCTTCTTCAGAGCTACAACACCTGTCGGTATGTGCGTCTTCTTGAAAGCAGCCGTGAATTCCTGCCAAGTGATAGGCTCTCCCTCAGCCCTGCCTTGGCGAAAGTGATCCCACCATTCAGCAGCAGGACCATGCAACTGATGCGAAGCAAAAGAAACTTTCTCCTGCTCCGTACACTGGATCAAGTCCAACTTCTTCTCCACCGCACGCAGCCAATCTCCTGCTTCTACTGGATTGGTGGTGCTTGAAAAGGTAGGGGGTCTCACACGCAGGAAATCTGCCAGCTTGTTCTGGGGAGGTGGGGGTGGATTCTGGTTCTGGTTGTTTGCCTGCTGATTCTGTGCCTGCTGCACTAACAGATTGATCAGTTGTGTTTGTTGGGCCAGAATCTGAGCTAGCGTGGGATCTCCTCCATTGTTAGCAGCTCCACTTCCACTTCCACTTCCACTTCCGGTGCGCGTGTTCACCATCTGAAGATAAGCATAGACAATAGGGAAGAACGACAGAGAGACACCCTTAGAACGGAGTTATTTAATTAATTTAAATTCTATATTGCTCTTAACTGTGTATGATTACATTTAAATTGCATTAACACTATCTCACCAACTAACATACTCTCTGACAAGCAAAAGAACTAGACTCATGCAGTTACATCCCACCAATGATGTAAGCAACATATTAAAACCCACACACCCACAAACAAACTTAAACAAGCAATCTAACACAGCGAACTACGGCAACGATCTAACTAAGCGACTAATCCCGCCTTGCGTCGGAACGAAGCGATGGATCTTCTTCCTCCGGAGTAGCTGGCACTCTTTCTTCGGGGTCTTCCTCTTCCTCCTCATCACTCACGATGTTGATGACAGGTTCAGCACGATCTGGCACGGCTTCTCCCATCACGCGAAGCTTTGAAGCTAACTGAAGACGGGGTGGTGGACAGGTTCTCTTCCTTGCAGTGAGGAGAAGCTTGGGTGTTGGCGGCGGCGTTTCTCCTTTAAGCTCGGCTAATTCCTTCTGTAGACGGTACACCATGCTCTCCAACTTGTAAATCTTGCCTCGATTCCAGTTTTCCCTGTCATGAGCTGCTTTGTCTCGCTCCACACTTACTGCATCCATAGCATTAAGCATATGCACCGCATGCATCAGAGTGGCACTCTCCTCACCATCAGGACAGGTGTAGGTTCCACAGTCTTGACCATGAGGCTTGTGAGGATGATACTGGAAAGCTGATGAATCCAACTCCTCTTCAAAGCGCTGGCGCAAATCTCCAATGGCCACCAAAGCTGCTTCTTGACAAGCATGACTGTATGATCTTCCTCCAGCTTCGAATTTAATGGACGGAAGGTCTTCACGATCACTAGCCAACGTCACACGAACACGACACTTCTCCTCGTTGGGGTCATGGGAAATCCGACGATACTCAGGATCAACTTCATAACCTACTTCAAAAGCCATCAACCTCAGCTCCCTGACGAATCCTAACACCTTGATCAAATTTCTCGGTGAATGGGGCGGCATCTAAAGAAACATAGAAGGGAGGAATTAATGCATATGTTTAAGTTAGCTGCACCATCTAGACTTAACTGATTTGACCAAAGAGGAAGAAAAATAAAAGAAAAAACACATACTAAGCTATTATATATATATATTTTTAGAATTTAACTTTTTAGACAGAGACAAATAATTTTTGACAAATAAATAAAATAAAACCAGAATATTTAGGACCTACTATAAGCATGGTACAATATCATCATTAAAAGGGATGAGTAGTACTTGTGCTAACATGATTGAATCGATACCATAAGAAATGTACAGTGCCGACTAATCAATGAAGTTTACTAAAGTGGAATAAGAAACTTTTTTTTTTTTGAAAACGACTTTTTGGCTCTTAAAAGCAAAGAAAAATGAATTAAATAAATTTTGTGCATAACCCTGCATGTGCTGCTAACTTAATTTATTTGTAAGAGAATAGAGAAGAGCAGTTCTAATTTTCAAAATATTTTGAAGGCTACTTAAGGTTTACCATTTGGCTTGTCCTAAGGTCAAGGTGGCTCTAATACCAACTTGTCACGCCCGGAATTTCTATCCAAAATTCCAAACGCTTACATGTGTGTTAAACCCTCGTCCATGAATCAGCCGAGGCACACAATAACAAATTGATAATGGAGTACAAATAAATAATTATTTAATATTCACAAATAAATTATTACAGAGGTGGATAGTTCCTCTCAAAAAAAAATAACATTCTACGCAGCGGAAAATAAAACTAAAGCAAACTACGGAACAGCTATGGCGACTCCACTCCACAGGCATCTTAACCAGGAACAAGCTTAATCCTCCAGATCATCACCTTCGCTGAGTATACTCCTCTTCTGATGATTGAATATTGCAAGAATGAGCATATGACATACTCAACAAGTCACACAGCAAAAATGCAAGTGCACAGGATAACAAAGGATGGCATAATATAGCTCATTTGCACAAACAGCATTTAATAAATATTTAAGGGAATAGTAAAACAGTTGTATAATTAATCAATATTAAATAAACACCATACAACACACCCGTGTTGCATAGGCCCAACCTCATTTAAACAACCAACCCCGGTTGTACAAATTAAACCTCCATACTAGGAATATGCCATTCTAAACCAGGAGTCCAATTAATTATCACAATTACCATTAATGTGTAACATGGGACTAATCACGAAAAACATTGTTCAACTCACCCATAACCGCGGGTACGGCTATTCGAATAGATTAAACTCTGATCAGAGGTGTACCACTGTACCCACAAGACACAATCCCACAACATGTTACCATGCGCCTTAGTACCACCACGGTACCTCGGAAAAGAACTGTGACATGAGGCAAAATTTTGTCAATTAATGTCAATATTGGCACACGTGGGTGCGATGTTTCTCACCGGAATGAAAAAGTACAAAAAAAAAAAAACACAAAAACATGATTTTTTGACATATTGGAGTGTATTGGGTGCGTTCGTGGAAAAAAATTACTTCGTGATTCGCGCGGCGAAATTTTCTCAATTAATGCCAATATTGGCATATATTGGCATACATATGTGGAATGTTTTTGACCGGAATGAAAAAATTTAAAAAGCACAAAAACATGATTTTTTTGACATATTGGAGTGTATTGGGTGCGTTCGTGGCAAAAAAAATCACTTCGTGATTCGCGCGGCGAATTTTTGTCAATTAATGCCAATATTGGCACACGTGGGTACGATGTTTCTCACCGGAATAAAAAGTTCAAAAAAACACCAAAACATGATTTTTGGACATATTGGAGTGTATTGGGTGCGTTCGTGGCAAAAAAATCAATCCGTGATTCGCGCGGTGAACATTTGTCAATTAATGCCAACATTGGCACACGTGGGTGCGATGTTTTCACCGGAATGAAAATGTTCAAAAAGCACCAAAACATGATTTTTGGACATATTGGAGTGTATTGAGTGCGTTCGTGGCAAAAAATCACTCCGTGATTCGCGCTGCGAACTTTTGTCAATTAATGCCAATATTGGCACACGTGGGTGCGATGTTTTTCACCGGAATGAAAAATTCAAAAAGCACAAAAAATGATTTTTGGATATATTGGAGTGTATTGGGTGCGTCTTCGGCAAAAAAAAAAAATTACTCCGTGATTCGCGTGACGAATTTTTGTAAATTAATTCCTATATTGGCATATATTTACCAATTTCAATTGGTCAATCTAGATCTCTGATTCTTCATAACTATTCATAAATTCAGATTGGCAAATGCACCATCATGCAGAACAAGATTCAGACGAATGGTTGTGACGGTGTGTTGAATAAAATTGCATCTCTTGATAGCACCAAGCAAATGCATGTGGATAGTGCAGTACTCACGTCCACCAAGCAGTGTTGGTGCTAATGCAATCTGGCTGAAAGTTGCCTCTTTCTGTTGCATTCCATCGAACAGGTGGCCTGCAATAGACAAGGGTGACAACCACATCAACCAGGAAAGAATAAAAGCTTCTGGAAGCTACATGGCCATCATCCCCAGCGCATAGAGAAAAATCAGAAATTGTATCTTGCGAGAAATCAGTATTGACAAATAGGAACTAAACCATCCACACCTAACTCAGTGTTGCTGATGATCAGTTCGTGCATTCCCAGCCCTGGTCGAAGAAGACAACAGGACAATAGTCCGGCAGCGACACCACCACTGGCAGCCATTAGGATCAGTTCAATTGCTTAATTGTACACATAATCTTCTCTGATTCATGTTCCAGTTGGAACTCAGTTTGTGTTAAGAAATCCTTGAAACAGAAATTTAGCCCAAATTTCCAGACCATTTTGTGTATTAAATCCCTATTCAAGAATCTGCCAGGGTACACAAAACAACAAGTAATATACATTTCCAAACGTAAATAAAGCGTAAATACTTACAGAAGAGGCACTTAGTCCTCGCACCGAAACGAAAACAGCAGCAGCGGAAAAATGCGATCTTAGCGGGGCTTCAGCTCCACTCCATAGGCAAAACTCAACTGGGGTCTGAGCCTTGGTCCTCTAACTTCGTCTTCAGCTCAGAAGCACTACACTTCTGAAAAGAGGAATAATACCAAGGCTGAGTACAACCACCGTACTCACTAAGCCACACCAATGATGCAGACATGCAAGGGGGTAAAAGGATGACTTGTGGCTCTTTGCATAAAGGCGGTTGCAAAGCATTTTATTGAGCAAACGGTAAAAAAGTTGATTAATTAAAGTAATATTAAATCTCCCCAGATCAACGCTACACCACGTTGAACAGGCCCAACCATCCCACCTGAGCTAACCAGTGCATTGAGTCGATTTATTAGGGGTGACACTGATCACACAGTGAATCTGGTCGATCGCCCATAACCGCGGGCACGGCTATTCGAATAGTTTTACTTTGGCCAGAGGTGCACAACTGTAACCACAAGATACAATCCACCGGTATGTCACCGTGCTGGCACGTAAAATAAGGAAAAACTCTAATAAAAACCAAGTAAACAGTACATAAAAAGTAAACAAACACGTAGAGCTCAATTTTAGATGAATTTTGCAAGTTGAACGGCTCAATTTGGTGTTCGTATGAATTAGATATGAATTTTAGAAGTTTTGAGCCATTTAAATGAATTTCTATAATTATGAACCAAATTTATTGCCAATTATCATGGTTTATGACATCACCGAGGGATTGGTGGCACCGACAAGCGGGCCCCACCTGTCGGTGGCTCAAGGGAGGGGTGCACGGTGGACCGGGTCCCGCGGCACCGGCAAGGGCGCACCAGATGGCCATGGCGGACGGAGAGGCGATGTGCGCCGACGTGGCGCCACGGGGGCACCGATGCGGGTGGCACGGGGAGGGCCACGTGCACAGCCTAGATCACCCAGAAGGGATCGGGCGGTCATGGGCTAGCAGGCGGCGGCAGCTGGCTGACCGATCGGGAGACGGCGGCGCCGGGCCCGATGGTCGTCGGCGGCGAGTGACGGCGTCGCACATGGGAGGCGGCGGGGGAAGGAGAGGGGGCTCACCGAGAGGACGCAATGGCGAGGCGAAGACGGGAAGGCGGCGACGACGAGGATTGGCGGCGACGCTCTCGGTTTGGGTCGGGGACGGCGCTCCCGCGACTCCTGAGAACGGTGGAGGTGCCGCCGAGGGCCAGCGGGACCTGGGGAGCAAAGAGGAGGGGTTAGAGGAGGGAGAGGCGTCGCGGCACGGCGAGGAACGCCGGCCGAGCATGGCGTTTGCAGCGGGACTCACCGGGGAGCTAGGGGAGATGGTTACAGCGGCTCCCGGCAGCGATGAGGTGGTGGCCGAGGATCTCCTCGCCCTTGCGGAGCCAAAGGAGGTGACGGCGCACCGTGAGGAGGTCGGAAACGGCGGCCGGAGGCATCAGTCACGCGCGGCGACCTCGGGTTCACGGTTAGGTGTAGTTTTGCGGTGGCGATTTGAGGATACCAAGCGAAGGCCGGTGCGCGGCGAGGTGTGGCGATGCTGGTGGTGCGAGCGGCGCGCGCACGGGGACTGCGGAGGGGTGGAAAAAAAGCTTGGGCTCGTGAGCTCAGCTCGGGCAGTCTGCGGGAGCAGCGGTGGCAGGCGGCTGAATAGCGCCAGTGAGCGGCGGAAGAGGTCGGCACGGCGGGAGCGGATTTTTGGTCTGGATGGGGAAAATGGGAGCAGCGCCGGGTTACTACGCGGTGCGGCGAATGTAGTGGAGGCGGAGGCGCGCTTGGCGGTGGCTAGGGCAGTGGTGGCGCATGGCCAGAGCTCACCGGCGAGCGGCGGTGCACGGGCTCGGTGTGGGGAGAGCGAGAGAGAGTGCGGCGCTCTTGAAAGATGGGGAAAAGAGAGAGGGAGCTCCGAGGAGCATTTTTATAAGCTCGGTGAGGGGAGAACGTGGCCGGACGGGGGCAGCACGGGCGGCGGCGTGGGATTCCGGGCACGTGGCGACTGGGGCGGCTCGGCGCCGATTTACTCGGGAGAGTGGGGGATTTGAGGGAGGTGTCGACCCCCGATTTTGGAAACGGAAATCTTCTGTGTTTATCAGTACCAATCCCTGGATCAGTAGTTGGTACACACATACATAGCCGAATCACAAACACATCACGTATGAATTCAGGCTAAGAGAGTAAATACTTACATTAGGGCTAGGCAGGCCAACAACTATCAGAGAAACAACAGCGGAAGACAAAATTATACAAGGGCTCGGTTGACATGCCACAAGCAGCGACTGCGGAACGAGACCAGATCGAAACCGCACTCCGGTCATCTTGTTAAGTACGCAAGCGTACTAACAAGGGCTTCTCTTCAACACTCTGCTAAAAGATATATATAGAGCAACAATGAGTAACAAAGTACTCAGCAACCACACACAAAATGCAGTAATGTACAGGATAATATAAGATGGCTATGGTTACTTTGCGTAAAGCTGAGTTTTCAAATATCATTTCACAAAACCTAAGACCTAGCATAAACTGATCAGGTTTTAACTCCATTGTTCATTAAACAGCGACGGTTCTGTCCACCATCATTGTATTCCCAAGGATAGCTTCCGCCACTGGTCGTCATGGTTTTCGGGTCTACCCCTTCTCACCTCTCGAGAAGTTGATCCACCAGTACAAAATCATCATTGATGAGGACATCCTCCACTATTACCCGCTGGCAGAGACGCCAAAGTCGGGCGCGACCGTGTGAGCCTTTGAATAATCCCACCTTGCTTAGCTTGGGAGGAGGAAGCCTTAAAAGGGAGAGCCACCCGTCCCCTATTAGACTAGTCTTTTAGAGAGAATTGGGCCTTTCCCTGAGTGGGTGTGCTATGAACTGTTGGGGTCCGGGCAACCTTAAGTTATTGGGCCTCAGCCAACCCCACCTGGCCGGATTGTTATCAATCATGCGTCATCCCACCCATCATTTTAAGAATTTAGAGTCTAGCCAAGTGTAATACATGCCCGGTGCTCAATAACGCGAGCACGGCTATTCGATAGATTTGGTTTACTCACACTGCAGTGGATGTACACTTTACCCGTACTCCGCGGACTGCCCAACACATGAGCCTCGCCCAACACATGAGACACGTCACGGCAAAGCCTTTCAATAACCTCACATAAGCAGTACCCGCTGAATGCGCAGAGATGTAGCCTAGAGGGGGGGTGAATAGGCTTTCCTGAAATTTTCTCAACAATCGCAGCAGGTTAAATTAACAGGGCCGGAACCTCCTGGTGAAGAACACGAACTTCGCGGCAGTGATGAGCAGCCCGGAACTTCCGGAGTTCTGGGCCAGGAACTCCGGGCAACAGAGAAAATTGAAATTTGCGAAGCAAAAACATGTCCTAGCTAGAGATGATCAGCCACAGAGTTGCACAAGATTAAATCACAAGATACACAGCAGATTCAAGCAAAGATCATGCACAAGAGAGACAAAGGCGATTTTTTCCCGAAGTTCGGATCACAACGAATCCTACTCTCCGTTGAGGTGCTCAAAGAGCCGGGTCTCGATTAACCCCTTGCCTCACTTATGCAAAGATCCAGAAGAGTCCACAGCCTTCAACTCAACACTTCTAGGTCATTTTCTAGAATTGAGTGACCACCAAGATCCAACTCACAATTCCTTCTAGAAAAGACCACAAGTGCAAGTTGCTCTACCTAGGCAACCTCTAAAACTCAGCACAAGAATATTTACTCACTTACCTCGTTTCCTTGCGGAGGTGAGGAAAACATTCACAAACTTTCCCGGGACATCCACAAGATCTTTGGAAGCTCACGGGCGACACCTAATCGTCTAGGAGAAGATCTCCAAGAGTAATAAGCCAAGTGACAGCCCACAAGGTATCCAAAGTGCTCAAACAAACCTAATCTTCAAGCCATCTCCAACACACTACCACTCTTAATCTAATCTATCAATCTCACAAGATAGGCTCTAGATTTGAGTGGAGGAAGCAAAGGAAGCTTGGGAGTGGCTAGAAAACCCTAGAACATGAAAGAGCTGAAGTGGAATGGCCAAAGGGTGACCTGGGGACGAAATCCATATATAAACGGCTAGGTGACGTCATCTAGCGTTACTCACAAGTTTGAACTGGAAGCCTGCCAGGAGGTTCCGGGTAAAAGTGCCAGGAACTTCCGGGCAGCACTTAGGAAATTTTTTGTAATGAAACAGCGCCCGGAAGTTCCGGCCAGAACCTCCGGTGCCCCTCTGTCCCGGGGAGAAAAAATCATTTTTCAAAAATGATTCCAAAAATATTTTGACACATGGATATGACTAAGAGCACTTTTATACCCAGAACCACACTTGAAACCCCTCTAATAGTACGGTTTTTCTTAAACTCAATTTCGAAAGCGAAAAACCTAGTCTAATCACCTTCGGTGATTTTTCGCACTTAGGAACATTCAAATTGGGGGGTCTCCTTGCGATTCTTAGCCATCACAACTTGCTTTAGGACTAAACTCCTGTGAATAAACTTGATAAACACGTTAGTCCCTTTTAACCACCTTGTCATTAATCACCAAAACCCACTAGGGGGTTTAAAGTGCATCTTCAATCTCCCCCTTTTTGGTGATTGATGACAACATGGTTAAAGCACACAAAAGGATAATAGAATTTAAATTTGGAATAATGAGAGATGTGTGAAGCTCCCCTAAAGATATGCATATAAGAAAATGAGATGAATACAAAATGCATAAAAACGATAGGAAAGCTCAAAGGTAACTTCACACAATCCCAAATCAAATAAGATGCAGATGTGAGTGCTTAAATGATGAGTGATATGCTAGAAGAAGGACTAGATAGATGACATGGCAATCACTCAAAAAGATGAAAAGAACACTACATCACATCAAAATGCAACATTCATATGGTCTAACTTACTGACATAAAGGATAATAAAGCATCTAACAGTCATTACATCCAACCATAATAGAATACGATTACATGTCCATAGAGGATTGATTAATTGGGAGGGAATCTGCCTGGCCGGAACTTCCGGATCACAGGACCGGAACTTCCGGCCAAATGACCAGACAGCAGTCAAGGCAGCAAAAAAGATTTAAAAGACCCCCTTCAATTCACAATTTCTCCCCCTTTGGCATCAAGGCACCAAAAGCAAGAAACCATGAAGAGAAGAAGAGGATCACTCATTTCCATCTCCATCTGAGGGAACAATCTCGGTATTGCCGAGAAGATGAGACTCATCGACTGTGCAGCGGTGTCAACACAGTAGAGAGCATCCTCAGCAGCTGCCTCAACGTCATCCTCACATCATCATCATCATCTGATTGGGAAGACTCTTCATTGAAATAGTTTGGATGGACCTTCACCGGCAACATTGCGCGGCTGCCTCATAAGCCTCAAAAGGATCCACAAAGACCTCATCTTCAGAATCATCTGATACTCTTTCCCAGCCTCTCTTCTATCTTCCTTCTGACGCCTTTCTATCTTCTTCACTTTCTTTGCAGTCTTAGCACACATACAGAAAGATTGCCTGAAGTTGCCTTCTTGATGGGAGAAGAGCTCGAGGATTGCGGTGGGGCACTAGAAGAAGGACCAGCTGAGGTAGAAGGGATGGATCTAGGTACACTAGAGAAGAGGATGGTGAAACACGAGGACGAAAAGGATTGGTGGCGCCCATCTTTGATGTAGAACACCCCGGTGACCTGACTCAATCATCTTCATAATGAATGGAGCTAGATGCAACCTCGCTTAGGCTCAAGAATGGTGTTGCTATCTCATACCAAATCAACTTCACTCACACTGAAAGGTGGTTGATTGTTAGCGCAATGCGACTGAGAAGAATGAGCATGTTTAGAAGGCAAAGCAGTGGCATCTCCAACCTTTGGAAGAAACGACCAACGAAGATGGAGTACAACATCCTTGTAGTTTGGATGCAAACCATGAGTAGTTTCCCATACAAGTCCTAGGAGCATCCTTAGTATACATGAATTTAGTCTTGATCTGGGAAAGGTGCTTCACTATGAATATTAGGCTTATTGAGCATCCTCATCCTTAAGCCCAAAATCTCAACAAACTGTGCAATGGAAATCTTCTGTGCCTAAACACCCTCAGTCATCCACTTTACATAAGGAGTGCCCTTCCTAGTAGTACCAAAGAATGCTGTCGCATAGAACTGTGCAATGACTTCTTCATTCCAATCATACTCCAAGGCAAGAATATCTCCAAGATTCTTGTTGTGGTAAACTTGCATTGCTTGGTTGAACACTTCATTGTTTTCTTCCTCTTGTAAGTCCAATCATCCACTTCATCTCAACCCAGCGTAGTTGTCTCTAGCCATAATCATTGAGTTTACCAATCCAACTGAGTTAAAGTTCTGAACGTGGATCCTGTGACTCCTCAGCTGTGTCTCTTAATCAATCAAACGCGTCCCTTCGCACTTGGCAAGCTGATGAAGGTAGTTGGACTTGGGTCTTCCAATGTGGTGCATAGGAAGTGGTGTCAAAACCAATAGTCTTGTAGAGCGAACGGATCTCACGAGATCCCAACAGGGAAATCATGAGAGGTCCTTCCAGCCCCAGAAGAGCGACCACCACCTCTCCACGACCTCTTGTAGAAGGAGCGTCACTACCCTGACCACTGTCAACATCTCGAGATCTGAACTGGACGGTTGCTGGATTGCCTGGTAAACCTAGGAGAAGTACGAGTGCCGCTGCCACTGCCACCTTCAACCACTTCTCTTTACCCAAACGGCCACGAGGAAACGAAATAGGAGGACTCTCATCACGGACACATCCTGAGAGGCTTTCCTTCTTTTCTCACGAGGCATAGTGCTTACTGCAACAGGAGTCAACAAATAGGAGTGCAGAGTTAGGCAAAAATAGAGAATCAAGAGGGGCTGGCTGGCGGACAGCGCCCGGAGTTTGGGTGCAGAACACCGGGAACTCCGCGCCGGCAAAAATGAAAGAACAGTGGTCCTCCAAAAATGCCAGTGCAATGGTGAACAATCCTATAGATCGGTGATCTACCAAAGGTAGCAGAAACAAGACTATCAAGTGGTTTTTCTCCCTAGGTTCAGCATATTTAGAGGATCGGGGCAAAACATGATGAACCAAAAGAGAAGATCAAAAGTGCTACCTTGAAGAGGAAACGCAGATATCGATCGCGGGAAGAACCTCCTAGCACCAATGTGGTTGAATTCGCACGGAGAGAAGCCAAATTTCCATCGGTTTGGAAGTGAAAATCGCCAACAAGGAGTACTGTAGCGCGCGGTAGGGCTGCGCGTTCGGGGTGGGGAAGAGTAGAGAGAGACTAGGGGTTTCTACTTCCTCCCTGATGAATATATAATCACCACACCCAGAGGTTCCGGAACACGGGAGGCCCGGCAACTTCCGACCCTGACAGAATAAAAGGGCAGTCAGCCCAAAAACAAAGGAGAGAAGAAATTCAAACGAAGGGAAATTATGGACTATGACATGAAGAGACTTATGATGTATATGACCAGCCAAAAACAACGATTACATAACTATGCGTCACCATACATCACAAGAAGGAATAAAAACCAAATTTCCGCCAATAAAAAGAGCAACACAAAGGTTTGCAAAAATTTTCACAAAACGGGTTTTGGATAAAGGGGAATGTTTGAAGCTATTCCTTGGTATCAAGACCATCTTCTATACAAGAAGTGATCTCAAAGACACAAAAGCTCAAGTTTTTTATTTACATTTTAGTGACATATAAATGGCTATAAATCGGAGCCATACTACCGCATCACCTAATGTGCGAGGAATCTAAGATATTGAGCCACTCCTAAGCTCGCAAAATCTTTTCTCATCTAAAGGCTTTGTGAAAATTGCGCCAATTGGCTCTCCGGGTTTCTCACATGGTGTAAGGGCAAATGTCTCCTTTAGTCTCATGATCTCTCAAAAATGGTGGCGATATCTATGTGCTTGTTCAGAATGTTAAGCGGAATTATTGGCTATTTGTGATGGCACTCTCAATTGTCACAAAGGATGGGATCTTGGTTGAAGTTGTAGCCACAAAAGTCTTTTAGGGTTTGTTTTCATCGCAAAAGGAGTTGTGGCCCACAACAGAAACCGGCTGCGACATATTCGGCTTTCGGCGGTTGGATAAGCAATGGAATTTGCTTCTTGGGACAAGAAAACAACGGGACCGACCAGAGAAATGGCAAGTCCGGTTGTGCTTTTTTCTATCAACCTTACAACCGGCGTAATCCAATCGGAATAGCCAAAAGCTCCAAAGTCACAAACCCTTTTGGATACCACAAACCAAGATTAGGAGTAATGGACTAAAATATCTTAGAATTTCTCTGACGGCACAGTATCAAAATGGCACCTTTAGCTCCCCTTGAAAGCGAGCTACACAATGCAAACCCACTAAGCATGATATCGGGACGTAGATGCACATAAGTAAAGCAAGGATCCTATCATGGACGATAATACCTTTTGTCCACACATGTACCATTATGTCGAGGTCTAGGTGGCCATTTAAGTAGCGATAGGAGTCTTGCATGGTTTGCATCTCTCCATTCCAAACTCTTGAGAATGTCCTTCACGTACTTTGGTTTGAAGAGATGAAAGATGCCCTCTTGTGCTTGCTTCACTTGTAGCCCGACGAAGAAGGTTCAACTCGCCCGATTCATAGACACTCGAACCTTTTAGTCCATGATACTACTAAATTCTTCACAAAAAGAAGGCATAGTAGAAACCAAATATTATGTCATCGAATAAATTTGGCATCATGAATAAATCATCTTAGATTTTTAGTGAAAGAGAGTAGTATCCCGCTTCCAATTCAAAACCATTTTTCAAAAGAAAATCTTCGGAGACATCATACCAAGCTCTAGGGGCTTAGTTTGAGCCTGTAGAGCGCCTTGTGGAGACTTGTACACATGGTTGGCAACTTTGATCCTCGAACCCCGGTGGTTTCTCCACATAGAACCAACTCCGAGATTAGGTCCATTGAGAAAGGCACTCTTGACCATCATTTGGGAATAACCTGAAATCATGTGAGCGCAATAGGCCTAAAAGGTTCGGATTTGACTCAAAGGCGGCCGAGCAACGGGTGCGAAGGTTTTCACCAAAATCGGAGGACCCTCGATTTTGGTGAACCCTTGCGCAACCTAACCGGGCTTTGTTCCTTACAACCACTCCATGTTCGTCTTGCTTGTTGACGGAAGAATCCCACTTGGTGCCGATGACACCTTTTGGTCGGGTCTCTCCACCAATGTCCATACTTGGTTGCGAGGTGAAGTTATTCAACTCCTCTTGCATAGGCCATCACCCATCCGGATCACCAATGCATCTTCAACCGCTGGTTGGTTCCAAAGAAAGACACCCAACGAATAGTGTTGACAAAAGTTAGCGAACAGAGACGAGTTAGTTACCCTTTCTTAATGTCCCAAGTATTTGTCGACGGAGGATATCTCTTTGGACAGTGTGGTATTCTTGGATGTGACCGAGGGGACTGAGCCTGATCAGGATTGCTCTACAGTCCCTCGGCATCAATCCCACCCACTTGTGCCGTAGGCACGCCGTTGACTATCCTCTGCCCGGAACTTCCTGGCAGATGGACCCCGGAACTTCTGGCCTGGAGAGGTCCGGAGGTTCCGCCATCTAAGTCCGCGAACTTCGGGGTCAAAACTGACACTTGACTTAATGTAGGGCTATTGATGTCCGATGACGAAGGTTGATCCCTATCCTTCTTGGTCAGCCTGCGTCTCGAGGCTGGTCCGTATGTCTTCCAATAGCCTTAGTACCGATAGCTTGACTTGGATCACATCACCTACAACTGTCACAAAACTTGCTCTCCTTGGACCATTAGCTTCACTCAAATGTCACATCCCTAGTGACTTCAACAATACCGGAGTTTGTTGCAAGACACGATGAGGCATAGTGCATTTGATTCATAGCCATAGTAAGAATCCCTCATCCCACCTTTAGGTGAGGAACTTAGAATGACGAGGCCTCTTACTCAAATAAAGCATTTGCTCCCAAAGACACGAAAATATGAAACATTTACGTATTCTTACCACTCAAGAGCTCATATGAATTTTCTTAGATCTTGTGGAGGTACAAGCGGTTGATGGCATGACATGCGGACTCACGGCCTGCGCGCCACAAGATATCCGAAGTCTTGTACTCATCAAGCATTGATCTCTGGCGGCTTCAATAAGAGTTCTGGTTCTTCCTCTCAACAATGCCAGTTTGAAAGGAATCATATGGGGGGAGAACTCAGCTTGATTCCCACGTTCATACAAGGAATTCCTCCCACTTGAGTGTTCATGAATATTCTCCTTCATTGTCACTATCGCACCCTCTTGAATGGTGAGATCGTAGAGTGTTTGCTTGCTTGACGAAGCGACTGAAGGACATCTTGAGCCTCACTCTTGTCCATCGAGGAAAATACACCCAAGCCGAAGCGGGAAAAATCATCAAACAATGGACAAAAACCATACTTGTTACCTCCAGATAGCTTAGTGGAGGCCACGGCCCAAATAAATCCATAATGTAGAGCTCAAGAGGGCTGTTGTAGTCATGATGTTCTTGATAGATGTGGATTCCCAACTTTGTTTCCCGGCTTGGCAAGCACTAACAACCACGATCTTTCTCAAAATGTGAACATTAGTAGAGCACGAGATGTGTTCCCCCTTTTAGAAGGAGTTGCAGAATTCCGCATTCCAACATGGCTAGTCTACGATGCCATAGCCAACCCATGGAGGAATTTAGCATTATCAAACAAGCTTCTGGATTCACTCTATCCACTCGAAATCGACAAGATAGAGATCACCTCTTAACTTGCTTTGAAATGCGTACGGAGGAGTCATCCCTCTAAGACGGTTCACATCCTCCATCGGTAAACAAGCAATTGTAACTCCAACTTACATAATTGAAAACGGATAGTAAATTGTAGCTTAATGAATGACAAGAAAACATTAGAGAGAGGATTGATTATGGGAGTGGCAATTCTTACCTAGACCAATTACCTTTCCCTTTTCATCATCTCCAACACAATATTTCTCACGAGGTTCCGTTCTCCTCATCAGACTTGTAAAACATACTCCTCTCTCCTGTCATATGATTGGTGCGAACCACTTGTCCACAACTCCACTGACACCGGAGGAGTATGCCTACAAAAGAAATTCAAGCTTGGATTTAGGAACCAAACTTGTCCTAGTTTGGGTCCCTTGATATGTTAGTTTTACCCAAAGCTCTTTGCCACTCACACACCAAGTGCGATACTCATCATTGTAATTCCCATTAAAATAAGCAACCACTTTGCCCTCTGAATTTTTGGAAATACATATGATATCCCAAGTACAAGACCCATCTGGCCGGAACCTCCTGGCAGTTATGCCGCGAACTTCGGTCATACCTTGTGCCGGCCATTGGCCGGAACTTCCTGGCAAACCGGCCAGAACTTCCTGGTGGAATTTCTGAGAGACCCAGAAGACTCCCACCGGACGGTTTTGGCCGGTTTCGGTCCTCAGTGTTCCGGTCGCCTGGCTGTTCGCAAGGTCTAGTCACCTCACTTGCTTGTGGTGCTTTTCCTTTCTCTCACAAACATTCAAGCATTCTTTCCCATTTACCATCACACGCTTAGACACAGGACTTCCACCCGAAAACCCGAGCCCGTGTCCATCCCTTGTTAGGATGAGCGGTGATGTTCTTGTAAAGGGCATCCTTTTGAATGGTATGTCTTCATGCATCCATATTTCACCAATGTGCCCAAACCTTTCATTCTCTTTCTTAAGAGCTGCAATTAGGCATCAATTATTAGTGAGCCATAAGAGTTCAAATCAACATTGTTAACACCTAGCACAACCATTGCTTAGTAGAAGGATTAGAGAGGAATTAGAAACCACATTTGCGTTGAGAAGAGTACTATTCCAAAGAGTGTCAAATTTAAACTCAAGATCTTTATGACTTTTTGTCTAAACAAGCAAATTTCTCTTGAAGAGTCTCATTGACATCTCTAAGGCTAAGCTAAAAACCATTAGCAAATTAAAAAGCCTCATTAGCTAGTTGTCGATTTTTAGCAATTCTTTAAGCTAATCTCTCCTCTAAGGCAAGGTTTCTTTTCTTGCCAAGATAAGCAAATTCTCTTGCCTTTCGAGTAGTTGTTCGTTTACTATCCCAAAGCTCTCATTAACTTAGCACCAAATGTTGCAATAGCGGGTTTGCCTAAAGCTCCCTTAAGCCACATCATCTAAATTCATTATCACTTTCCTCATCACTAGAATCAACATCAAGAGAAGTGTGAGAGGCTTTTGATTCATTTCACCTTGCGGCCTTGGGCCATGAAAGACAAGAGTAGTGGTAGGAGTCGTCGGTTGTCATCACTTCAAGTTGTTAAGAACGCTCCTTGCTTGAAGAGGAATGACTTGAAGGCGACGGTAGCAACACCACCTTCTCCTTCACCTGTCTTGTTGACTTTGCGGCTTGGTTGACTTCGGGATCGTTTTCATGCTCCCGCGAGTTTACCACACTTCCGCCAGGTTGTGCTTCTGCCACATGAGCACCGTCTCCGGCTTCTTCTTGCCTCCCTTAGCCTTAGCTTCATGTGACTTGGGGACAATCCGCAAATGAAAATGCCAAACTCGGCCACCAATTGAAGCACGCTCTCTTTGATTGCCTCTTTCCCTTATCATTCATCCTTCCGCCCTTGCCATAGCCACGTCTTGCGAAGAAAGTGCTTGAATCTCTTGACAATAAAGCCATTTTCTTCATCCTTCACTTCTTCTCCACTTGACTCTTCTTCTTGTTTTGCCTTTCCAAGGCAAACTTCTTGAGTTTTGACATGGCGCCATTCTTCACCATTTGTCTCACTTGCTATCTGAGTTTCCTCTTCTTGGCATTCTTCATGAGACACCAATTCTTTTTTTCCCCAAAAGAATGTCCACTTGGGTGAGCCTCTTGAAGTCTTTCCCTTTCCCGTATTCCATTGATACAGAGTGGGATTTCTTGACCAAAAGCACGGAGAAGTCTCTTGACCCAACAAAGTGATTTGTCATGTCCTCACTCCCAAGTCCTTTAATCTTGTTGACAAGGATCATCATCCTATCATACATCTCTTGTGGTGTCTCCTTGTCATCCATCACAAATCTTCCTAGCCTTCCTTCCAATAATTCAATCTTGGCCTCACGAACGGCGGGTGATCCCTCATGAGCCAATTGCAAAGTATCCCATATCTCCTTGGCCTCCTCAAGTCCATCAACCTTGTTGAACTCTTCCGGACTTAAGGCGGAGAGAATTGCATTGGAGGCTTGAGCATTGCGGTGGATGAGTTGTTCTTGCTCCGAAGTGAGCTCCATGTCCTCATGAGGTACGTCAATACCTGTACACACCACTTTCCAAATACTTGGATGCAAAGAGATTAGATGCAACTTCATCTTGTGCTTCCAAGCGGCGTAATGTGTCCCATCAAATTGTGGAGCACGCCCGGAAGGCACGGAGACGAAGTTGTGAGAGGGAATGGTAAGTTTGCTGTAATCAAAAGGTATAGTGGCTCCCTTGGGTGATGGAGTTCCCTTGCTGCTCGCTCCATCTTCATTTCCAATTTCTCCGTCCTTTCCCCCTAAGTCCGACATCGTGGATCGCTCAAAACGGTGAAGCTTGAATCAAGAACACCTTGCTCTGATACCAATTGAACGCGCAGAGATGTAGCCTAGAGGGGGGTGAATAGGCTTTCCCGAAATTTTCTCAACAATCGCAGCGGTTAAATTAACAGGGCCCGGAACCTCCTGGTGAAGAACACCGAAACTTCCTGGCAGTGATGAGCAGCCCGGAACTTCCGGAGTTCTTGAGCCAGGAACTTCCGGGTAACAGAGAAAATCGAAATTTGAGGAAGCAAAACAGGTCCTAGCTAGAGATGATCAGCCACAGAGTTACACAAGATGTAAATCACAAGATACCAGCAGATTCAAACACAGATCATGCACAAGAGAGACAAAGGCGATTTTTTCCCGAAGTTCGGATCACACGGATCCTACTCTCCGTTGAGGTGCTCAAAGAGCCGGGTCTCGATTAACCCCTTGCCTCACTTATGAAAAGATCCCAGAAGGAGTCCACAGCCTTCAACTCAACACTTCTAGGTCATTTTCTAGAATCGAGTGACCACCAAGATCCAACTCACAATTCCTTCTAGAAAAGACCACAAGTGCAAGTTGCTCTACCTAGGACAACCTCTGAAAACTCAGCACAAGAATCTTTACTCACTTACGTCATTTCCTTGCGGAGGTGAGAAAAATCTTCACAAACTTTCCCGGGACATCCACAAGATCTTTGGAAGCTCACGGGCGACACCTAACCGTCTAGGAGAAGATCTCCAAGAGTAATAATTAAGCCCAAGTGACAACCCACAAGGTATCCAAAGTACTCAAACAAACCTAATCTTCAAGCCATCTCCAAAACACTCCTACACTCTAATCTAATCTCTCAATCTCACAAGATAGGCTCTAGATTTGAGTGGAGGAAGCAAAGGAAGCTTGGGAGTGGCTAGAAAACCCTAGAACATGAAAGAGCTGAAGTGGAATGGCCAAAGGGTGACCTGGGGACGAAATCCATATATATAACGGCTAGGTGACGTCATCTAGCCGTTACTCACAAGTTTGAACTGGAAACCTGCCAGGAGGTTCCGGGCAAAAGTGCCAGGAACTTCCGGGCAGCACTTAGGAAAATTTTGCTTTGAAATGGCGCCCGGAAGTTCCGGCCAGAACCTCCGGGTAGCCCTCTCTGTCCCGGGGAGAAAAATCATTTTTCAAAAATGATTCCAAAAATATTTTGACACATGGATATGACTAAGAGCACTTTGTATACCCTAGAACCACACTTGAAACCCCTCTTAATAGGACGGTTTTTCCTAAACTCAATTTCGAAAGCGAAAAACCTAGTCTAATCACCTTCGGTGATTTTTCGCACTTAGGAACATTCAAATTGGGGGGTCTCCTTGCATTCTTAGCCATCACAACTTGCTTTAGGACTAAACTCCTGTGAATAAACTTGATAAACACGTTAGTCCCTTTTAACCACCTTGTCATTAATCACGAAAACCCACTAGGGGGTTTAAGTGCATCTTCAATCTCCCCCTTTTTGGTGATTGATGACAACATGGTTAAAGCACACAAAAGGATAATATAATTTAAATTTGGAATAATGAGAGATGTGTGAAGCTCCCCCTAAAGATATGCATATAAGAAAATGAGATGAATACAAAATGCATAAAAACGAAGGAAAGCTCAAAGGTAACTTCACACAATCCCAAATCAAATAAGATGCAGATGTGAGTGCTTAAATGATGAGTGATATGCTAGAAGAAGGACTAGATGACATGGCAATCACTCAAAAAGATGAAAAGAACACTACATCACATCAAAATGCAACATTCATATGGTCTAACTTACTGACATAAAGGATAATAAAGCATCTAACAGTCATTACATCCAACCATAATAGAATACGATTACATGTCCATAGAGGGATTGATAATTGGGAGGGAATCTGCCTGGCCGGAACTTCCGGATCACAGGACCCGGAACTTCCGGCCAAATGACCAGACAGCAGTCAAGGCAGCAAAAAAGATTTAAAAGACCCCCTTCAATTCACAATTTCTCCCCCTTTGGCATCAAGGCACCAAAAAGCAAGAAACCATGAAGAGAAGAAGAGGATCACTCATCTCCATCTCCATCTGAGGGAACAATCTCGGTATTGCCGGAGAGATGAGACTCATCGGACTGTGCAGCGGTGTCAACATCAGTAGGAGCATCCTCAGCAGCTGCCTCAACGTCATCCTCATCATCATCATCATCATCATCATCATCATCATCTGATTGGGAAGACTCTTCATTGAAATAGGTGGATGGACCTTCACCGGCAACATTGCGGGCTGCCTCATAAGCCTCAAAAGGATCCACAAAGACCTCATCTTCAGAATCATCTGATACTTCTTTCCCAGCCTCTCTTCTATCTTCCTTCTGACGCCTTTCTATCTTCTTCACTTTCTTTGCAGTCTTAGCACACATACAGAAGATTGCCTGAAGTGCCTTCTTGATGGGAGAAGAGCTCGAGGATTGCGGTGGGGCACTAGAAGAAGGACCAGCTGAGGTAGAAGGGATGGATCTAGGTACCACTAGAGAAGAGGATGGTGGAACACGAGGACGAAAAGGATTGTGGCGCCCATCTTTGATGTAGAACACCCCGGTGACTGACTCAATCATCTTCATAATGAATGGAGCATAGATGCAACCTCGCTTAGGCTCAAGAATGGTGTTGGCTATCTCATACCAAATCAACTTCATCACACTGAAATGTGGTTGATTGTAGCGCATGCGACTGAGAAGATGAGCATGTTTAGAAGGCAAAGCAGTGGCATCTCCAACCTTTGGAAGCAAAGACCAACGAAAGATGGAGTACAACACCTTGTAGTTTGGATGCAAACCATGAGTAGTTCCCATACAAGTCCTAGGAGCATCCTTAGTATACATGAATTTAGTCTTGATCATGGGAAGAGGTGCTTCACTATGAATATTAGGCCTATTGAGATCCTCATCCTCTAAGCCCAAAATCTCAACAAACTGTGCAATGGAAATCTTGTGCCTAACACCCTCAGTCATCCACTTTACATAAGGAGTGCCCTTCCTAGTAGTACCAAAGAATGCTGTCGCATAGAACTGTGCAATGACTTCTTCATTCCAATCATACTCCAAGGCAAGAATATCTCCAAGATTCTTGTTGTGGTAAACTTGCATTGCTTGGTTGAACACTTCATTGTTTTTCTTCCTCTTGTAAGTCCAGTCAATCCACTTCATCTCAACCACTAGATTGTCTCTAGCCATAATCACTGAGTTGTACCAATCCAACTGAGTTAAAGTTCTGAAACGTGGATCCTGTGACTCCTCAGGCTGTGTCTCTAGATCAATCAAACGGTCCCTTCTGCACTTGGCAAGCTGATGAAGGTAGTTGGACTTGGGTCTTCCAATGTGGTGCATAGGAGTGGTGTCAAAACCAATAGTCTTGTAGAGCCGAACGGGATTCTCACGAGATCCAACAGGGAAATCATGAGAGGTCCTTCCAGCCCCAGAAGAGCGACCACCACCTCTCCCACGACCTCTTGTAGAAGGAGCGTCACTACCCTGACCACTGTCAACATCTCGAATCTGAACTGGACGGTTGCTGGATTGCCTGGTAAACCTAGGAGAAGTACGAGTGCCGCTGCCACTGCCACCTTCAACCACTTTCTCTTTACCCAAACGGCCACGAGGAAAACGAATAGGAGGACTCTCATCACCGGACACATCCTGAGAGGCTTTCTGTCTTTTCTCACGAGGCATAGTGCTTACTGCAACAGGAGTCAACAAATAGGAGTGCAGTAGTTAGGCAAAAATGAGAGAATCAAGAGTGGCTGGCTGGCTGGACAGCGCCCGGAGGTTTCGGGTGCAAGAACACCGGAACTTCCGGCCGGCAAAAATGAAGAACAGAGGTCTCAAAAATAGCCAGTGCATGTGAACAAATCCTATAGATCGGTGATCTACAAGGTAGCAGAAACAAGACTATCCAAGTGGTTTTCTCACTAGGTTCACATATTTAGAGATCGGGGCAAAAACATGATGAATCAAAAGAGAAGATCAAAAGTGCTACCTTGAGAGAGGAAATCGCAGATCGATCGCGGGAAGAACCTCCTAGCCACCAATGTGGTTGATTCCACGGAGAGGAAGCAAATTTCCATGGTTGGAAGTGAAAATCGCCACAAGGAGTACTGTAGCGGCGGCTAGGGCTGGCGTCGGGGTGGGAGAAGAAGTGAGGAGAGAGACTAGGGTTTCTAACTCCCCCTGAGAATATATAATCACCGACACCCAGAGGTTCCGGACAGGGAGGCCCGGAACTTCCGGCCTGACAGAAAAAAGGGCAGTCAGGCCCAAAAACAAGGAGGAGAAGAGAATTCAACGAAGGGAAATTAGGAACTATGGACATGAAGAGACTTATGATGTATATGACCAGCCAACAAACAACATTACATAACTATGGTCACCATACATCACAAGAAGGGAAATAAAAACCAAATTTTCGCAATAAAAAGGCACACAAAGGTTTTGCAAAAATTTTCACAAACGGGGTTTTTGGATAAAGGGGAATGTTTGAGCTTTATTCCTGGTATCAAGACCATCTTCTATACAAGAAGTGATCTCAAGACACAAAAGCTCAATTTTTTTTAATTTACATTTTAGTGACATATAATTGGCTATAAATTAGCCAACTACCCATCACCTAATGTTGCGAGAATCTAAGATATTGAGCTCACTCCTAAGCTCGCAAAATCTTTTCTCATCTAAAGGCTTGGTGAAAATGTCGGCCAATTGGCTCTTGGTTCTCACATGTGTAAGGCAAATGTCTCCTTTGGTCTCATGATCTCTCAAAAAGTGGTGGCGAATATCTATGTGTTTGGTTCGAGAATGTTGAACGGGATTATTGGCTATTTTGATGGCACTCTCATTGTCACAAAGGAGTGGGATCTTGGTGAAGTTGTAGCCAAAGTCTTTTAGGGTTTGTTTCATCCAAAGGAGTTGGGCACAACAAAAACCGGCTGCGACATATTCGGCTTCGGCGGTGGATAATGCAATGGAATTTTGCTTCTTGGAGGACCAAGAAACAAGGGACCGACCAAGAAATTGGCAAGTCCCGGTTGTGCTTTTTCTATCAACCTTACACCAGGCGTAATCCGAATCGGAATAGCCCAAAAGCTCAAAGTCACAACCCTTTGGATACCACAAGCCAAGATTAGGAGTATGGACTAAATATCTTAGAATTCTCTTGACGGCAATCAAATGGCACTCTTTAGGCTCCGCTTGAAAGCGAGCACACATGCAAACACTAAGCATGATATCGGGACGAGATGCACATAAGTAAAGCAAGGATCCTATCATGGAGCGATATACCTTTTGGTCCACACATTTACCATTATCGTCGAGGTCTAGGTGGCCATTAGTAGGCATAGGAGTCTTGATGGGTTTGGCATCTTCCATTCCAAACTTCTTGAGAATGTCCTTCACGTACTTGGTTTGAGAGATGAAAGTGCCCTCTTGTGCTTGCTTCACTTGTAGCCCGAGGAAGAAGGTCAACTCGCCCATCATAGACATCTCGAACCTTTTAGTCATGATACTACTAAATTCTTCACAAAAAGAGGCATTAGTAGAACCAAATATTATGTCATCGACATAAATTTGGCATACGAATAAATCACTCTAAGATTTTTTACTGAAGAGAGTAGTATCCGCCTTCCCAATTTCAAAACCATTTTTCAAAAGAAAATCTCGGAGACATTCATACCAAGCTCTAGGGGCTTGGTTGAGCCCGTAGAGCGCCTTATGGAGCTTGTACATATGGTTTGGCAACTTTGGATCCTCGAACCCCGGTGGTTGCTC
>CM020179.1:3622698-3650160 GCA_009805545.1 Oryza longistaminata
CACGATGTAGACCAACTCCGAGATAGGTCCATTGAGAAAGCACTCTTGACATCCATTTGAATAACCTGAAATCATGGTGAGCGGCATAGGCTAAAAGGATTCGGATTGACTCAAGGCGAGCAACGGGTGCGAAAGGTTTCACCAAAATCGAGACCCTCGATTGGGTGAACCCTTGCGCAACTACCGGGCTTTGTTCCTTACAACCACTCCATGTTCATCTTGCTTGTTGCGGAAGACTCCAGTTCTTGGCCGTCTTAAGACCCGGATGAGCTTTCGGTCGCGGTTCCTTGTGACTGCCCAATAATCTGCTTTGATTGCGAGATGAAGTTATTCAGAACTCCTAAAAACTCTGCATAGCCAATACACGGCGGGCTTCGAATCCGGGGGTTTATAATTGTCTATCACCAAATGTCCCTGATCCCCGTTACCCCTGGTGTTTTGGTTGGCCATCAAGACAGAGACAACACTACGATATCGGTGTTGACAAAAGTTAGCCGACATGAGAACGCAGTAGTTACCACCTTTTCTTATGGTCATCAGTGATGTTGTCGACCGGTAGTATGACTTAAGTATTTTGCCTAGATAGATCTCTGGGTGTTGGAGCAGTGGGTTAAGGCCTGTCGGCCTTGATGTCGTTAAATGATCCATTAGGACTTGGTGCCATGCGTTATTTGTGTGATCACACTTGTGCCTCCTCCCTTAGGTACTATTGCGTTAGGCTTATAGCTCACCATATGCTTCATTCCCCTTATAGCTTGTGCGGCAACTCGGCTAGAATCGGCAAAATGCCCATCCACGTGTGCCGTAGGCACGCGCGTTGACTATTCCAAGCAACTGCTTGATTTTTGATCATGGCGACATTCTTCACCATTTTCCTCACTTCACGAGCTTCCTCTTCTTGCATCTCATGAGACACAATTCTTCCAAAAATGTCACTTGGGGGGAGCCTCTTGAAGTCTTTCCTTTCCCGTATCATTGATACAAGAGTGGGATTTCTTGGACCAAAAGCACGGAGAAGTCTCTTGACAACAAAGTGATTTGTCATGTCCTCACTCCCAAGTCCTTTAATCTTGTTGACAAGGATCATCATCCTATCATACATCTCTTGTGGTGTCTCCTTGTCATCCATCACAAATCTTCCTAGCCTTCCTTCCAATAATTCAATCTTGGCCTCACGAACGGCGGGTGATCCCTCATGAGCCAATTGCAAAGTATCCCATATCTCCTTGGCCTCCTCTAGTCCATCAACCTTATTGAACTCCTCCAGACTCAAGGCGGAGAGAATTGCATTGGAAGCTTGAGCATTGCGGTGGATGAGTTGTTCTTGCTCCGAAGTGAGCTCCATGTCCTCATGAGGTACGTCAATACCTGTACACACAACTTTCCAAATACTTGGATGAAAAGAGATTAGATGCAACTTCATCTTGTGCTTCCAAGCGGCGTAATGTGTCCCATCAAATTGAGGAGCACGCCCGGAAGGCACGGAGACGAAGTTGTGAGAGGGAATGGTAAGTTTGCTGTAATCAAAAGGTATAGTGGCTCCCTTGGGTGATGGAGTTCCCTTGCTGCTCGCTCCATCTTCATTTCCAGTTTCCCCGTCCTTTCCCCCTAAGTTCGACATCGTGGATCACTCAAAGCGGTGAAGCTTGAATCAAGAGCACCTTGCTCTGATACCAATTGAACACGCAGAGAGGTAGCCTAGAGGGGGGAGGGGTGAATAGACTTTCCTGAAATTTTCTCAACAATTGCAGTGGTTAAATTAACAGGGCCCGGAACCTCCTGGTGAAGAACACCGGAACTTCCTGGCAGTGATGAGCAGCCCAGAACTTCCGGAGTTCTTGGGCCAGGAACTTCCGGGCAACAGAAAAAATTGAAATTTGGCGGAGCAAAACAGGTCATAGCTAGAGATGATCAGCCACAGAGTTGTACAAGATGTAAATCACAAGATACCAGCAGATTCAAGCACAGATCATGCACAAGAGAGACAAAGGCCATTTTTTTTCCCGAAGTTCGGATCACACGAATCCTACTCTCCGTTGAGGTGCTCAAAGAGCCGGGTCTCGATTAACCCCTTGCCTCACTTAGGCAAAGATCCTGGAAGAACTCCACAGCCTTCAACTCAACACTTCTAGGTCATTTTCTAGAATTGAGTGACCACCAAGATCCAACTCACAATTCCTTCTAGAAAAGACTACAAGTGCAAGTTGCTCTACCTAGGACAACCTCTGAAAACTCAGCACAAGAATCTTTACTCACTTACCTCGTTTCCTTGCAGAGGTGAGGAAAACCTTCACAAACTTTCCCGGGACATCCACAAGATCTTTGGAAGCTCACGGGCGACACCTAACCGTCTAGGAGAAGATCTCCAAGAGAAATAAGCCCAAGTGACAGCCCACAAGATATCCAAAGTGCTCAAACAAACCTAATCTTCAAGCCATCTCCAAAACACTCCTACACTCTAATCCAATCTCTCAATCTCACATGATAGGCTTTAGATTTGAGTGGAGGAAGCAAAGGGAGCTTGGGAGAGGCTAGAAAAACCTAGAACATGAAAGAGCTGAAGTGGAATGGCCAAAGGGTAACCTGGGGACGAGATCCATATATATAACGGCTAGGTGACGTCATCTAGCCGTTACTCACAAGTTTGAACTGGAAGCCTGCCAGGAGGTTCCGGGCAAAAGTGCCAGGAACTTCCGGGCAGCACTTAGGAAAATTTTGGTGTTGAAATGGCCCCCGGAAGTTCCGGCCAGAACCTCCGGGTAGCCCTCTCTGTCCCGGGGAGAAAAATCATTTTTCAAAAATGATTCCAAAAATATTTTGACACATGGATATGACTAAGAGCACTTTGTATAAGTCAAGTGGAGACAAGTGCAAGAGTTGAAGAAGCAAGAGAAGATCTAAGGTGTTGGTCTCCATGAACTTACATCCTCATGCACTCTAGGCGTCATAAGTTTCTAGCAGTGAGAGGAGTTCTGGCGCTCCCGGGAAGGGAAGACTCACACATGCATTAAGTTATAGTTAAGTTTAGGTTTACACATGGCAGTCCTACCGATGGCGACACCACTGTAGGCACCCGCCCCTCGCGGTCCTACCAATGGCTGCCCCACCGTAGGCCCTGCCTCACACACATCAAGAAAACCACTATGCGGGGATACTGCCTCCGCTCAGCTATTTACTCCGCTAGGTCTATACCCACTCGAGAAGTACGGTTGTACGGGGGTCATTTCATTCTTAGCTTCATGGCTCGGTCCTTAACTGACAAGGGACGACACTAGCCTTTACCGGACACCACCCAAGTCCTCCAGCCGCCCCAGTCGAAAACAGTTGTTTAGTTTCATTTTTCCTTTCACAAATCATGTCACCAATGTCATGGCAATGTGGCGCTCATGTCTCCACATGCCGTATCTCAACTACCTTCCCTAAGGTAGTTGCCCAAGCATATAGCATTTGATAAATATGAGAATGCATGATTCTAAAGTAGCATTACTAAGCTCTTGTCATAATTGACTAAGGACTCATACGTAATCATGGATACAAGGAAATAATGAGGTAAACAATAATCAAAGGCATGGCATAATAACAAGTAGGATATTCATCATTGCATGCAATTTTATTTATAAACAAACAATTTCGCAATTGGGACCAACATGCTTAAGGGATGGGGTGATGACTTGCCTGCTCAGGATAGTTCTTATTCTTGATATAATCTTGATCAACCTTCACCTCCTGGAAGCTGCATACGTTGCCTCACGACTAACCGATATACAAATTCTATAATACGCGAGAAAAACCAATATTCAAACAACAATCAAATGTGCACAAGCAAAATATAATGATGGTGTCGAACCTAGGGTTGCTCATACTATTCTGGCTTGCTAATGGATTCTAATCGTGCTAAGGGCCAAGATTCTTAGTCTTTCTATTGTCATGGTGGCTTATTAGGGGCTAATCATCATAGTATAAATGAGATACACAGTGCTAATATGTGGTTAGGATTTATAACTAGTACCTTTACTGTATGTGATGGTTCTGTTGACTATTCACTGGAGGTTAACCGAACTATACATATACTACTCCACGTGATGACATTGTACCGACTAACTTTTAAGTGGTCCAAATACAACCAGCTCTGTTATTATTTCTCATAAACAAGTTAAAAATTCATCTATAAGTATTAATGTTTTAGTTACAAAATATGAGGCTAAACTTTATGTAAATAATTTATAAGTCATGGGTTTAATTACACAACCATTAAATAGTACTAGTATCATCCTATACATTAATTTGAGACATCATTTAAAATTAGTTTGTGTGGTTGGTACAGTGACAAGACATGTTAGAGACAAATATTCTTACATCTACTTTACTGTAAAATATAAATTTTATTTGTTAGCACATTTTTAAATTGACTATTATGCATCATCTTGATATTAATTATTTATAATTTTAAAATATATTTTATTAAATAAATGTATATTTATTTACATATTGGAAAAATACATTGAATTTTAGGGATGAATTTAGGTTCAAGGTTTCACTCAAATCCGAGTTAAAATGAGCCAAGTTACACTAGTTTAAGCTTTAAATAGGAAAAAATTTGCTTAAAATAGCCACACTGTTCATAATTGATTATTTAGTTCCGAATCATTATCCATATCCTACGCCGTAAACTGACCAGGTGGGGGTCAGGGTTTATTATTCTTTCAGCCGATTTGTTTTACCACGGATAAAAATTGGAGGCGGACCCGGCTGGCAGCGACTTGGCCAGGAGTCGTCTTGCTTACTTCGTCTTCTTCTTACCTCACCGAACCGAGCGAAGCAGCAGGGGAAATAAGGCGCGCACGCAAGGCCGGCGAGGGCGACCCGACGGCCGGTGAGGGAGGGTGCGGCAAGAGGCTCCGGCGTACCTTCGGCCGGCGGGCCACAGCCGCAGGATGGTGCGGGGGCGTGCAGCACCGCAATGGCCGCCAATGGCCGAACTCGGGTAGCTAGGGCTAGGGGTGGATAGGTTTGTTTCCGACCTAGACTGATGAGGGATTTGAGCATCTATGGGTGGTTTACGGAAGGGGTTTTTTTCCCCCGTTTTTAAATTAAAAATTAAGAAAAAAGGAAGACAGGAAAGGCCCCGCCCGAAAATCTGTTCCACGGTTGACCTCCGTGGGGCGGAGGGCTTTGGGAGTCGGGCTTGGCACTGCTATGGACTAAATCCGACCGAAATTGTGGGGGATTTAGTTTTAGGCGGACTAGTATGAGTCACAGGAGCGAGGTTTACGACTAGGGAAAGGAGGAACGACGAGTTCCATTGTGCGGAACAGAGGCCGACGGCGTCTGAAATGGCTCGCTCCGAAGTGGTTCTGTCGGCGGTCCTTGGGCGTCCAGCCTCCCAATGCGATGGGCGGACAGCGCAGCTCCGCCTCCACTTCCTCCAACCTCTCAGGCTCCGGCCGGAGAGCCTGCAATTGTGATCTCTAGCGGTGGTGAGAGAGTGGGATCGGCAAGGTTTGTTCGGATTTTGAATGGCACTCGAGGGGAAAAAGGGTAGAGGAATGGGATTTTTATGGGGCGGCTTAGATCTAGGGTGTAAGGAAACCAGGGATAAGATCGCCAGAGCACATGGCCTGGACGAGCTAGAGTTCAATGGCGATCGGTAAGAGCAATGAGGTGGAATGACCACAGATAAAGATTGATCTCGCATATACTAGGGTTTTGTGGGCCATCATCACGCCTATTAACGCTATTAGTCGCGAGTTTTAGCCCTAGGCTGATGGGAAGGACTTCCTTTTATCCACTAGACACAAAGAGGGCGGCATCGTTTGTGGTCAGGCGGGTGCATGGGAGGGGCGACGGGAACGTCATGGCGTTTGGATAATGGGGCGGACGTGCAATGGCAGACCCGCTTATCCAATCGGCTTCGCTTCCCTTCATCTCTTGGAGCGACGGCTGAAGGAGATGGATTTGGTGGCTTGGACGGTCGAGTCGCGGACCTGCCTGGCGGGCGCGGGCATCATGGAAGCGGGTCCGGTCAGGTTTGGACGCGAGCTGGCGACGATGATTTGGTGCGAACGCGGACGAAAGTGGCGCACGAGAGGGAGTGCGCAGTCGCCTGGACTGGGAGGGAGGATGGATGCGGCACGAGGAGGGAGAGCGCGGCATTCAGCGACGGGGCACGACGCGGGGCGACGGTTGCAGAAGCGACGCGGAAGAGGCGCGACGCCAACGACACGACGCGTCTAGGTGGGAGGGCCGGCTGGCGTTGGGACTCGGAGGAGTTCGGTTCGGAAGGGCTCCGGTTCGAGCACCTGGCGGCCATATGAACAGTTTAGCCGGCTGGAAAGAGAGAGAAGAAGTGTTTACACCATATTGGCTCATAGTTGATTTCATGATTGAGCAGGCCAGATTTATTTAAGAATAGTTGGTGCAGATCATTAGGTGGTTTCCTGAAGTATTGGTTTAGGCCTTTATATATGTTTAGGAATTTGATGATGCACCTAGAGTGTGTACGAGTTTGCCTGGGAGCTGCAGCGTTTGGATCGGATGATATGCATGCGTCCTTACGACCGAGGATTCCTGCTGTTGCATTTCTGTACATGCTGGATTGATTTGATCACATTACATGCAGTGAGAGAGAAATTTGGTGTGCCTGCATTACTCTACTCCTTCTCATGCACGGGGAGCCGTACTTGGCTTGCGTTTGGGTGCGCTGAGGGCGCCGGTTTAACAGATGAACAAGGCATGATTACCGCGGGTGAGCTGGCAAGAGAAAGATTTATTTTTTTCTGTTTTATTAGTTTGTTAGGGCTACCTTGTGGGTTCTACTTCAACAGTTCTGTGTGGCGGCTTCAGAGATTCTGTATACGATGGCATATTAGCTGGTCACGTGATTAGGGAAGGCCCCGAACAAAATTCCAATCTACTATTTTCCTGTTTTTACTTTCATTTATTTTTTTATTTTGTTTTCATGGCTAAGTTCTGCAACCTAGAATTTGTTAATCTTTGCCGTTTTGCGCTGAAAAACGGTCGTGCTTCTCCACGAAAGCGAGAAGATTATCCTTTGCTAGTTGCTCGGAAACTAGTCGTTCGTCGTCACGTAAGTACGATATTTATCCTCTTTGCTAATTTGCTTGTAAATTAGTCGTGTGATTCCGCGAAAGTGAATTAATCTCGAATCGGTTTCACTAGCCGTTTGATCTATCGATTTTGGCGACTCTATTTTTTACACCGCAATCGTTAGGTGATCTTGTGTTGCCATGAAAAAAGTTGCCAACACGATTTTTGGCGACTCCGCTGGGACAGTTTCGGCTGTAATTTGTTCGGCCGAAATCAGTCGATCTACTGCGTCTATTTTCTCTATTTTATTTAATCTACCCCGTAGATCAATTTTTGTCGCCGTCGGTGCCGGTGGTCTGTGCTGCCGAATCAATTCATTCGGCGGCAGCGGCGGCTATCATCAGCAGGCTAGCGGACGGGTGTCAATCAGAGAACTGATTTCGATCAGGGCCTAGGCGAGCAGCAGATTGGGAACAGCGAACTATATACACTGGTCAACAAGGAGATCAGTTGGCTAGCGATCAACCAATTCACGATCTGTAAGTGCAAATTAATTTCTCTGATTTTTGCTAGGTAAACGAATTGCACCAGGAAAAGAACAAGCCCTGCTACAAAATTCATGGAGACATACTGGACTGCTACACCGCTACCTCACTACATTAATTGCGAGGTAAATACTTTGTCTATTCCTTCAAATAATTTTGCAAGTCCTATGAATTCTCATATAGATGTTGCTAGATCTACTTTTAATGAATATATTGCATCGGCTAATGATAGTTCAAATAATTATTTGAGCTCTTTAAATTATGAGCATAACATGTCACAGTCTATGCAAAGTAATTCATATACTATAAATTTTAATAATGCTAGCAATACACATCATGTACATGCACCTTTTGATTCATCGGCGATTATTTTGCAACCTATTACTACACAACAAATTTTGCCGATGAAAGAAATGTATGGCCATGGTAATATTAGTTATCCAGTTGATTCTATTAATCCCTTACATGCCATGCCAAATAGTTCTCAATCGGAGATTTCTTCTCATGCTCATGGTTCATCTTGTACATTGTCCAACGCTTATAATTCGGCTTCATGTGCTATTTATGATTATGGCCGAATTAACGAAAATTCAACGAGTATACATACACCTCCGTCTGATTTTGTGGCATATAGTGCATCACGTGAATCTCTCCAGACTTTCGGCAATTCTCATAGTTCATTGCCGAAAGAACGTGTAGATGTCCCCCCATTGCATATGTCATATGAAGAGTCCTCTATATCATATTCTTATGATACATCACACTTCAATGCTTTTAGTCGACAGCAAATTGATTGTGCATATACTGGGATCATGGCCGAGCAGCATTCAGATACTAAGAGCATTGGGGGGCAATTTGTAGAGGAATTCAATGTAAAGATAGATAGTCTTACAGAAAAAATCTGTAGAGATGTGGAGGAAAAATTCAATTCTTATATTTTAAGTAAAGGGTCAAAACCAATTTTTTCACAAGAACAAAAGCCGATAAATCCAGAATTATCGGCTAATGAAGGCGAGGTAGTTGTGCTTGATCTCTCTAGAGACATAGGAGTTTTTGTTTTGCCAGATGAATTTCGTGCCAAGGAAGTTGATGAGCATCAAGTCGATGGAGCACGATACTTTGAGAACATGGAGGAGATGTTGAAGGGCCATCAGAGGATGAACAAGGACATTGTTCAGGTGAAGAAATCATCACGCTTCTCCAACACATCAGATCAGGTAAAGTCTGCAGGTAATGCGATTATTTCCCAATTTGATCATTTATCTAAAAATAGTAATATCATCATGAATAACTCAAAGGGATCGATTGGGGAGGTTAATTTTCTTATTGGTAATAGTAAAGTGTTTAAATTTTCCATATCATCATTGCCAAAGTTTATGTCTACATGGTTTGCTTATGATCAATCTAGAGCTAGAGGCACAAAACTAAAATTGGAAAATGTTAATGAGGCTGATGCTAAAATTGTGGATAATTCTAAATCATTGGATAAGGGAAATATAAGCAACTGTGTAGCTGAATGGGTAGATAGCAAATCTGAACCATTTGTTTGCTTAGCTTTAAAACCGTCTCCACAAAAGTGTCAGTTAAAGGAAAAGAAGTATACTTTTGATTGGACTATGTGTGATCATATTTTTGATGCTTTGCTGAAAAATGATTATATTAGATTATTTGATCACTATGCCATGCCATCGCTTCCAGATTTAAAAGAACGAATTTATTGTAAGTGGCACAATTCGTTCGATCATTGTACTAGTGATTGTAATATTTTTCGTCAGAGAATACAACTGGCTATTAATGAAGGTCGTTTGCAATTTGCAACTCCAAGAAAGTCACATGCCAAGGATGACCGTTTTGATAAAAGAAATCGGTCTAGGTGGTCTAGCAGGAAGAAGTCTTCGGCACAGTCGGGAGGTAGTTCAACAAGGAAGCAAATCTGGGTGCCGAAGTTTAGAGGTCAAGAAAAGGGTTTAGTTGCTGGTGCACGTGCGAGTGTACAAAAGGCTTCAGTTCAGAAAAAGGTTATTGAACCTAGGGGGCATGCACATGTACAACAACACCATGTGAGTATGAAGCGAGAGTCTTCTTCGGCAGAGTTAGTAACAAATCAGAATCCGCCGAAGAGCTTCGTGGGCAATGGTAGCCAACCGAGACACTCATGTGGCTTATCAAATTGGCAGAAGAAGCAGTTACACAAACTAAGTGCAGAAAAGCTGAGGGAGAGAGGTATGGCATGGGTTCCTAAAGGAAGTGTTCAGGTGCAGAATGAAAAAGATGTTAAAAGAGAAGTGGAGGCAAAAAAGGAGAAGGGAGTTCGGAGGCATGCACCAAATCAATGGTTTGCATCCAATCGTCAGGTTCTGTCGCCACCACATTATTCATATTCTTCACTTATGCCACCAATACCTATGTCATGGAATCAATTCTCAGGTATGTATGGTTATCCCTCATGGTTTTATTCTTATCCTTGGATATCATATGGGTCTTTATATTATGGAGGGATGTTACCGTATAGTTTTGCATATTGACTATTAGTTGTAGGTGTTGTTATCACTTTTAGAGACCGAAATATTTATGTGCTAGAAATAACCGTGATTTTTTATAACTCTTTAGAAATTATTTTGGTCGTATATAGTTTGTGTGAGTTGGCAAGGAGTTGGTACTGTTTTAATTTCACTAAGTAATATTGCTTATGACACATCGGTCCCTATCAGTCCGTTTAGAGTATCCTTGCACTTTAGACCGAGTAGATGCTCTATTATTCGGTTTGCAAAGCTTGGTAAATACTGGTGCGAGGGATGCATATGCTTTTGATGCTTCACTTTTAGTAGTCCGAACATATTAATAGGGAGTTCTAATGTTTTATGGGCTGCTAAATAGTTATTTGGACCGATGTTGAGATTTAATCAAATTGCCAGATACCTTTACTGTTCGTCATATATTTATTAGAGAGGAAAATAGCAAAGCGAATTATTTGACGCAACAGTTTTCTTGTTATCTGATTAGTAGAGGTGTGATTATATTGAATAGACCGACTTAAATAGTAGTGTTAGTTTGCATAACAATTCAGTAGAAGCCGGTTTATCTATTAGTAGCACCTTGGTGAATAGTTTGTGTAGCAGTGCTGTCAGTGTAGTGCTGATATAGTGATATGGTATACTTGTGGTTACAGCACTAGTTTAATATATACATGCGTTTTTACAGTATTTTGCATGCGCCATTAATTGATACGGCAGCACATTAGTTTAGGTAAAGTGCTAGTTCGGCCGTGACGAGTTCAACAAGGGCTGGGTGGACGCTTGCTTAGCTGACGGCCGAACCAGCGTGTAGTAATGTCTGTTGTGCAATGATAAAGGAGCTGTCTACAGGTCTAGCAGGTTTAGGAGATTCGGTATGGGGATCATCAGGGACAACCGAATCAGTAGTGAGTTTTGAACCGGGTTATTAGAGGGAGTCTTAATTTGGTTGATTATTTGAAAACCCGGGTTAAGTGAGAAATATAAAAGGTTTGGCGACAGGGTTTTACTTTATTGGATGATAAATTATATTGCCGAGCTATAGGATGAGTTGTTTTTAAGATGAAGTTTAGATATGTTGTTTTAAAACATTTTTGTCCAAGAACTGCCTTAAGTTAAGCTAATTCGGTTAGGTGGATATTAGGGACAACCGAATTAGTATTAAAATTTGTACTAAATAGAAAATATTTGAGAAGGTATTCGTAGGATGCTTGATTGTCTCAAGACGAATACCTATTTGAGTATCCGACCGAATAGGCTCAAGACGGATACTTATTTGAGTATCGTTTTGAGAGGACGACTGTGGATGGTCTCAGAACGGATACTGTGGTTGAGTATCGTTTTTAGAGGACGACTGTGGTTTGGATTAGTTAATAATATAGTGTTTCCGGTAAAATAAATGTCATACTAATTATACCGAAAACAGGAAGAAAAGGAAAAAGGAAGGAAAGGGAGGGGCTAATCTGCAAAATAGTTGGGATTGGAATTGAATGTAGCTCTATACATCTTGGATACAAGAATTCAAATATTTTATTTGAATATTTATTTGCTTATTCATTAGTTCCCAAATGAATTTGCTTTCCATTAGATTATCCAAAAATTATCCAATATAACTTGGAGGCTTTGATAGTTCTAAAATTAATTAAAATATTCAATGTGACAATTACAATGGTAGTGATGTATTTACTCTGTTTATATATTTATATGAGTGAATTCTATACCATATGGTACTTGATAAAGTGTTTTAAATGTTAATTTAAATATTCCAACGAAACAATCATCTATAGATGAGATTATTGTAATGAAGTGGCCATTATTTCATGTGAGATTGGATTCAGATGAATTCGATTTAATCTTACTGTTTTCATTTGTTATGTATGAAACCAAGCTATCAACATGGTTTGAATATTTAATATTTGGTTTGTAATTCATACCATACAAATTAATAATTAACTTTTCCTTCATTTAGCTTCCTGCATAATATTTATGGAATAGATAGATAGAATATTCTAGCGAATTGTACATCCTTAAGTTAATGTTTCATTGTGACAATTTATAGTTTGGCAAGTAATAGCAACCATAACATCCAGCATGATGCAAAAGTTTTAAAAAGTTCAAAATTTTAGTGATTTTTATTGTCGGGAATTTTCAGGATGTTACAAAAGCCGATATGCTTGAACCTGTTAAGGCTGAGATTAAACGATTATATGATGCTGGTTTTATTCGTCCTTGCCGATATGCTGAGTGGGTTTTTAGTATAGTTCCTGTTATCAAGAAAAAGGGTAAGGTCAGGGTGTGCATTGATTTTCGAAATTTGAATAAAGCTACCCGAAGGACGAATATCCAATGCCGGTAGCCGATCAGCTGGTTGATGCTACGTCAGGGCACAAGATTTTGAGTTTTATGGATGGAAATGCAGGATATAATCAGATTTTTATGGCTGAAGAAGACATTCATAAGACAACTTTTAGGTGTCCTGGTGCAATCGACTTATTTGAATGGGTTGTGATGACTTTCGGCTTGAAGAGTGCTGGAGCTACATATCAAAGAGCCATGAACTATATATACCATGATCTAATCGGCTGGTTGGTTGAGGTCTACATTGATGATGTGGTTGTTAAGTCTAAGGAAATAGAGGACCACATATCCGATTTAAGGAAAGTTTTTGAGAGAACCAGAAAATATGGCCTGAAGATGAACCCGACAAAATGTGCTTTTGGTGTATCGGCTGGCCAGTTTTTGGGGTTTCTTGTTCACGAAAGAGGGATTGAGATAACTCAGCGGAGCATTAATGCAATCCAGAAGATTAAACCCCCGGAAGATAAGACTGAGTTGCAAGAGATGATTGGCAAGATAAATTTTGTCAGAAGGTTTATCTCCAATTTATCCGGTAAATTGGAACCTTTCACGCCTTTATTGAGGTTGAGAGCCGATCAACAATTTACTTGGGGGGCAGAGCAGCAGAAAGCTTTGGATAATATCAAGGAATATCTTAGTTCTCCTCCTGTTTTGATTCCTCCACAGAAGGGAGTACCGTTCCGATTGTATTTATCGGCTGGTGAGAAGTCAATCGGCTCGGTTCTGATTCAAGAGCTGGAAGGGAAGGAACGAGTTGTGTTTTATCTTAGTCGACGGCTCCTGGATGCTGAAACTCGGTATTCTCCCGTGGAGAAGTTGTGCTTGTGTCTTTATTTTTCGTGTACGAGGTTGAGGCATTATCTGTTATCTAATGAGTGCACTGTTATCTGCAAAGCCGATGTAGTCAAATACATGCTATCGGCTCCGATATTAAAGGGACGAGTTGGAAAATGGATATTTTCTTTAACCGAGTCCCCCCCTCCCCCCGGAGTGGTAGGTCTGTCGGACTCGCAGGCCGCCGGACCAGAACGGGGAAGGCGGGAGCGATGTCCAATAGGCGCCGGAATAGGAGCTGTAAAATCCTCCAAAAACTCCAAATCAATAGCAATCTCATTATTAGTCATTTCGGCGAACGGAAAGGACGTCTCATCAAACACCACATGTTGTGAGATGATAACCCTATTAGTGGCAAGGTCTAAACACCGATACCCTTTATGGTGGAGGCGATAGCCGAGGAACACACACGGAGTGGATCGTGGGTCTAGCTTGTGGGGGGCGGTGGCGGAGAGGTTGGGGTAACACTTACAGCCAAACACGCGAAGGTGGGAATAGGATGGGTGGGCACCGTAGAGGGCAAAAAAGGGTGTGCGGTGTTGTAGATTCTTAGTCGGGTGGCGGTTGATGAGGTGGGTGGCGGTGTGAAGGGCCTCAACCCAATATGGTACGGGAAGGCTGGCTTGAAAAAGAAAGGAGCGCGTGATGTTGTTCAGGGAATGAAGCATGCGCTCGGCCTTACCGTTCTGTGGGGAGGTGTGGGGGCAAGACATCCGCAAGGAGACCCCGTTGGTGAGGAAGATGGAGCAGGCGGAGGAGTTGTCAAACTCCCTACCGTTGTCACACTAGATGCCGCGAATGGTCGTGGCGAATTGGGTCTTCACAAAGGCAAAAAAATGAGATAGTGTAGAAAATGTATCGGATTTAAAGAGAAGTGGGAAGGTCCACACATAATGCGAGCAATCATCAAGAATGACAAGATAATATTTAAATCCCGACACACTAGGAATAGGTGATGTCCACAAATCACAATGCACTAAATCAAAGTTTGCCTTGGCCCGACTAGTACTAGTGGGGAAGGGAAGACGCACATGACGACCTAATTGGCAAGTATAACATAAAGAGGTGGTGACTCTGGGTGGTGGGCTGACAGACGCCTGTGCGAAGCGAATGAGAGCCTCATGACCAAATTGGCCAAGGCGATGATGCCAAAGGTCAATGTTGGTGGAGGTAGTGACAAAGGCACGTGCAGAGGCCGCCAAAGAGTATGCATCTGCCGGGAGAGGATAGAGGTCACCGGAACTATTGCACCTGACGATCTCAGTCTTGGTTGGGTAACAGAGAGGCCAAAAGGGTCAAGTTCAACGGATCACCAATTATCACGAGAAAAACGGCGTGCGGAAATAAGGCTCTTAATAATCTCAGGGGAAATGATTGTTAAGGACAAAGGAATGATTAGGGTAATGTAAAAAGGCACGACCAACGGAGGTAATAGGGAGAAGGGAGCCATTGCCAACAATAATATGAGAGGGAGTATTGCGGGTGGGGCTTTGGGAGGTGGTGAGGGTACCGGTGTTAGACGTCATATCAGAGGAACCACCTGAGTCCATGTACCATTTGGTGGAGGGCGGAGTGGTCAACGTCTCCGTGTTGTATGCGCTGGCAAGGGCCCAGTCCACTGGAAAGGGGACTGTGCTTGTGCTGCAACTGGATTTGGCGGAGCAGTGGTTGGAGCCGTGTACTGGGCAGGCCGGCCCGGGGAGAGCTGCGAAGGCCGGCTGGGCATAGACTTGATGCTGGGCTGGCGTAATGGGCCCAGGCGTGGTGGTGAAGGCGGTTCCAGCAAAACCAGGCCGTGCGCCGAGAAGGCCTGGCCCAGCCACATGTGGATGCTTCCTGTCCATGGATTGAAAGCAGTGGGCCAACCCTGGTTGGCCCGAGGTGCTGCCTGGGTGCCAGCGTTGCCCTGGGCACTACTGCTTCCCATTGCCGCCGCCGCCGCTTGTGCCTGTACTGCCGCACCGCCACCACCACCATTGCCGCGGCGGACGATGATTGTTGTTGCGGGAGTTGCTGTTGGAGGTGTTGGAGAAGGTCGCCGGTGAGCGTTGGTCGAGGAGCGGCGAGGAGCGCCGTGGCGTGCCGGCTGGCCGGTGGCCTTTTGTGAGCTCGTCGAGGAGGAGCTGTGCGTGGGCCTTGGCGAAGGTGGGGAACGGGACTTGCAGCGGCAGGAGGGAGTGAAGGTTGTCGAACTTGTCGTTGAGGCTGCCAATGAGCATGAGAACGAGGGAGCGGTCCTTGATGGGCTCGCCGACGTCGGCAAGGTTGTCGGCGAGGACCTTGAGCTAGCGGCAGTAGTCCCCGATGAGAGATCACCTTGCTGGAGATGATGGACCTCAGCGGTGAGGTTGACGGCGCGCCGCTCGCCATTGCCGAGGAAATACAGCTCGAGATCCAACCAAACTGAGTGGGTGGTCGTGGTGGGAGAGATGACTTCCTGCATGAGAGTGGCAGAGATTGAACCGTAAAGCCATCCGAGAACGACGCAATCCATCTGCATCTAGTCGGCTTGGTTGAGGCGAGGAACGTCGGAGAAGACATGCTCGGTGAGAGCAAACTTGCCGAGCACCACAAGGAAGAGACACCGCCCTGCGGGAGCAGTTGTCGGTGTCGAGTCGAGGGTGACGGGCGAGCGCCTTCACGTTGAGGACGGCGATTGCTTGATTGTGAGCGTGGCGATGCGTCGTGTCGACAGTCAGCGGTGGCACGGCGGCGTCCTGTGATGTTGAAGGCAAGGCGAGCAAGGGCCGCCAGGAACTTCAGGGGGAAGGAGCGCCGCGGCGTCGTTCGGGGGCCGCGGACGTCGCGGAGGCGCAGTCGTCGCGCGCGAGGGGTGCGGTTGTCACCGGGCCAGCGGAGGAACCATGGAGGAGACGGCGTCGTCGGCGGCTGGGGCCGGCTGGAAGATGCCGAGAAACACAGGGCGAGGGCGTGCGAGCCGCGGTCGTAGCGCGTTCGGCTGCGCGCCAGCGACAGCGGTGGCCAGGGCGTCATCAAACTCGGGAGGTGTTGAAGGAGGAGCGAAACAGCGCCGGTGATGACCTTGATGGTGTCGTCGTGGATGGAGTCCCCAGTGAGAGAGGAAGGAGGCGGCATGGCAGTGTAGGATTCGCCGGCCGGCGGCTAGGGTGGAGAAGAGGCGGAAGCAAGGAAAGAAACCTAGTCTGATACTGAAAGTGTGATGGCTCGACACAATGGATTGCATTATCGATATGACAGATTACATATAGGCCCAAACCTTCCATATCTACCGCAACCAATTTATAGAACAATATCGGAGGGGATAAGGAAAGAAGGGAAACAGATAAACACAAATCACATTCTAACAAGTTCCATGTCTCTTATATGTGTATATGTGTATGTGCATATCCCAGTACTAAATTTGTCAACAGCTATTATGCATCTGTTCGAAAGTGACTGAACTAGAGAGAAAATTGAAAATAAATGAATATATACTTGCTGTTTAGTTTTCCTCCTTCCTACTATACCATACATCAGTACCATAGAGGTCAGTTTCATTTTCAATTGAATTTTGATTATTAGTGTACTGCTGATTGGAAAAGAGAATATCATGACAATATTGTTTCATATTAAAAATAACAAATATACTGAATTTGCTGGTTCCATTTAACATGGAGTCTCATTTGCTCACCAATGCTTGTGATCTACCTTCCTCTTAACCAATATAATTTTATATTTCACTTTATGCAGACAATGATAAAATCTGATGTTCCCATTTTATGTCATCTGTTTTGTCCTTCGGAGCAAAAAACGGTTTCTATCTATGTTTTTTCCCATGTTTTAGTGTACCATGCGCTCTTTGTAGTTTCATATTAGTGATGATAGAAAATGCATTTTCTATATTTTTTTCGTGATCGAGGTGTCGGCAGCAACGGTTGTGGCAAAGCAAGAGTAGAGGTCACGGAAGATGAGGACCGAACAGCGGAGGACCGGGCTAGCACAGAAGAGCAGTTGCTCGCCGCCATTCAACCTCCTCCCACCACCCACCACATCTGTTGAATAGAGTGATCAGGAGGGGGAGGACTCTTCGTCTGATCCATCCCATGCCACTTGTGGTGTTGGAAGAAGGGGAGGGCAAGTGGCGACTTTTGAGCTGCAACTGGGAATAGCATCTACAAGGGCAGCAGGCATCCCTGACTAGAGCTGATGAAGCCATCACTGCTGATCCTTCTAACGCCGACCTACAAGGTACGCCTCAATATCAACTCACATTTACTAATTCTCAATCGCCACATGCCACTGATAATTGACCTCGGCCCCTGATTCGACTCAAGATTTGACAATGAGAAGCCATCTTTGTTAAAGATTAAGATGTTTTGTTTCTATTGTAACTAAAATGATCTTGGCCCTAAACATTAATACGAAGTTGCTAACCACCATAGGTATTTCTATGTTTTTTGCACAGAAACAGTTCATACTACCTCTGTTTTTTAATACATGATGCCGTTACTTGTAGACACCGGTTGACCATTTGTCTTATTGAAAAAAATTACATATTTGTAATTTCATGGTGTTATAACGCATAACGTATATTTGTCTTATGTGCTGCTCATGAAATTTCCCTTATTTTCTAATGTTTTTTTATTTAATGAATGAGTATCCCCAGCCCCAGGAGAGTTGAATGTATTCATGGAAGCTGGGCCTTTTGTCTTTCTAGAAAATCGATCTATACACTTAAGTAAAACAATTCGTTTTACCCCAAACGATAAGTTGATCCCAACTCTATTAGTTGCTTATATTCACAACATTCCTTCCATTGGCAATATTTCTTTATATACAATTTGGTTTAAATTAATATTTTCATCTATATTTGTCATGTTTTGCTTATCAGTGCCCTCACACGCCAATATGATATATTATAGTTGTTTATGCAGACATCCATGGTTTCAATTAAATTTCAACCATATTTGGAATTATCATGATATTTGCTTTCCAGGATCTACAATGGCATTTTTATCTTTGAAAACAACTGCCAGTATCAGAGTTTTCTATTTGCATTAGAATATTGGCAGAATAATATGGCACTTGAAATTTTCACTTGTTCTATTGCTGACAAAGTTAGTGTGGTTTAGTTGAGTTGGTCCAATTGAAAGGTTGCTGTCGTTCTACTCTGTTTACCAGCGACACATTGGCTTGGAAATCAAGTCTTCAGCCAGCTTTTGCGCAGCAACAATTTAGAATATTATTTCTTGTATAATTGTATTTGTTTGTAACAAAATGTGTCAAAAAAATGACACACAAATTGCTAGCTATTTACAGTTCTAACTGGGCTAGATGGTCATATCTTAGGGTATATTTCCTTCAAATAATTGACTCTATTGTAGTTCTGAACTGACATGCTGAAGTTTTTCCTCTTAATCATTCTGTGATATCAAACAAAAATCAGCATGATGTGTCTCAGTGGTTCAACATGCGTACATTGTTTCCAGCACTAGCTTTCCGTGGCAATATGAGGTGTGATATATGAAAATAAAATAGTTAATTTCCTAGGTTTGAAAGCTCATGAGTTAAACTTTATGTGATCTCAGACAATATAATGGTTTTTCTTATGTCTGTAAAATATGCTAATGAAATTTTCATTGGCTGTTAGATTCAACTTGATTATCTATTCCATGTTAACCACGTTGATGAGAAAAAAAGTATAAAGATGGTCAAGCTAAACAAGGGATTTTTTTTTACTAAAGTTCCCCGTCGCATTAGTGCATATGATCGATTGCACACATTAATTATGTTGGACAATATTTGATTTAGTTGATCTTTCTGTAAATTAGAAGTGATGTTGTTGGCTCTGCTCATAAGTCAAGGAGACAAGGACTCTAAGCAAGAAATCGAAGTAGTTCATTCAATGTATCACTACTTTTGACTGGTGAGTCTCTATGATCATCTTGTTGGCAACTTTTTTGACGAGTTGACAAGCACGATCGCAAACACCTAAGCCTTGCGGTGAATCCTAAGAGTCGCCAACCACCTCGATCTAGCAAAGAGCTAAACCTAGATGGGTTTTGATAACTAAACCGGCTAGCGGAGCGATTTCTAGATAGCTACCCGTTCGTGGCATACGGAAGTTTTCAGGACAAACCTACAAAGAGATGTCACACTCCGCAGCGGCGGCAGACGGTTTACAGCGCAAACCGACAAAGATGGACAAACTAAGAGAAAACTAAAAGCAATATGAAAAGAAATGTATTCCGATAATTGATTGTAGATTGGTCTCACAATGAACCGGCCATGTTCCCTTATATAGGGTTTGGTCTAGCCCCTTCTACAGGCCCTCTCCACGTCCAACTCGGGGTAGAAACCAAAGGAAACCCGAAACATGCCTTCCCGAGCAAGGAAACTTCGAGACCCGACGAACAGAGGTCGGACTGGACCTGCCGGTCAGACCGGCCACACACCGCCGATCTGACCGGCCTCAACACGGCGGTCTGACCGCCAAAGACACGGCGGTCAGACCGGCCTACCTCGGAGGAACCAGTAGACTTCAAATTTTTTGGCAATATCTCATATTTTAATCCTATGGTGCCAAATTTGGGTGTAACACAATGCCCCCCTGCCTTTTTGATGAACAACGTGAATCTAAAAGCATCAACATGTTTTTGTCTTAGGACGATAACCCAATTACCGGCCATAGTACCTCCTAAGCGTCTTGCCAAACGCTCGGGGAAGTATTTCTTCAAGTATTTCCCATTGATTGCTCGCTGAAAACGCTCCCCTTGTAGTGTCTCCAAAAATACGCGTTCCTCGAACAATGCCGCAGACTCGATAAGGACCCTCCCAACTAGGAGACCACTTACCGAACTCCTTGGATCGAGTACCCAAAGGCAAAATTGTCTTCCAAACCAAGTCTCCAGCTTGAAACAATTTTGCTTTCACCCTCTTGTTGTAGCCTTGGCCACCCTCTTCTTCTCATTCTCTATCTCTTCCAATGCCTTCAAGCGCTTGTCGATGACTTCATCAAGGTGTCTCCCATAACGTCTTGTAATCTTCACTTGACAAATCATCTTGCTTGATATAACGAAGAGAACCAAGATTTACCTCCACCGGTTAAAACGGCCCCCGCTCCCTTCTGGACCATATAACCAACTCAAAAAGGAGTGACTTTAAGTGGCCCCATGTTTTAGATATCCTATGCGCCCACGAATGCTTCAGAAAGCACCTCATGCCACCTCTTCCGGCGTGTTCCTCAATCTTCCTTCTTTACTACCACTTTAACAAATGTTCTTTATACTCAACTCGGCTTGTTACCCATTTGGGCTGAGCATAGTAGGGAGAAGAACTCAACAATTTAGATGCCATAAGCATTTCGTAAACTCTTCACTCCTTAGACATAAAGAAGCAACCTTGGTCCAGTAGTTAAACGTTTGCGGAATACCGAATCTATGAATTATCAATAAGTCAGCAAGATATGACACATCAATATGAAGAGTCATATTTTTCACGCAGAGAATTCACGGTCGATCAGAACTAAGTGATCCGTAGTATCACTACGATATCGACACCTAGTTGATAAACACAGGAAGTCAATAATAGACCGTCCCGCAGCCTAAGCCACGTCCCAGGTGACAGTAAAATCCGAAGCAATGCTAGCTATCGATATCAGTATGCGCTGTATGCATGACCAACGATAGATTGCGCAGTTGAAATCAAGCCATCCGGAACGGCATGGTGATAAGGAGTAAAGGCTAGAGTGCCAACTGTGAATCTCTGACGCGCAACTCGATTGACCAAGCCCTCGTATCCCCATGATAAATCTCATTAGTGACAAGTCAATCGATTCACAGTTCGATCACTCAGAGCCAATAGAACCCGCCTCTTCTAAGCAAACCCAATTCATCTGGGGCGCGATTGATGAGTTTCCACAAATTCCTTCATGACCTTCTCCCATAGCCACTTAGATTTGATCTTCATCTAGGCACTCACAAGACACCATCTATATTTTCGCGATACAATCCATCAAGCAATGGTGATATAGTTTGAATGCTTGCCGCCGAATTCTCCGATCAACTTAAAGTGTGGGATCCTTTTAGAATTTGAATCAAAGGAATTCTCCAATCCTCTTCGTATCTTGGCACAAAATGGCCGAATTCTCAATAATTCGCCCCTCGAAATTTGAATTGGAAAAAGCGTGCCCCCCCTAAGCAATTTCCTGCCCAGAAAAACCCCGGGTCAGAACGGCTACACAGGGCCGGTCAAACCCGCTCGGGTCGCCGGTCAGACCGGCGGTATGCGGCCGGTCAGGACGTTCCCTGGTCCACCTGGTCAGACCCGCCATGCAACGGCCGGTCAGACCGCCCCTGGTCCTCCAGTGTTTGCCAATTTCGCACAAAGATTTAAAATTTCAAGCACCGGCCTTCTAATATCAGAAATTAATCCCGCTCTTCACATATATGAACCAGATGTTTGTTTGTCCAGTCATTTGCTCTAGAATTATCATGCCTAGGCAATATGTCTAATAGGGCAAAAGTTATCAAAATTGGCCAATAAATATTCTAAACATGAATCAAGGTACTTTGTGATCCGCCAAGAAGCTTTTAAGACTCCGGCGACTTTGTGAGCCTCCGAATCACCAAAGGCTCCTACGATATTTGCTCCAACCATATGCCAAAACTTGTAAGCCGAACAATAAACGCATTGTATCCGGCTTGATTAGTTGTCAGATTAATTGTTTACGACCAATTTGGCACTAGGATTAGAAAGGAAAGATTGCCAAACTTTGGAACTCTGCCGTTTCCTCGGAGTAGGCCGGTCGCCATGTGTTGGGCGGGTCCAGACCCGCCGGTTGTAGGCCGTCAGACCGACGGTATGTGGCCGGTCTAACCAGCAGGTTCCGAGTCCGACCTGTTTCGTCGGGTTTTCGAGGTTTCCTTGCTCGGGAAGGATGTTTTGGGTTTCCTTTGGATTTAACCCCTTCCGAGTTGGACGTGGAGGAGGGCCTGTAGAGGCAAGACGAACCCCTATATAAGGGACAAGGCCGGTTCATTGTAAAAAATCAATTATATCAATCATCGATCGTTCCTTTCATATGCTTTTTACGTTTTCTCTCTAGTCTGTCCATCTTGTCGGTTTGCGCGCGTAAACCGTCCGCCGCCGCTGCGAGAGTGCGACATCTCCTTTGTAGGGTTGTCCTGAAAACCCCTCCGTTTGCCCCAAGACAGGTAGCTATCTAGATAATCGGCTCCGCTAGCCGGTTAGTTATCAAAACCCATCTAGGTTTAGCGTATTTGGCTAGAATGAGGTGGTTTGACGACTCTAGCCTGCACCGCAAGGGCTTATAGGTGCTGCAATCGTAAGTTTGTCCAACTTGTCAACAAGGTTGCCACACCGAACGATTTTTGGGCGACTCCGCTGGGGAGAGATAACGTTCAAATCGTCAACTCGGACTTCGACTCGCATGACGAAAGCATCCTCGCCCAAGAGGAGGTGGAGCCATCCTCATGTTGATACCGGTCAACTTAGATGACTTTGAAGAGAGGATCGGCAAAGGCTATGGGAGGATACATCAACGAGCCTCACAAACGGGAGGCGTTGATGAGATCAACTACTACGGACTCGTCAGGCGTGATCATCAAGCCGGGCCACGTCCAACTCGGAAACTCGCTCCGACGTGGTAAGATAATGACGAGGTTAATCGCAATCTATCAACCAACAAATTGCCATCTACATAGATTCACATCTATGGCTAATTTTAAAGATAGATTAGATGTTGATGTTTAAGGAAAAAGTTGATGGGTTTTGAAGGAGTAGGCTAGGTTCTTTTATGGAGTGATTATACATTAAAAGATAAAGCCTTACCAGTGCTGATTCACCTCCTATAGATCCAATAGGGTCTAAAAACGACTGGGGCGGCGTTTCACAGCCGGGGTCCGACCGGGGGGCCTGACGCCGGTCAGACCGCGACACATGCCGTCTGTCCGACCGGCCAGAATGGCCGGTGACCGGGTACTAATCCCGCGGTACCGACCAGGTCCAGATGGCCGGTCCGACCCGGGTATTATCCCAACCGGTCAGACGGCCCTCAGGCCGGTCCAGACCGCGCACCATGATGCCGGTCAGACCGGCCTAGGCGGTCCGACCGGACGCAATCGTCCGGGGGGGGGGGGGAGGGGGCGATACAGGGAAATTGATCCAATGACTAAATGCTAGTTATTTTCACTTTAGAACATTTGATCCTCCTGTATCTACTGGCCAATCCACTAATCCCATCCCCCACATATTCCCTAACGTTTTATGATGTTCTAGGGGAAATATCCTCCCGATACTAGGACAAGGCCAATATATCATATTTGCGCTACAACTCAACCTATTAGGGGCAGCCAAATCCACCACCAATCCAAAGGGCCTAGTACATGGAGGAATGTGATTAGTGATATTAATGAGGAATAGATTCGGGATCAAAACTAGGAATCGTGCTAGGAGCTTACAAAAAGCATATCCCGATTTATTAATGATAATGTTGCCGTTTCCTAGAAATTAAAGAGTTCCGCGGAATTTGCCAAAACTTTTAGTGGTGAGGATGGTAAGACCACATGGGAACATGTAGGGTCAGTTTTTAGCGCAATGTGTGAGGCTAATTAGTGATAACTTTTAATTGCGCTTATTTTCTTTTCTTTATCTGATAATGCCTTTACATTGGTTTACTTTCTTTACCGGCAAATTCTAACATTCATACTTGGGCTCATTAGAAGAACAATTTCCATGATTATTTCTTAATAATGGGAAACTGAGCTTTAGGTTATGTGATTTAACATTTGGTTATATCAAATATAATGAATCTGTTGTTTGATTATATTGGAGAGATTTAGAGTTATGTTAGAAACCGATGTTATACTTTGAATATTAATGATAGAAGATTTGGCTGGTCTTTGCCTTTAATGTTTTAGTTGCTCCTCTTAGAGAAAAACTAGATGGCCAACAAATTTCTTGATGTTAGTCAAACTTATGCAAAGGGCTCTGGCTCAGCGAAAGTCCGGGTTAAGGATAATAAAAAATTTTCTAGACATTCGACAAAAACCTAATGTTAAGTAGTTGATTCTCTGACTGCTAGTGATAGTGAAGAGGAGGGTGAATCATGATATTTATGTTGGCCGAATGGGTCCATGGCTAACAAAAATAAAACCTTTTGTTTGTTCTGAACCTAATGCGACTCCTCGTAGATCGACATTAAGTGAGGTTTAAATATAGTTTTTGATTGTGGCCAAGTGTGATTAAGATTTTTTGATTAATCTTTTACAAGAGAATGGAAATTAGATTACCTAAAGGGCCATGGTCATACCATCACCAAGAAGAGTTGAAACGTCGAGCATATTGTTAAGTGGCATGATTCTCATTCTCACTCTAACTAATGATTGCATGTGTTTCGACGACGGTTTCAATCGGCCATAGATGAAGGACGATTGAAGTTCACGCGATGGCTCCAAGATGAAAGCTTGATCATGATCCTTTTTTCCGGTGAATACAATTAATTTATATAAGAGGTGTTGATTCGGCCAGGGAGGAAGCCACATCTACCTAAGGGAAGGAAGTGGTACATATGGTAGCCAAGGCCTAGATGATGGGCCAAAGAAGGCCAGAGGTTGGCCGTTTGGAAAGGAAATCAAGGTGGAGCTTAACTTCTAAGGTCCTAGGAAGACGCAAAAGTAACCTTGACATGCTTTTGGAAAATATGAGAGGCATAGGTGGGTGAGAGAGATCCAATCAAGGGAAAAGACAAGATCACCTCTAGGGAGGCGATTTGATCATTCACACAGACGATTCGTGTTCACCTCCATATTTTCATCACAAGCTGGTCATGGTTTCTTATCCAATGCCGCCGCCGGGTTTATCCCTTATCCTTACTTCATGCCATGGGGGGCAACGCCGCCAATATAACCAACCATATGCCTCCAAATGCAATTATATATGTGGGAGGACCACGGGGCGAATTTCATGAGCGTTTATCTTCACCACAAAAGCCGATTTTATGGTAAAAATCGGGTTAATGAAGAAAAGAGGGAAGGAAGCGCAAACCCAAGGTGGAAGAAAGAACTTCGGAGGGTGATTACTATCAAATAGGGTCCCATGATGGGTGGCCTATACCTTTTCTGGAGATGGAGTTGGAAAGTCCCCTAACAAACAATCCGAAGCCGGTACAGCTCCTCGCAGTGGTCGTCTGACCAGGCCCTCCGGCCGGTCTGACGTGGCTGTGTTGCCGGTCTGACCGGGCGCCACACGTCGGTCCCTGACGCGGGCGCGTCTGGCCGGTCTGACCGTGGTCTGCAGCCAGTCTGACCCGGGCTCCAATGTCGGTTTGATGAGAGGGCTTGCAAAGGGCGATGTGAGGGCTTCATCGCTTCAAGCAAGGGTATAGAGGAATTATTTACTCCTGGAACAGAAGCGAATCCAGGTGGAAGACTGCCTAAGGATTTGGACGGCTACACAAAAGGAAGGTTGCCAACGTCTTCGGGCCCACAGAATTAAGGGAGAAACAGGGCTGAAAGAAAACAAAGGATAAAGGTTCAATGAGTTTGCGACCACCCCCCGGTATGGAGGCCTTAAGTCTAGAGAGAGCAAACGATTGATGTAGGGGAGAAAGAAGAACAATCGGTTGATAAAGTGAATCATCTCCAAAAGAAGACAGTATATCAACGATGGTATGTATGTTTGCCTATGGAGTTTTGTGCGATGGAGGAAGCGAAGGGTTCTCAATTCTCATTAGGTCCTAAGACGCGGTTTTTTTTGAAGAAGCCCGATGGATGCAAACCGTCAACATGAAGCCTCTCTACCTCAAGGCCATGTTTGATGGAAGCCGGTCTCTAGGTGCTAGTGGGGATGGAGGTGCAGCGGTGAACTTGGATGCCAAACTCGTTGTTCAGAAGTTGGGAGCGCGAAGGATGAATGAGTTGAAGAAGACTAACATGATTCTCAAGTGGCTTCAACGGTGACACCCCGGAAGCGAGGGTATCTTTTCGGTGGAGCTCAACCGTGGGAAACAAAACGCTACCACCGCTTTCTTCATCGTTCGATGTGCAAGGTCACTACAATGTTATTTTGGGTCGTTGTTGGATTCATGCCAATTGTTGTGTGCCTTCTACCTGCAATCAATGTTTAATCCAATGGGACGGCGATGATGTTGAAAATTGTGCAAAGCGGATACATCGGCCGGAGTTTGCGATGGCCGATGCTACTTTGAGTGGCGTTCATGGAAATCCAATGCTTATCGGGAGGATCTTTCTGTTATGATTTTATTAGTATCTCCGATGGCACTTTGTACCGTATCTCTGTATAAGCCGGTAGTGTAGGCACGGGCTAAGCCAATATAAAACTGTTATAATGAGTTAAAGGGCTAATTTAGAGTGGTTACAAAAAGAGGGTGCAAGAAATATCGGTCTACAATGAAACGATATTGGGAAACGTAAGATTTTGATGAGTGGAGAAGCTTGGACAAGGGTTTACATCGGGCCGATCCTTGGAGGAAGTTAGAGCATAGGTGATGGGATAAACCAAAGGCCGACCTTGTAAACAAAAAATGAAAGCCGTATAAGGTTAAAGATGATCGAGCTACTTAAAGAATATGTTATTGCTTTGCATGGGAGTACCATGAGAGCGGGTTTAGCCGTGAGCTGTTGAGCATGCATCGGCTTCATTAAACCGGGTTTTAGCTATAAGGCAACCCTCGGGTCGTTTAACCTTTATTATATGGCCCGAGTCAAAGAGGAGATTGATCGGTTATTGAAGGCGGGTTTATTAGTGCCATGTCGTATGCGAGTGGGTTTCTAGCAATAGTCCCGTGGAGAAGAAGGGGAGTGGTAAAGATTAGAGTTGTTAGATTTTAGAGATTTAAATAAAGCTACTCCTAAAGATGAATTCCTATGCCTATACCACATGATGATTAATGATGCTCGGGTCATAAGGTGATTAGCTTTAGAAATGTAAATGCCCATGGTACATCAAATCTTTATGGGGAAAGTGATATGACAAGACGCTTTTAGGTGCCCTGGGGTTGTTGTTATTTGAGTGGGTTGTCTGACTTTGGTTTGAAGAATGCGTGCAAGGCGATCAATAGGGCACGTGATTGTCTTCATCGATCCTAGTATTTCTTAGAGATCTTACATTCATATATGTTGTCAATCGGATGGTATGGAAAGGCATATAAGCGATTTGAGATT
>CM020179.1:3650185-3664716 GCA_009805545.1 Oryza longistaminata
CCCCTTTTTCCAGAGTTAAATTGAAGTTCTTGCCGAAGCCAGGAGTTCAATCATATAAGTTAGTCTTATTTCAACCTAGTTCTCAAATCTAGATTAGTTAGATGGTTTAAGTCTATAGCAAAACCTTAGAGTTGAGTCACTCTATAGATTCTGCTGTAATAGTTAGCCACAAACTTGTAAATTTCCCTATTATTTTATGTAATAACATCTCCTTTGGAACCTTGTTCAAATGTACGCAATGAAGATCCAGATTGTTGAAGCTGTATCAATCTACTGATCCAGGGCTTGATACAGTTAAACATGTCGGTTTCTGAATCATTAGTTTTGGGATCCGACAGTTTCTCTACCGCGACGTCGCCGACAAATCCCTCTCGCTGCCATGGATGCACCACCTGCTATCCATTTCGCCACCAATGGAACCCACTCCCGCACGCTGAGAACAAGGTAATTATCGCTTCATCCCTTTCCTTTAACCATTACAGCTCAAATACAATTTTGCAAAATTAGTGGATGTGATTGCTAATGATAGTGCCATGTCTCTTATATGTGTATGTGTGTATGTGCATATCCCAGTACTAAATTGTCAACGGCTATTATGCATCTGTTCGAAAGTGACTGAACTAGAGAGAAAATTGAAAATAAAATGAATATATACTTGCTGTTTAGTTTTCCTCCTTCCTACTATAGCATACATCAGTACCATAGAGGTCAGTTTCACTTTCAAATGAATTTTGTTTATAGTGTACTGCTGATTGGAAAAGAGAATATCCTGACAATTATCGTTCATTTAAAAATAACAAATATACTGAATTTGCTGGTTCCATTTAACATGGAGTCTCATTTGCTCACCAATAGCTCGTGATCTACCTTCCTCTTAACCAATATAATTTATATTTCACTTTATCCAGACAATGATAAATCTGATGTTCCCATTATATGTCATATGTTTTGTCCTTCGGAGCAAAAACGGTTTCTATCTATGTTTTTTCCCCATGTTTTAGTGTACCATGCGCTCTTGTAGTTTTCATATTACTGATGACAGAAAATGCATTTCTATATTTTTTGTGATCGAGGTGGTCGGCAGCAACGGTGTGGCGAAGCAAGAGTAGAGGTCACGGAAGATGCGGACGAACAGCGAGGAACCGGGCCTAGCACAGAAGAGCAGTTGCTCGCCGCCATTCCAACCTCCTCCCACCACCCACCACATCTGTTGAATAGAGTGATCAGGAGGGGGAGGACTCTCGTCTGATCCAGCCCATGCCACTTGTGGTGTTGGAAGAAGGGGAGGGCAAGGTGGCGACTTTTGAGCTGCAACTGGGAATAGCATCTACAAGGGCAGCAGGCATCCCTGACTGGAGCTGATGAAGCCATCACTGCTGATCCTTCTAACACCGACCTACAAGGTACGCCTCAACATCAACTCACATTTACTAATTCTCAATCGCCACATGCCACTGATAATTGACCTCGGCCCCTGATTCGACTCAAGATATGACAATGAGAAGCCATCTTTGTTAATGATTAAGATTGTTTTGTTTCTATTGTAACTAAAATGATCTTGGCCCTAAACATTAATACGAAGTTGCTAACCACCATAGTATTTCTATGTTTTTTGGCACAGAAACAGTTCATACTACTTCTGTTTTTTAATATATGATGCCGTTAACTTGTAGACACACGGTTGACCATTTGTCTTATTGAAAAATTTACATATTTGTAATTTCATGGTGTTACTAACACATAACGTATATTTTGTCTTACGTGCTGCTCATGAAATTTTCCCTCTTATTTTCTAATGTTTTCTTTTATTTTAATGATGAGGTATCCCCAGCCCCAGGGGATGTTGAATGTATTCATGGGAAGCTGGGCCTTTTGTCTTTCTAGAAATCGATCTATACACTTAAGTAAAACAATTCGTTTTACCCCAAACGATAAGTTGATCCCAACTCTATTAGTTGCTTATATTCACAACATTCCTTCCATTGCAATATTTCTTTATATACAATTTGGTTTAAATTAATATTTTCATCTATATTTGTCATGTTTTGCTTATCAGTGCCCTCACACGCCCAATATGATATATTATAGTTTTTGTTATGCATACATCCATGGTTTCAATTAAATTTCAACCATATTTGAATTATCATGATATTTGCTTTCCAGGATCTACAATGCATTTTATCTTTGAAACAACTGCCAGTATCAGAGTTTTCTATTTGCAATTAGAATATTGGCAGAATAATATGGGCACTTGAAATTTTCACTTGGTTCTATTGCTTGACAAAGTTAGTGTGGTTTAGTTGAGTTGGTCCAATTGAAAGGGTTGCTGTCATTCTACTCTGTTTACCAGCGACACATTGGCTTGGAAATCAAGTCTTCAGCCAGCTTTTGCGCAGCACAATTTAGAATATTATTTTCTTGCTATAATTGTATTTGTTTGTAACAAAATTGTGTTAAAAAAATGACACACAATTGCTAGCTATTTTACAGTTCTAACTGGGCTAGATGGTCATATCTTTAGGGTATATTACCTTCAAATAATTGACTCTATTGTAGTTCTGAACTGACATGCTGAAGTTTTTCCTCTTAATCATTCTGTGATATCAAACAAAATCAGCATGATGTGTCTCAGTGGCTTTCAACATGCGTACATTGTTTCCAGCACTAGCTTTCCGTGGCAATATGAGGTGTGATATATGAAAATAAAATAGTTAATTTCCTAGGTTTGAAAGCTCATGAGTTAAACTTTATGTGATCTCAGACAATATAATGGTTTTTCTTATGTCTGTAAAATATGCTAATGAAATTTTCATTGGCTGTTAGATGCAACTTTGATTATCTATTCCATGTGAACCACGTTGATGAGAAAAAAAGTATAAGATGGTCAAGCTAAACAAGGGATTTTTTTACTAAAGTTCCCCGTCGCATTAGTGCATATGATCGATTGCACACATTATTATTTGTGACAATATTTGATTTAGTTGATCTTTCTGTAAATTAGAAGTGATGTTGTTGGCTCTGCTCATAAGTCAAGGAGACAAGGACTCTAAGCAAGAAATCGAAGTAGTTCACTCAATGTATCACTACTTTTGACTGGTGAGTCTCTATGATCATCTTGTTGGCAACTTTTTTGACGAGTTGACAAGCACGATCGCAACACCTTAAGCCTTGCGGTGATCCTAGAGTCGCCAACCACCTCGATCTAGCAAAGAGCTAAACCTAGATGGGTTTTGATAACTAAACCGGCTAGCGGAGCCGATTTCTAGATAGCTACCCGTCTCGTGGGCATACGGAAGGTTTTCAGGACAAGTTAACTTTATGCCGCGCTCAAATCGTGGTTGTCCTTGGCCAGTTGTCTCTGTTATGCGGACCAAATGGGGAACTCATTGGCAGTCAAAATGGTTCTACCATAAGATTCCAGCTGATCTGAAAACCATGGAAAAATGCCCTTTTGTGTTTTCTTGTAAATCTTTGAGTGTCATCTCAGATCCAGCCGTTACCTTGTCAAAAGACTTTGCTGACATTCGCCCTCGAATTGAAGAACTTGTCTCTAAATTTAGTGTTCGAGACTTAGTGGAGGAGTTCATTTATCTTGGTATTCGGCCTCTTTCTGCCAACTGGACTTTATCTCTTGGTGAAATCCCTGAGGGCTCCAGTTCTTTGCTTCCTCCTTTCGAGATATCTGCGAATAGTAAGTGTTTGCCTTGTATGTGTATTTTTTTTATTTCAAGCGTTATATATATTTTGTAATTAATTTTTTTTTGCAGCAAAAATTGTGAAGGACGTGGATGGGCCAAGCAAGAAATATATTGGCCCTTATACCAAGAAAGAGCATGGCACATATCTTGCGGTTCAGCAAGGTAGAAAACAAAACAGGGTTCTAAGTGCCCTCGGCCAAGATATGATGGTTCGAGTTCATCCTGATTTAAAAAAGAAAAAGAAGAAAAACTCGAATATCAGTCCAAAAGATGTTGCATCTTCATCTTCTGATAATGAGGAGAATAGCTCGGATGGGGAGTCTGATTCAAGTGATGAATCATCTGATGACAGCAGCTCCTCTGAGTCGAGCGAACATACTCACACTGCTCCTTCTGTGCAAGAAAACTTGAGTCCTGCTTTGAAGCGTAAAAAGATGCCTTCTAGTTCTCCTGTTGACTCGAACTTGAAAAAAGTTCGAATTGCTCTGGATAGCGATGATGAGGATGAAAACATTCTATCTTATGAGCTACCTGCTATCGGTGAGATAAGTTCAGTTGAGATTGGGAATGTTTCAAACGTTAATTCTCTTTCAGCTGCAGCTGATCACCTCTCTGCTCCCTTGAACGTTCTTACTTCTGCTGCCAAAGAGGTTGAGGAACCTATTTGCATTGATGCTGTTGATGTGGACATGAACCCTGTCAATCCTGTTCTCACAGAGAACATTCCTGAAGTTGTTAATCTGAATTCCCAATCCAGAAAAAACATAGTTGAAGATCAAGCTACAGAGCCATTCATCATGACCCCTTCTCCCGAGTTGATAAAAGATGTACTTGGTGGTTTCAGCGAGCGATGTTCGAAAAATGGCACTTGGTTGATGGGTTTGCCTGATTTTTGCGCGGATGGGGAGACTAGCAGTCGAGGTTCTAAGTTGTGTCTTGATGACCTTAAGTATCGCTCGTCTCTTCATCAGCTTGGAAATGAAATTGCTCCTAGTCTCATCACTCCGGAGCTTGAAAAAGAATTTTTGGAGCACAATGATCTTATCTCAGCTTGGACGGCGCTTGATGTTTCTGCTCTTGAGGTATATACATATATTCCTTTTGTTTATTTTCTCATTTGTTCCATCTCATTTCATAATTAGTTCATATATGTTTTCTGCTTTTTACAGACTGCAACCATAGCTCGACTGCAACGTGGAGTTGCCCAAAAAGCTCTTCTCGAGATCTGCGCTCGGAGGAAAAAATCTCTTGAGCGAATTGCAAAACTTGAAGATGATCGCACAAGGCTTAGTCGAAATATAGACCGCCTTCGAGAAGAAAAGAAGTTTGCTAATGATTGTATTCGTAGACTTCATCAAGAAAAGGCTGAGGCTATGGGGGATAACAAAAAACTTATTATGCGGCAAAAAGAGCTTGATCAGTTGGTTCTTGATCATCAAGAAGTGTCACGAGAGCGCGCTATTTCTGAAGACAAACTTAGGGCTCGAATTGCTGAACTTGAAAAAGAAAATCAACGACTGGAAATTGCTCGACAAGCCGAAGAGGAAAAAACTGCCTCAGCCTTACAGGAACTTGATGTTGGTCGTCAACGCCTATTCGAGAGTTGTAAGCTTGTTGGTAGGGCTCTTAAAAAACTTGGTGCTGAGCCTGCACAACTTGATAAAGATGGTGAACTGTCTGCCCTCAACTCTTGGATGTCCAATGCAGCAGTTAGCCTTTCTAGTTGTGTACTTCAATTTGCTTCTCGATGCTCTCGTGTCGCTTGTGAGACCTTATGTGCTGCCCTTTATTCAAATGGCTGTAGTCATTTATCAGACTTTGGAATTGTCATTCCTAACTTGCTGCTGAATGAGGCCAATCTCAACCGTACTCGAGAGCTTGTTCGTCCTGCCGCCAAAGCTTTCCAATTGCTTTTTTGGAAGAAGAGGGGATATGAAGATACTATCTCTTCCCTTGCTGCTTCACTTGCAGAGTCAAGTGCTCAAGGTGGTCAAGAATCTTCGAGCCGCCGAGAGGATGATAACACCACTTCACAGGTGTGAGATTTGTTTGGAGAATGTCATTTTGTTGCTCGAAAATATTCTAAGGAAACGATTATTGTATTATGTCCCCAGATTGTTCAGTTTACTCCACTCCTACTATGTTAGTAACTGTATCCATGATTAAGCATTGAAGTACCCAAATAATCCATCTTCAGGGTGTAAATACAAGTAGTCACAATACTCTACTTTTTGTGTTCAGTTCAGGCATCTATTATATTATTAAAAATAGCTTTAAAAAGAAGGCACCACGTTCGCTGTGGAGGCTAGAAATTCTCACATTAATCGAAGAAAAAGAAAAATATTTGGATCGTCGATCATGGTGGGTCCAGATTATAACGGTGGAGATTGATTATATGTAATAAAATAATAGATCCGATTGGACTACATATATGAAAAATCCAGACATAGAAATACATAATAATCTAACTTTCATCAGGACTCCTACCGAGTATGATTAGGACACATGTATGATCGAGGAACTCAACAAAGCCTTTTTTTTTCTCTCCATAAAAAACACTTTTAAGCACACAACCGTGCCTCAAATTTGATGTGCAAGCAAATATGCGTGCATATACATACGTTACGCAAGTGTCTATTGCCGATAAAAGAGAGTTAAAAATAACAGCACTAGGTGCTGTTGCCTATTGGTAGATAGATATGCACCTTGATTAATGATAAGGAAAAAAATATAGCACACAGAAGCAAGGAATGACATGGTTGCAAGGATGACACACGAGCAAGGTCATGCAACTGACAATAAATTTAGAAATACCAATAAATATAAATATAAATATCATTAAAAGGAGGACGACAGACAGCCATGAAGCAATGGGGCAAAAGATGGTTGCCGGACTTCTAGAAAGTACAAAAAAAAAAACCATCATAATCATATTCGATTTTTAAATATTCTCAAAAATAATAAAAAGGAGAAGCAGCGAGCGGGTGTATAGGAGTAAAATTGCAAAGCCACCGACGGTTGGCGAGATTTCTAGAAAATAAAAAATAAATTAACGATAGTTATATTTGATTTTTAGAATTCCCAATTACAATAAAAAGTAGACGCGGAATGGGCCGTAGAGGAGCATAGTAGTATCGTTTGACGGGCCTTCTAGAATTATAAAAAATGAAACCCACAGAAAATAAACTATAAAAACTACGAGGTCCAATTTTTAAAGGACCGGAACTTCTAAAAGGTAAAAAAACAATGATAATCATGTTCGATTTTAAAATCTCAATGACAATAAAAAAGGGAGACAACGAGCGAGCCGTAGAAGAAGTACAATGGTAAAATCGTTGACGGTTTTGGCGGGACTTTCTATAAAGTAAAAAATGAACCCGAACAATAATTATTTTCGATTTAAAATCTCAACGACAATAAAGAGAAGAGACAGTGGACGGGATGTAGAGAAGTATATTGCAGCGTTTGACGGGACATCTATAAATTATATAAAACGAAATCCTACGAGACAATAAACTCTAAAAACATAAAGGTTCCAAGGAGAATGAATAGAAATAGTGGTAGTCGAGCAGGCAAATAAAGAAGGAGATGATAGAAGTAAGGGGTCAGCAACTGGTGTGACTTTTAAAACTATATAATTAGAAACACAAGGAAAAAGGTTTAGTCTTTCAAAGTCTTAAGACAACGAAATAACTATTTATAATTTTAAGTAAATCATACTTACAAAAAATATATGATTTGTTTGGGTGCTAGCCGCGCAATTGCGCGGGCCACACAGCTTGTTCTGTCTAACACACAAAGCAGTTAAATGGTTCACGAAAGAAAAGGGGTGAAGTTAGTAAGGTACTCCACTACTAGCAGGCATCAAGCTGCGCAAGTTCACGAGGGAAAAGAAGCAGACACACATGGAAATAAAGCAGTTCATGAGGGACTAGTAAATTCCATCGACTTGCTTTCCTCACCAATTGCTCGAGGCCAACCTTTACTGCATTTAGAACCCCCACACTTCATGCTGCTACTATAGTACTCCAAATCTTGTGCAATCAGTGCCACATCTGGAGGTGGAGGAGAAGCAATACATCTTCCCAAACCACATTTCCTTTTCGCTATAGGGGACATATCATGACACAGTACAAAAGCATAAAGGGCAGTTTGTCCTCACACAACAAAAGCCACAGCAACCTTCATGCCTTGATATTTGTTGGCAAAGAAACTCTCTGGTCCTTTTCTAAGAATTCCATACTGAGAGGATGTTGGCATGTTGCCATGTTGGAGGTAGAAGAAAATAGGTAGGGAGTAAAGTAACAAGATAATTATTGTAGTAACAGTTTGCACACTTCGATCCAATGTTGGGATAATAATTGCCAGGATAATGCCAAGTATTCAAAGATACTAGCATCCGTTACTTCATACTAATAAAATTATTGTGTGGATCTACGGCAACATGAGAGCGCTCTATATAAAGAATTCAGGAAATTCGTTGCAGCTATGATGAAGTTGTAGTTGCTGGATCTGACTGTAGATATGGGGCAAGTGTTTCAGGCTGCCTCATATACTGGTTTTTTGAATTCAATGCCTGCTCAATATGAAATTATATCAGATACTATACTACAAGAACAGGGAATCAGATAAACATTGAGCTGTAACAGACCCACCTTTCAAAATAACTTGCTGAGGGTGTCTCCATGTCCATTCACAAACTCCGGTCTCTCAGATCCGTCCACATTAAGGTTGACCTCATCTTCCTTCCCAGTAAATCTAAATAGAAACCTGTTTATTTGCACCCATATGCTTCACAATTTACTTATGGATCACAAAGACAAGTGGGTAATATAATCTTAATATATTTTTTCTGCATATTGGCATTTCAATGATGAACATTGCATTAACATAATCAAAACCATGTCTTAGCAAGTTGTGGTCTGTTGATTTAGTCAAGTCTATTCTAGGCCTAAATAACAAGTATGAGCCGAGGCCCAATTCCTTGGCCTAAGTGGATGAGTGTGAAAATGTAAGTGATGGCATAAATGGGCCACAATCCTTTCAAAATAGTCAACAAGTCACTTTGGAATCATAAGTGTTGAAGACTGTGAGTAATAGTCTATAGCTTACAGACACACTATTAGTATTTTGAATGTCTGCGCATGGGCTATTACACAACATACTTACCTGACAAATTTGGTGGGCTTTTCACTTATTAATGTCTAGGATAGGCCAAAATGATAAGTCTGGGCCCAGGCCTATCCTTGGCGTTAAAAGTAAGTGTGTGAGATATGTGAAGGTCATACCATACAAACTACCAGCCCGCCAATTTGTATCAGTAATTTGAGCTTTTTAGGACAGGTATCTACTGGAGGCTATCAAAATTATCAGATTTATCCAAGAGATCACACAAAAAACACTTAGGGCCTGTTCACTTTGATGCCAGAATAAACCTTACCAAAATTATCAGTTTAGCCAATCTATCTGAGGGATCACGAACATCACAAATACTGAACTGAAGGCCTTTTCCACACTTCCACTAAGTATGGACTATGTAGCTGTCTGAGACTGTACGGTATGCTACATATCATGGACAAAATAAAAAAGAAGCTTCCTACCAAGGGATGCAACACAGAAACATTGGCTCAGCACAAAGTATGATCCTTTGGAGCGAGTGTAAATGGGGTAGATAGATTTGGCTGTCCATCTCTCACAGTTTAGTGGCTCTTCTGATTTCTGTACCCACCCCCTCCCTAAGAAGCTTTCTATTTGAATTTTTGCCCCTGATAGATTGAAGCTTCCTATTTGAAGCTGTAAGCACTCAGATAGATTGAAACTTTCCAATGCGCTACAGCTGGAGAGCTGGACAATCACATGTGTGTGTGCACACTGTGCAAACAAGCGTGTCAAGTGTAACATATACTGATACACACATAAGGGCGCAGCCAGGAAAATATGATTCATTGGCAGCTCAAGGTTCAATCTATATAAACATTCTAAGAGCACTAGGTTTAAGGTGCTGCATAGGCTTCCGACAGGTACAGTATCATTTCTAGGAGTGAGGTGTAAACATGTATGCTGCAGCTGTGGCATAGATGATTTTCCACATTTTACAGAAACTATTTTGTAGTAGTTCCGGTGCTATAACTTAATCAATATCAGATTTAGCACGAAAATCGCTAAAACCGGTACACTTCGTGGACAAGACAGTGTTTCTCTAGCACAGAGACTTAGAACAAGAGCAATGTGGCACTCTTTAGTCGTAACGGTGAGTTTCTGCTTGGCAATTACCATACTATCTTAACCATATGGCTGTTTATCAGATAATTATTGTCAGACTATCTTGCAGGTCTAAACAGATGAAATACCACACAAATGTCGGTTACTAGCATCATTGTTGGCTCAAGGAACTGAGAAGGCTTACCACTTCTGAGCCTGTCCTTTCCAGTTCGTTCCTCCCCACCTAGCATTCAGCTTTTCTTTCACATCGACGGGGAAATCATATGTTAACCAAACGGGGACCTACATGAACATATATATGCAACTCAGTCAGCAAAACTAGTTATGAGACTGATTATGACAAACAAGTATCATAACACGCAGTATTAGGAGAGACGCTGAAGGTTTGCAAACAATTAGCAGCCTTTTGCGTGAAACAGAAGAAGTTTGGGAGTGGGCGAAAGGCCAATAGCTGACCTCAGCCACCATTTCTGCAGATGTAACACCCGTTTCCTCCCTCAATTCTCTGAAAGCAGCTTCCCTCGGATCCTCTCCCGCATCAATACCACCCTGTGGCGAACATTGCACTTGCGGGTTAACACCCAATAACCTCTCGAGACAAAACATAGGAGCGTTTTATCACCTCACCTGAGGCATCTGCCATGTGTTGGCGATGTCGATCCTGGACGCGGTGAAAATCTGGGGACAGGAGAGAGCACACAGAAAAATTGGTCAGTTGAAGCACCGATGAAGAGGAGGTTAGGTCGCGGGAGTGGAGGTGGGGAGCGCGCTTGCCTTGGAGAGGGAGGGGTCGGCGAGGCAGATGCCGACGTTGGTGCGGTAGTTCTCCGGCGGCGTCTCCATGGAGGCTACGACGGCGAGCGGCGACGCGGAGCAGGAGGAGGAGAGCGGGCGGGTGAGGCGGAGGGCGGAGGAGGGGAGGAGACCGGCGGCGAGTAGCGGTGGTGCGGAATCGGATAGGGCTCACGAGGATTGGGGGGAGGCGTGCGACGGACACCACCACCATCACTCCGCCCCGCGGCTATGGATCGCCGGGGAAGAATCTCCCTCCCCGATTTGCCCCGCAGCCTCGGTGACAGGTGGGCCCGTCAAGAGTTGGGCCAGGCCCACACTATTTTGCCGCGCGTTTCGGCCTGCAGGCCTAACAAGGGAGACCCGGGCCAATATACCGTCGCCTGAGACTTTGTTTTGTTTTTTCTTTTTGCCAAACATTTTTCTTTGAAGGGAACTTTTTGCCGAAACTTTGTTTCTTTCACATCATCTATACTAATATAAAAAGTACAAGTTCATCCACAATCCTGTAATCATTCGGATCCACTGTAGCATGGGACCCACCTGTCATGAAAGAAACCGCAGTACCGCACATCCGCAGACCACCGCGCGCACGGGAAAAAAATTTCGCCGAAAAACAAACTGCTTCCTCTTTTTCGCGAAAAAACTGCACCCTCATCGGTTCTAGAGCTTTGGCTGATAAGCCAAAGTTTGGCTTTTTCCCTTAAGCAAAAGAAAACCCATTGTTTGGCTTATTTGGCTTAATTGGCTTGTTGAGGATTTTCTGTGGCTGGTAGTTCTATAGCTCTTAGCTTGTAGCATTGTGATTGAGAATTAACCTTCCAAAGCATATAGATAAGCACCATCAGTTATGATTTGAGGCGGGCACTTATCAACCGCAATAGTTAAGTACTAAGCTCAGAAATCACAATTAATTAGGAAATCAAATAGGCACATTACATAATCAGTGCATTGGTCACTAATTTGTACCGATATATATTTGGTACGATCAGTGCATTGGTCACTAATTTGTACCGATATATATTTGGTACGCCATATAATCTCTTAGTTCCATCATGTAGTTGTCATCGTCAGGCGGGTTTTCTTCACATCATCCTCCTCTCGTGAGTGAACATACATCTCATCGAACTCCTTGTCGTTGACGTCTGGATCGTCGTGCACTGTATCCAACACAAAATTGTGCAAAGCAAAACATGCGATGATTATTTTTGTTTGCCGCTTCGTGCTATACGAGGGTATGCCCCTCAAAATCTTCCACTTGTTCTTCAATACCCCAAGGAACGCTCGATGACATTGCGTAACGAGGCATGTAGATAATTAAACTTCTCTTGCAATCGTTCAGGATTGCGGTCACGAAAATCCGGCACATGATATCTTTCACCCCTATAGGGAGCCATATATCCAGGAGCAAGGGCATATCCAGCATCAACCAAGTAGTACTTATCTACACAACAACACACATGTGTAAACAAGCATGGCAATTGTAACTGGATTGCAAAAGTATACACACATGTACGTACCATGAGGTGGGTGAGGAAAAAGATGAGACTTCTCTCCCCTCACGGCATGTTTGAAGACAGCCATGTCGTGACATCTTCCCTTCATCCCCGCAGCAACAAAAAGTGAAACGCATGTCAAAGTCACATACAGCCATTACATTTTGACTAGTATATCCATGCCTACACATGTAGGTCATGCGTTCCTCTTGCGGAACAACGACTGGAATATGGGTGCCATCAATAGCTCCAACACAATTGACAAATGTGGGAAAAACCTAGCCTGCAGCAACCTTTCATGCACATCGCGAAAATCAGGATCACGCGGTTGGATAATATCCTTTGAAAATTGGAGCATCACCTTCAAAATATGCCTAAATTTTAAGTGGACAGTGTCTGGTGACCTTTGAAAACGCTCGCAAATCTGGCTCTGTGACTGTGCGGTCCCACATGTCCAAAGGAACATCCCTAAAACCTCTTTCGAGTTCACTTCCCGCGTTGAATGCAAGCCATATTGCTTCAATGTGGAGTGTAAAGCATGAAACGCCCGAGGCGTCATTCTAAAGTTCTTGTAACACTCAGAGGGTTTAGACAGTTTAAGCGTTACCCATTGCAAACCTGTCAGCTCCTGAAATGGATACCTCAAGATTTGACTACCATCCCGATGATGACGCTTGCGTCGTTCTTCCTGAATCAACTTATATGCCAACTTAGCACCCTCCAGCACAAGTTTCCAATATTCGCCATCATCGTCGCTGCACTCAGAGGAGTCACTGTCTTCTGAATCACTTGAGCTTGACATTCTAAGCAATGTTAAGAACACTCCATTAGTTCACATGAGACAGTTATTACAACTTCACAAGTACTGGAAAATCAATATCCTAATACATAGATAAAACATGGATAATATTGCTAGCAATAATAAAGTCGGTACAACACATAATCCATGTGCATGCATGTTTCACTGCACACGGTTCTGCCAAGTCCAATCGATCCACACAAGTCGCTCGTGTGCAGTCTCCATCCTTTGGAACGTTGCTCTCCTGATAGGGCAGCGCAACAACTCAGCTGCCTTAAGAAATGGCTCAGAAGTCCTTGGCAAACCGTCTCCTACCAAATTTCCAGACAATTGTCCACTTCCCTGGAACGACGCCTCTTCGTCAGGCTTGATGACTCACTCCTCTGTGCTACGCCGTCAGATATGCGCTGTAGCTGATACTCAGCGAACGTTTTCTTCACTTTTCTCTTAGGTGGGCTATCGACTACTTGTTCCTTCCCAGCCCTATGGTGACAAGCCGAGCCACGAACAGTCTCGTGCGACATGCCTAAAGGGATGTCCTCAATTCCACGGCTACTATCACTACTGTCCACATCACCTGGACACATCATCTGCCCATCGTCCACCAATTCATCTCCAAAAAGCTGAGTGAGTTCCGCTTCAAACTGCAGTGGCTTATCACGAAACGACTTCACTTCTTTGCCATGCAACGCACAAATTGACGTGCAAATTATTATAGTCGTACCATATCAAAATAATATGCTACAAAAATAGTTACAGAATAATGCAAAAACCATGTATATGCAACATAGTTTCATTAGTCCGCAGTCCACACACGACATGCTAATAGTAAGTTATAGCAGCTGTTTCTATGAAAATAACAAATCAATAGACACTTTACATGACATACTATAAACAACAATATAAATTTTATTGCAAATGAAACCAGAGTAGTAGTATGTTACCCCTTCCATTTTTTTCCAACAGCCGCATCGTTTATTATCATCCCTGTGGTACTGTCGTACCCTGCACCAGTCTCATTCTTCAACTTCTTCCATAATTCAAAAGTTTTCTTTAGGCTGGTGAACTTGTTCTGAAGTTGTTTTGCCGTTAATTTTTCCTCCGCGTACGTTGCAAAGTCTTTCTTTATGTTTCGCCACCCTAGTCGACTCATATATTGTCCGTCCATGTTCATTTTAGCCTTTTCACGAAGGCATAGATCAAGGAATGCCTTGGTCATTCCTCGAGTCCAATAGGCACGTTCCTGACTCATCTGCATGGGCTGGAGTTAAGGGAGAAGACAAAATGTGTAGTGGGTTGTGTACTCCCAATAATGTATAACCCAGAACAAAGTATTCATACTGCATATATTTAATCAACCACAATATTTATGGAAAATCATAGTACTGCATACAAGAACACATGTCCAGGCATACTTGCCTTGCAGCGCTGCAAACGAGCAGTTGTGGAGCGCAGAGCGTAACGCCGTCGATCTATTCCGGAGCACGAGGAGGAAGATGATGGCAGAGGCGTGCACGGGTGATG
>CM020179.1:3664741-3796019 GCA_009805545.1 Oryza longistaminata
TTTTTTGCAGTGGGCAGATTTGCAATGAGAAGAAATCACACCCGGCGGCCGTGTCTGGTTGGCATCGCGCTGCCCCTGTCTCGCCAGCGCTGAAGTGTCGAAAGGACTTCACACAGGCACGAGGCGTCTGCAAAATAATTTCGTTCAGGTGATAATCGAGCAAGCGGGTATCCTGCATTACCATTAGAATATTGCATGAGAACACATTCACTACAAGAAAATCAAGCTATTGCCATGGAAATATTACAACAGTAAACAATTCACTGGAAGAAGGATAGTCACAGACAGGCTGTACCATCTCAAATAGGACACTCACATCAGCCATTTTATTCAGTCTAATTCAATTTCGATACGGAGTATCAAAATTAATATTTCTGTTCAACTAATCAGATCAGTGAGTCCAAAAAAGATGGGGGATTAACTTTCTGGAGAAGTTCTCTTGGTCAACAGGTTCAGGCCTAAACTGAAAACTAGATCATAAATGGTTGCAAGTGAAGTTGCTGCCTCTTATTTTCAAGTGATCCAAAATGCAGTATACTTCAAAGATTGAAATAAATGGTCACAATTTAAATCGACATTTTGATTTATAGTGCCAATGACTATAGTACTTAGTAGATTATCTAGGTACTGAACATTTGCTATCTTGTTTGTAGACGATACAAATTTATCATCAGATACGTCTATTTAATTCCTTAAATATATTCGAGCACTAACTAATTTAATTCCTTAAACTGTGTTTTTAGAAGCCAAATCTTCTCTTTTTTTTGGCAGCATTATTTCTGCGATTGAACTACTGAGAATTCTGTATGCTGGAAGAACAAGAGCAAGATATCAGTGCATATCAAAGTTACCATATGGTACAAACAGATTTTGGGGGCAATTTAATACAATTAGCATGAAGGCACGGAGAGGATACACACACCCCTAAATTGCAGACAGGTATAAACTCCAAAAGTAAATTCAGCTAAACTGAAGACTAACCTCTTGCGTGAGCGACGAGGACACAGGAGGATTGAGCTCTTGGAGTGATGCCGCTACAGATGGAAACGACGATGTGGGCGCCGGGAAGTCTGCCACGTCCTCGGAGAGGTGGGCAGCAGCGAAGGCACCACAAGCGTTGGCGAAACCAATGCCCTGGGAGCACGGCCGTAGACGAGGGAGGCGTCGCCGACACTGGAGAGGGCGCTGGGGACACGCCGTAGACGAAGGAGGTCGTCGACGCCGCCTTGTTGCCGCCACGGGGGAGGGTGTTGGGGGCACTACCGTAGATGAGGGAGGCCGCCACCACCACCACCGGCTAGTCGATCTATGCAAAGAAGCCACCTCCGCCGCCGCACGAAAATGGCACGCCCAGCCAGCGGAAGGACAGATCCACTGGCCGGCCACCTCCTTGGCACCTTCTGGTAAGCTCCCAAATGCCGCTCCTCTGGATCTCCGGCGTCGCACTATGCGGTGCCGGTAGCTGTCTTCGCCTCTCCTCTTCTGCGGGATTGTTTTTTTCACGTGTAGGCACAAGAAAGACCACAGGGTTAGCCTCCACCGACGCTCCAACTTACTTGCGGGCCCCACCTGTATTTGGCTAAAAGTTCTCAGCCCAATAAGTGATTCGATGGGCTTTGGCTGAAAAGCCTCAGCCCAAACATTCCATCCGATGAGGCCCTGATTTTTTTGTTTTCTGGAGGGATGCAGGTTGCTTTGAAAAGAAAAACAGTCATCCATCGTGTTGGTCCCTGTTTGAACCGAAACGTGAAGCATATAGCCTTTCGAGAGCCAGTAAAGTTGTCATCTCGAGTTCTCTGTCCAAGAGAAGATAAAATTTGTTGTTATGATACTTGTATTTTTGCGCTAAGATTTTTTAGTTGGGAGAGGCGACACCGCGGTGGTAGTTTACGTGATTTCGTTCTTGAGTTTAGGAGTCATCGGTTGAAGAACAATTCTGACTCAATTGAGTTTTGGAATAATTTTCAACCTTCCGAGCGCCAACTTAGAATTCGAAAAAGGCGTTACTCGATAGTGCCATATACCGGAGAACCTACTCCTCTGCAAGTGGTGTTTCCTTCTGAATAAGTGAATTTCTGTACTCGGCGTTGCATGTAATAAAAAATTGTAACTTGAAATTTCCTCATGTGAAAATGATTGTCCTAAACAAGTATTGGGTGCAAAGAATTTCGAATAGATTTTTTCGATCTTTTATTTCTCTTTCGAGTTCGAGAGATAACTTTACTCAAACTGTCGTCCCGCTTACCTTTGACGAGGGCGACGAGTTTGAGTAAAATTCTTAAATACGTTACGGTATTTTCCCGTGACTAAGTCATTTTGTTTGAGCTCGAATAGACCTTTCTTTTGAGTTCAAACTAACTGTTTTCGAGTTCGAGAAATAACTTTACTCGAAAACTGTCGTCCCCCTTACCTTTCAAAAGAGAGACGAGTTCGAGTAGAATTCGTCACGGTGCTTTTCCGCGACTAAATCGTTTTGTTTGAGCTCGAATAGACTTTTCTTTCGAGTTCAAACTAACTGTTTTCGAGTTCGAGAAATAACTTTACTCGAAAACTGTCGTCCCCCTTACCTTTCAAAAGAGAGACGAGTTCGAGTAGAATTCGTCACGGTGCTTTTCCGCGACTAAATCGTTTTGTTTGAGATCGAATAGACTTTTCTTTCGAGTTCAAACTAACTGTTTTCGAGTTCGAGAAATAACTTTACTCGAAAACTGTCGTCCCCCTTACCTTTCAAAAGAGAGACGAGTTCGAGTAGAATTCGTCACGGTGCTTTTCCGCGACTAAATCGTTTTGTTTGAGATCGAATAGACTTTTCTTTCGAGTTCAAACTAACTGTTTTCGAGTTCGAGAAATAACTTTACTCGAAAACTGTCGTCCCCCTTACCTTTCAAAAGAGAGACGAGTTCGAGTAGAATTCGTCACGGTGCTTTTCCGCGACTAAATCGTTTTGTTTGAGATCGAATAGACTTTTCTTTCGAGTTCAAACTAACTGTTTTCGAGTTCGAGAAATAACTTTACTCGAAAACTGTCGTCCCCCTTACCTTTCAAAAGAGAGACGAGTTCGAGTAGAATTCGTCACGGTGCTTTTCCGCGACTAAATCGTTTTGTTTGAGATCGAATAGACTTTTCTTTCGAGTTCAAACTAACTGTTTTCGAGTTCGAGAAATAACTTTACTCGAAAACTGTCGTCCCCCTTACCTTTCAAAAGAGAGACGAGTTGGAGTAGAATTCGTCACGGTGCTTTTCCGCGACTAAATCGTTTTGTTTGAGATCGAATAGACTTTTCTTTCGAGTTCAAACTAACTGTTTTCGAGTTCGAGAAATAACTTTACTCGAAAACTGTCGTCCCCCTTACCTTTCAAAAGAGAGACGAGTTGGAGTAGAATTCGTCACGGTGCTTTTCCGCGACTAAATCGTTTTGTTTGAGATCGAATAGACTTTTCTTTCGAGTTCAAACTAACTGTTTTCGAGTTCGAGAAATAACTTTACTCGAAAACTGTCGTCCCCCTTACCTTTCAAAAGAGAGACGAGTTGGAGTAGAATTCGTCACGGTGCTTTTCCGCGACTAAATCGTTTTGTTTGAGATCGAATAGACTTTTCTTTCGAGTTCAAACTAACTGTTTTCGAGTTCGAGAAATAACTTTACTCGAAAACTGTCGTCCCCCTTACCTTTCAAAAGAGAGACGAGTTGGAGTAGAATTCGTCACGGTGCTTTTCCGCGACTAAATCGTTTTGTTTGAGATCGAATAGACTTTTCTTTCGAGTTCAAACTAACTGTTTTCGAGTTCGAGAAATAACTTTACTCGAAAACTGTCGTCCCCCTTACCTTTCAAAAGAGAGACGAGTTCGAGTAGAATTCGTCACGGTGCTTTTCCGCGACTAAATCGTTTTGTTTGAGATCGAATAGACTTTTCTTTCGAGTTCAAACTAACTGTTTTCGAGTTCGAGAAATAACTTTACTCGAAAACTGTCGTCCCCCTTACCTTTCAAAAGAGAGACGAGTTGGAGTAGAATTCGTCACGGTGCTTTTCCGCGACTAAATCGTTTTGTTTGAGATCGAATAGACTTTTCTTTCGAGTTCAAACTAACTGTTTTCGAGTTCGAGAAATAACTTTACTCGAAAACTGTCGTCCCCCTTACCTTTCAAAAGAGAGACGAGTTGGAGTAGAATTCGTCACGGTGCTTTTCCGCGACTAAATCGTTTTGTTTGAGATCGAATAGACTTTTCTTTCGAGTTTAAGTAATTATTAATTCTTTTCCTATCATTTAATTTATTGTTAAATATACTTTTATGTATATATATATAGTTTTACACATTTCACAAAAGGTTTTAATAAGACGAATGATCAAACATGCTTAAAAAAGTCAACGGCGTCAAATATTTAGGGAAGGAGGGAGTATGATATAGTATGCTCCGAATGCTTTACAATTCTCATAATTCTCTATCGGACAATATTTTCCACGTGATCTTTCATAATTGAGATCAATCAATCCAATAGTACAATTTTAGTTTTTGTCGTTCATACTTCTCTTGTTATTTTCTTTAAGAGAAATTTTTATAGTAGTATTTGAGAAAGTATTTCGAGGTATTTAAATTTACACTAAAATTTTTCGTATCTCACGATACATAGTACCTAAAGGTACCAAATTTTATATTAGAAAATGTGGTATCTTCTGACACCTTCTTAAGAATGGTAAAATTACCATTTCTTTAATTATTAAGGTCAAGCTGTAGATGCTGTGAATTTCTCATCCTTTTTGGCAGGAGTGAACAGTAACCACTGCACAGCTACACTGAATTGAGAAGCATTCAGCAAAGTATCCATATTTCTGTGAATTACTATCCCATTTCTGTGGATCAGCGTTTTCTGTGAATTGCTGTCGAATTTTGCATCATTTTTGGCAGTAGGTCACTGTCGGCCGGTTGGATGTCTGATTCATGCCCAGAAACTTGGTGTACTGTTCAGTTCGTATTTGTGGACAATTAATGGTTCAAGAATACATATTCTAGTTCAAAAAAAAAAAACTGATACTGCTCGCGACTTTGGAGTATAGCTAATTAGGTATAGCTATGATAGCACTAATTTAGACATTAGACAATTCAACAATCACTTTGGCGTTCACAGGCTCATGCGTACTGCAGCCTGGCCCATAATCAGAAGTCATTTTCGTCCAAGCCCGTTACGGCCGTCGGCCGGGGGGAAACTATTTTGATTTTAGGGTTTGTCCCTCGATTATCACTATATTCAAATAGTTAGCGAAGAATCTATTATAAAGCTAATAACATTATATATGTATACTTGACAAAATTAAATTTTTGGTCGAAACTCGAGTTACATATAAATCATGAAATATGTCTAACACAAGAATTGATCATTCCTCCGTGAAGGATCAAAATAAATTTCACCTCTTTAAATGGAGAGAGATAAAACTTAACGAAAGATCATTTTACCTCTAAGCCACCAGGCAAAATAAATTTCACAAAATATTGACTTCACCTAATCATTTTAATTTTTTGGCGCAAAATTCAATACCTGTGCCAAATTGGGGAAATCAAAAGTTTTTTCAAAAAAAAAATTGAGTAAATGGCTGCAATTAATTAATTTAACAATAAAAAGGAAAAGTTGAACAAATATCGATTAAATTTAGGGACTACCTATATAACATTTGACTAAAAGTTATTCTAAAAATATATTAAATGTAACTACAATACAATTATTACAATGTAATTTTAATAATTATACTATATTTGTATTGTAATCACGTATGTAACTAACATATAATTATATAATTATAGTATAAATAGGATGCAAGTTTGTGTGAAGTCGTGAAAACCATAGTAGGCCAGTGGCAGTGCGGAGGGGTAGCCACGTGCCCGCATTCCAAGAGAGGTCAAAATATCTATCCCAAATTATCCCACCCAGACCCAGTACCATGCTTTACTTTTTTTTTTCTTAGAAGCACAGATCTTTGATGCGTATCAAACGGCTAGCAGGAATCTCAAACACATCCAATATCGTTTGGATGTTAGAAAGTCACGTGACAGTTACGATCTCATCTTTTCGCTTATACTTATACTTATTAGTCTTTGCTTTTAGATCGTTAAGAACACATAAATACAAGTTTTATTTACAAATTATTTTTTATTTACAAATAGAAAGTATGTCGTTTCGCTTTTTCCTCCAATATACCAAAATGATGAGGCTGTTAGTACGAAGTACTGTTTATATTGGACAGCTGTATATATGTTAGAGGGTTACGTACGCACATTTGCACGTAGTACAATTGCCTGTCGATCAGCTGGGGATGGGAGACGAAATAAAACGCTATTATTGCACGTTAATTTGCACAGTACACCACTTAACTTGCACGGTTCTACTACCTCCACCACGTGTTGAACCAGCCTGCGGCTATATATACTGCACTATACACAGTTTTACACATATCCAACCATGCAAATATGCAAGCGTGCTAAATTTGCAGTGTCAGATTTCCCTAACACATACTAGTATAGTACTAGTAGTTGTGTGCATGTACATGCAAATGGACTCTTCCTACCTCCACCTCGTCCTCCCCGCCGCCGCCGCCGCCGCCGTCGTCCTACTCCTCTCGCTGTGGCGGCGCTGCCAAACCACGTCGAACCACCGGCCGGACACCAGAGGGAACCACCGACCGCAGGCGAACCCAATCCTCGGCAACCTCGTCGCTTTCCTCGCCAATGGCCACCGCTTCCTCGACTGGTCCACGGGCCTCCTCGCCGCGGCGCCGGCATCCACCATGCAGGTGCACGGCCCGCTCGGCCTCGGCTACTGCGGCGTCGCGACGGCGAGCCCCGACGCCGTCGAACACATGCTGCGCTCCAGCTTCCACAACTACGTCGACAAGGGCGACCGCGTCCGCGACGCCTTCGCCGACCTCCTCGGCGACGGCCTCTTCCTCGCCAACGGCCGCCTATGGATGCTGCAGCGGAAGCTCGCCGCCAGCTCCTTCTCCCCGCGCTTGATCCGCCGCTTCGCCGGCCGCGTCGTCTTGGACCAGCTGCACCGCCGCCTCCTGCCTTTCCTTGACGCCGCCGCTGACGCCGGCCGCGTCTTCGACCTCCAGGACGTGCTCAGGCGCTTCGCCTTCGACAACATCTGCAGCGTCGCGTTCGGCGTGGACAGGGACGACAGCTCGCCGTCGTCGTCGTCGTCGCGGCTGGAAGCCGGCGGCGATGGCCGGGACGACGCGTTCTTCGCCGCGTTCGATGACGCCGTCGATATCTCCTTCGGCCGCGTATTGCACCCGACGACGTTGGTGTGGAAGGCGATGAAGCTCCTCGACGTCGGCAGCGAGCGGCGGCTCCGGCAGGCGATCGGCGTCGTCGACGAGTACGTGACGGCGATCATGGAGTCGAAGCAACGGTGCAGCGACAGTGAGGAGGAGTCGGACTTGCTGTCACGCTTCACGGCGGCGATGATGGAGGAAGACGGCGGCAACGAGCTCGGCGCGATGTTCGACTCGCCGGAGGCGAAACGCCGGTTCCTACGCGACACCGTCAAGACCTTCGTCCTCGCCGGGAAGGACACCACGTCCTCGGCTCTGACATGGCTGTTCTGGTTTCTCGCCGCGAACCCGGAGTGCGAGCGGCGCGTCTACGAGGAGGTCAACGCCGGCGACGAGAGAGACGACGGGTACGAGGAGCTGAAGCGGATGCACTACCTGCACGCGGCGATCACCGAGACGATGGCCTGACCCCGCCGATTGCCGCATGGCGTCGCGGGTGGCGGCGGCGGACGACGTGCTCCCGACGGCACGGTGGTGCCGCGCCGGGTGTTCGCCGACTACTCGTCGTACGCGAGGGGAGGATGCGGCAGCTGTGGGGGGAGACTGCGGCGAGTTCGCCCGGAGCCGTGGCTCGACGGCGGCGCGGCGGCGGCGGCGGTTCGTGGCGGTGGACGCGGCGCGGTACCCGGTGTCCACGCCGGGCCGCGCTCGTGCTCCGGAAGGAGATGGCGTACGTGCAGAATGAAGGCCGTGGCGGCCGCGTGGTCCGGAGATTCTCCGTCGAGGTGGTGCCTGCCGCCGGCGCGCGAATGCGCCGCCGCCGCACGAGACGGCGTGGACGCGAGGATGAAGGCGGGCTGCGTTGTACTGCCTCACGAGGCGTCGGGGCGAGCCGTCCATGCATAGACCCATCGCCTGGGCATGTGGGCTCGAAGCTATACATGGCCAAATGGCGCCTTAGAGCGAAGTTCAATAGTATAGCCAACTACAGCTCCAATTCATCTATAGCCAATCTAAATAGCTCATTCATCAATAGTTACATACTACACTATTAATACCTGGTCCCACCTTGTCATACGCCACTGTGTCTTGGAGGTCCTGTCTGTAGCTGGCCTACAAATCTGTAGCCCGCTGCCTTCTTCTTCTCCTTATTTATCTACTTAAAATATATTTACAGCTGGCTTATAGCCTGCTATTGTACCTGCTCTTATCATGCCGGGCCTGTTAGCTTCGGCCATATAATCCTGTGCCGTAGTATCGGTTACTGGTAACGCGTCTAGTGTTGTTGTTTCTTCAGTTTCGTCAGAGTTTTCTTCAGTTTCGTCAGAGTCTGTTTCTCTGTTTCTTTTTCCAGTAGGCCGAGTCTTCCGGGTCGTCCGTCTGTGTGCGAGTCATCCGGGGTTTCAGCGTCGTGGTCGCGTCTCGTAAATGATGCGTAGTGGGTCAGTGAGTCTGTACAAATGGCTATATATATTGAGCATCAGAAAAGTGCAGTGGTTAGGCGGCACCCAAAAACTCTGTTCGTGTTCATCTCTTTCCGAGATCAGTGAATTCGCGTGAGAGAGAGATAGTGAGTTTACACAAATCTTGGGCTTGGCTTTCATTTGGTATCAGAGCCATGTCGCGCTCCCACCGGCGGCGCGTCTCACATTCCCGGCGAACAGGCCGCCGGCTCTCGCCGTCTCCGCCACGGCCGCGCGGCGACAGCTCGTCATGCAGCGGATCGTTAAGGAAGGCGGCTCAGTCTCCTATCCAACGCTCAACGCTCAAATTACTCCGATTGGGCGGTGTTGATGCGAGTCAATCTCCAGGCTCAAGGTCTGTGGGATGCTGTCGACACGGCCGATGTCCCGTATCAGGAGGATCGCCAGGCACTTTCGGCCATCTTGCGAGCGGTGCCGGCCTGAGATGTCCGGCCGCTCGCCGAGAAGGACAGTGCCAAAGACGCCTGGGACGCGCTCAAATCCATGCGAGTGGGCGCAGATCGTTGTTAAGGAGTCCCGAGCACAGAAGCTGCGCCAAACCTTTGAGTCCATGCGATTCAAGAATGGCGAACACCTGGAGGATTTCAGCCTTCGTCTCCAGGGTGTGTCGCGATCTTCGTCTCCTTGGAGATGATCTGTCTGAAGAGAAGGTTGTTCGAAAATTGCTTCGCGTCGTTCCCGGAGGTATCGCCAAATGCTCTACGATTGAAACCTTGATTGATCTGAACCTCGCTTTCTATTGAGGATCTGACTGGCCGGCTTCTCACCGTCGACTCACCCCGACTCTGACGGCGAGGACGCGGGTCAGGCGCTCTTCAGCGAAAAGGAGGCCTCTTCTCACTCAAACAAGGAAGTTGGGCATAACTCAGCCGGGGGAGCGCTTCCAGCTCGCGAACCACATCGCAGTGGCGCAGGCGCGACGGCAACGGCTCCGACGCAAGTCGGGTTCGTCCCAAGCAGCGAAGCCGCAATGTGTCCAAGGACAAAATGCCGATACTGTGGCAAACTTGGTCACTGGGCCAAGGACTGTCGCAAAGGCGAAGCGAGGACCGCGAGAAGCTGGCTCAGGCAAATCTTCTCATCGCTGAGCCAGCTAGTCGCCGCGACGAAGCGGGAGCCGACACTGCTGATGGCGCAAGTGTGCAAGCTTGCCCCTGCTACCGATCCTGTCATTACTGATGGGAGGTGACACTGAACGAGAACGTGGCTCATGGTCTCTTCTTGCATGAAGGAGAGCCCGTTGATCCAGACTGGATCCTTGCACGGGCGCTCAAATCACATGACGGGTGGCTCCGTGATGCCTTCTCCGAGCTTGACACCACCGTGCGTGGCACTGTCAAGTTTGGTGATGCGTCGAGAGTCTGGATTGAAGGACGAGGCACGCGTGCTGTCGCCTGCAAGAACGGCGATCACTGCGCACTCACAGGTGTCTATTACATCCCCAAGCTTCGGAGCAACATGGTCAGCCTGGGCCAGCTTGATGAGGCACGTTGCAAGACGGTGATCGAGGATGCGTTCTCACTCGCGTGATTCACAGCGACGGCTGCTGTGTAGGGTGCGCGAGAACTGGCGCCTCTATGTTCTCCACGTCGAGCTGGCGCAACCGGTTTCCCTTCTCGCCAAAGGGAACGATCAAGCCTGGTCTTGGCACGCCAGATACGGCTGCACCCACGATACGCAGGCTTATCGCGTTCACCCTTCGCTCACTTGCGAGTCGCGCATGGCGCGCGGCATTGTCCCACTCTGGAGTGGGTCACCCAGGTCTGGCGATGGCTGTCTAATAGGCAAAACATGACGAGCGTCGTCCCAACAAGCGGCGTAGCATCCGCGCCACTGGCCGTCTTGATCTAGTGCACGGGGAACATCTGCGGACCCATCACGCCGTGGACACATGGCGCTGAGTAAAAATACTCCTTCTTCTAATTGATGATCTAACTCGCTACATGTGGCTATTTCTGCTAACATCAAAAAGCGAGGCTCCCGCTACAATCAAGCGGTTCAAGCGAGAGTGGAGGTGGAGACCAGCTGCAAGCTGCTCGTTTCTCCCGCACTAATCGAGGAGGCGAATTCACCTCTGTCGAGTTCGGGTATACTGCGCGAACGAAGGCGTCGCCAGGCAGCTGACGGCGCCATACTCTCCCCAGCCAAAACGGCATCGTCGAGCGCCGCAACCAGACGGTTGTGGCAATGGCCAGATGCATGATGAAGGCCAAGAACATGGCGGGGGAGTTCTGGGGCGAGGCGGTCACAACTGCCGTCTACATCCTCAACCGGGCGCCGACGAAGAGCGTCCGTGACAAAACACCATTCGAGGCGTGGCACGGTCGTACACCTGCTGTGCACTACTTTCGCACATTTGGCTGCGTCGTCCTACTTCAAGGAGGTGAAACCACACATCAAGAACTTGATGATCCGGAGCAAGGCGATGGTTTTTCTCGGCTACGAGCCGGGTTCCAAGCGTATCGTATCTACGAACCGGGGCCAAGCGCATCGTCGTGAGCCGCGATGCCGTGTTTGACGACGGCAGCGTCGTGCCATAGGCGTCACCCGGGGAGGAGGATGGGGGGGGGTCTTCTCAGGAAACCTTCACCGTTCGCTACGAGGTAGCGGTGTGGAAGTGTGTCCGCCACTCCGACTCCATGTCATCGCCGGCTCACTCGGGAACACCGGCGCCATCAATCTCTGCGTCACCGGGTGTCCCAGCAGTGGAGTTCGTGTCGCCGCCTGCGGAAAACGCCTGATGTCGACGACGACAACGCAGGGCCACGTCGTTTCCGGACGGTGGCTAACACCTCAACACTACCTCACCAATTGAGCTCGACTCCGACGAGCTTCATCTGGCTGCTGCCGAGGAACCTAGTAACCACACTGAGGCGGCACAGGACGCACTCTGGCAGCGAGCGATGCAGGAGAACTAAAAGTCCATCGAGGAAACAACACGTGGACTCTCGCTGATCTCCCTGCTGCAAGCGTCCCATTGGCTTGAAGTGGGGTGTCAAAGCTCAAGAAGGAAGAGACGGGCGCAATTGTCAAGCACAAGGCCTGACTGGTCGCTAAGGTTACGTTCAGCGGCAGGGGATTGATTTCGACGAAGTATTCGCCCTGTCCGCCAGAATGGAATCCGTGCGGTTGCTACTCGCCATTGCAGCTCACCTGGGTGGTCTGTGCATCACATGGACGTGAAGTCAGCCTTCCTGAACGGAGAGTAGAGGAGGAGTGTACGTCGCCCCAGCCACTAGTTTCGTCGACGACAAGCACCCACATCAAGTCCTGCGCCTGACAGAGCACTTTATGGCCTGCGTCAAGCTCCTCGTGCCTGGAACGCGAAGCTGGATGTTAGTGCTTCATGAACTCGGGTTCACGCGGGCATCACAAGAACATGCTGTGTACAGCGCGGACCGGGAACGCGCGGCTAATCGTCGGCGTCTACGTCGACGATCTCATCATCACCGGCGCTCACTCTGAAACAATTCAGAGTTTCAAGGGGGAGATGCACTCCCTATTCCGATGAGTGATCTTGGATTACCAGCTACTACCTCGGCATTGAGGTTCATCAAGGCAACGATGGGAATCACAATAAATCAATCCACTTATGCGCAGAAGCTATTGAAGATGGGTGGCCTGGCGGGATGCAAATTCAAGCTTTGCGTTCCAAATGGAACCCAGATTGAAACTGACGAAGAACAGCGAATCGACCAAGTGTTGATTCAACCTTTTATCGCAGCTTAGTGGGAGTCTGCGGTACTTGGTGCATTCACGGCCGGACATTGCTTTCGCCGTGGGCTACGTCAGCCGATTCATGGAGTCGCCGCGCGATGATCATCTCACGGCGGTGAAGCACATGCTGCGCTATGTTGCAGGACTGTGAACTATGGTTGCAAGTTTGCACATTCAGGAGAAGAGGGATCCATTTGCTGGGATTTTCCGACAGTGATTTGGGGGGAGATGTGGACGATCGAGAAGAGTACCTCTGGTGCTCTCTTCTTCCTCGGCTCAAGCCCGTTGCATGGCAGTCCAGAAGCAGAAAGTGTCGCTCTTCCTCCTGTGAGGCTGAATACATCGCTGCCACTGGAGCGGCGTGCCTCGCATATGGCTAGCTCGATTGCTGGCTGAAGTGCTGGAGTGATCCGGGGAAGGCTCTCCTCAAGGTCGACAACAAGTCGGCTATCTCCCTGTGCAAGAATCCGGTTTTCCATGACCGGAGTAAACACATCGAATACAAGGTATCATTTTATCAGCAATGCATTGAGGAAAAAAAGGTTGAGGTGGAGTTCGTTCCTCGGACGAGCAGGTTGCTGACATTCTCACGAAGCCACTCGGACGAATCAAGTTTCAAGAGTTCCAGTATGCGGGCGTCGTGCAGTATTTCACCCGGGCGACAGGATTAGGGGAGTTTGTTAGCTTCAGCTATAATCCTGTGCCGTAGTATCGGTTACTGTAACGCGTCTAGTGTTGTTGTTTCTTCAGTTTCGTCAGAGTTTTCTTCAGTTTCGTCAGAGTCTGTTTCTCTGTTTCTTTTTCCAGTAGGCCGAGTCTTCCGGGTCGTCCGTCGTGTGCGAGTCATCCGGGTTTCAGCGTCGTGGTCGCGTTGTCGTAAATGATGGCGTAGTGGTGTCAGTTTGAGTCTGTACAAATTGGCTATATATATGAGCATCAGAAAAGTCGCAGTTGGTTAGCGGCACCAAAAACTCCGTTCGTGTTCATCGTTCTTCCGAGATCAGTGAATTCGCGTGAGAGAGAGATAGTGAGTTTACACAAATCTTGGGCTTGGCTTTCAGGGCCGGGCCCAAGTGCTGCACCAACGGCCCAATAAGACTTGGTTGTGCCGGGCCGACCCGAAGGCACGAAAGCCCACCTTATCTTGTAAAAAGTTTATTTTTCTTTCCTCATCTCTTTGGGCCGTCTCTTATATAGCTCGAATAAGTTTATTTTGGATCCCTCATATCATTAGGTTGTGCATTATATGATTGGAATAAATATATTTTGGAACTCTCAACTATTTTGTCTCCCTGATCATTGGACCAGGCCATGACGGGCTAGCCCATCGTACCGAGGCAGAGGTCCAGTCACGGGGCCGTTAGATGCGAGGCCTTTTGGACAACAACTTCATGCAATGACTTTTGACCGGCCATGTGTCCATTTGGTCTAGTATTTAATTATATGAAAGTGTGAGCGTTAAACACGGGATCATCAATGTATATAGCAAAAGTGATCCATATAGATGGGGTTTTTATAAATTATTTTTAACTATAGTAATCCCAAGAAGTCTATAGACACAAGGTAGCATTATAAGAAAAGAGAGAAGTAGAGAAATATAATATTATTTATTTTATATGCATATGAGTACATTTTGCTTTTTTTCTTTATATGGACTAGTTCATAACGTTAAGTTGGGAACTACTGCTATACTGGCCTGTTTGGCACAACTCCAACTCCAACTCCACTGGTACTAGAGCTGGTACTCAGCCAAACAGTTTTAGCTCCACAAAAATGGGAGTGAAGCTAGGTGGAGCACTCTCCCAAAATGAACTAAAGAGGTGAAGCTGGGTTTAGACTGCTCCACAACTCTACTCCAGACTCAATTCCTATAGCTAAATTTAGAAGTTGGAGCTATACCAAACAGACCATAAGGCTTCGTTGTTCTAGGATAAAAGAATTTTTAAGCGGCATGGATATCGGAGCAAGCAATGAACACATGATTAATTAATTATTATAAATTTAGAAAATGCGTTCATTTGAATTTTTAAAGAAACTTTTATATAAAAAGTTGTTGTAAGAAATATACTGTTTGCAATTTGGGAATCACGGAAAACGAGAAAGTTAGAGTTTAGAACTGTTTTTTACGGAGGGAGTATATATATCTTTTATGGGATGGAGGGAGTGGTATTGTACTGATAATAAATACTCTAGCAGTTGTGGTACTCACTACGTTATTTTATGTATAGTTGTGGGTTTTCGTATCTAACGTTTAACCGTCTGTTTTATTTAAAAATTTATGATTTTTTTAATAGTGAACGTAAAGTATTATTTATGTTTTATCATCTAATAATAAAAATTTATAATAAGACGAACAATCAAACGTTAGACATAAAAACTCATAGCTAGACTTAAAATGGGAACGAAAGAGTATTAATGGGAATGAAATAGTTTACTGCACATGTGATGCCGATGTGTTGAAAGGGGACATACAACTACAGGAGAGTAGAAGAATTTAATTGAGCGGTCCTGTGATGCCGGATGAACCACGGAATACCGACTCCGTACATGGTCATGGGCGGAACACTTGCACCGCTTCTGCTTCTGCTCTTCCTCCCCGCCCTCCTCCTCTACCTCCGGCGCCGCCCCGCCGCCAACAACCACTGCCCCCACCCAAAACCCCGTCCTCGGCAACGCCCTGCCCTTCTCCGCAACCGCCACCGCTTCCTCGACTGGGCCACCGACCTCCTCGCCGTCGCCCCGACCTCCACCATCGAGGTGGCGGCGCCCTCGGCTCGGCTCCGGCGTCGCACCGCCAACCCGGCGGTCGTCGACCACTTCCTCCGGTGCCAGCTTCCCCAACTACGTCAAGGGCGCGCGCTTCGCCCTCCCCTTCGAGGACCTCCTCGGCCGCGGCCTCTTCGCCGCCGAACGGCCGCCTCTGGGCCCTCCAGCGGAAGCTCGCCTCCTACTCCTTCTCCTCCCGCTCGCTCCGCCGCTTCTCCGCGCGCTCCTCCGCGCGCACCTCCACCCCGGCTCGTCCCTTGCTCGACGCGGCGGCGGGCTCCGGCGAGGCCGTCGATTTGCAGGACGTGCTCGGCCGGTTCGGGTTCGACACATCTGCAACGTCGCGTTCGGCGTCGAGAGCTCGACGCTGCTGGAGGGAGGGGACCGCCGCCATGAGGCGTTCTTCGCCGCGTTCGACGCCGCCGTCGAGATCTCCGTCGCGCGCGTGTCCACCCGACGACCTTGGTCTGGAGGGCGATGAGGCTCGCCAACGTCGGGAGCGAGCGGCGGATGCGCGACGCCATCAGGGTCATCGACGCAGTACGTCATGGCGATCTGTGGCGTCGGAGGAGCGCCTCCGGCTCCTCCGCGGGGAGGCGAGCGCGAGCAAGCACCTGCTGTCGCGCGTTCGCGGCGTCCATGGAGGAAGAGGGCGGCGAGCTCGCCGCCATGTTCGGGTCGCCGGTAGCGAAGCGCCGGTCTCTCGCCGACGTCGTGGTGAGCTTCGTGATGGCCGGGAAGGACTCCACCTCCTCCGCCCTGACGTGGCTCTTCTGGCTCCTCGCCGCGAACCCGCGCTGCGAGCGGCGCGTGCACGCGGAGTGTCGTCGCGGCACGCGGACCCTCGCCGCGCCGACGCCGGAGAAGACGGCGACGGTGACGGATACGAGGAGTGAAGCGGATGCACTACCTGCACGCGCCATCAGCGAGGCGATGCGGCTGTACCCGCCGGTGCCGATCGACTCGCGCGTGGCGGTGCGCGCGGGTACGCGCTGCCGGACGGCACGGCGGTGAAGGCCGGGTGGTTCGCCGACTACTCGGCGTACGCGATGGGGAGGATGCCGCGGCTGTGGGGCGACGACTGCGGCGAGTTCCGCCCGGAGCGGTGGCTGAACGACGGCGGGGAGTTCGTGGCGGTGGACGCGGCGAGGTACCCGGTGTTCCACGCGGGGCCACGGGCGTGCCTCGGGAGGGAGATGGCGTACGTGCAGATGAAGGCCGTGGCGGCCGCCGTGATCAGGAGGTTCGCGGTGGAGCCGGTCCAGGCGCCGGCGAGCATGGAGACGCCGCCGGCGTGCGAGGTGACAACGACGCTGAAGATGAAGGGCGGGCTACTGGTGCGGATCAGGAAGCGGGAAGATGACGCAGCGCAGCAGAAGTCGACTTGGTGACCACTGATAATAAGCAATTAAGAATACCAATCATGTTGGAGTAAAAACACTGTTGTTTAAAAAATCATTATCTTTTCAGCAGTATCTACTACTCCATCCGTCCCGTCCCATAATATAAGGGATTTTAAGTTTTTACTTGCACTGTTTGACCACTCGTATTATTTAAAAAATTTGTGCAAATATAAAAAACGAAAAGTTGTGCTTAAAGTACTTTAGATAATAAAGTAAGTCAAAAAAAATAATTCAAAATTTTTTTTGAATAAGACGAACGATCAAAAAGTGCAAACAAAGACACAAAATCTCTTATATTATGAGACAGAGGGAGTAGTATTGCTTTGCATGACGCATGAGATACTCTAGATATCTTGTTGAAATTCGATCCAGCATAAAATAAGCCCCAAGAGACAGAAATAAAACAAAAGCCAAAAAGGTAATCGCCCGTTTTAGGTTATAAGACGTTTTGATTTCATCAAAGTTAAACTGTTTTAAATTTAACTAAGTTTATAGACAAATATTATAATATTTGTAATACTAAATTAGTTTCATCAAATTAATAATTAAATATATTTTCATAATAAATTTGTCTTGGGTTGAAAATGTTACTACTTTTTTCTACAAACTTAGTCAAACTTAATGTAGTTTTAGTCAAAAGGTTATAAAACTTAAAGTAGTTTAACTTTGACTAAAGTTAAAACGTCTTATAACCTTAAACAGTTTCAGAGGAAGTAGTTATCATGCAAGTATGTTCGGAGCAAACTTTATTTACCATCACATAAACGAAATTGTTGCTGGGATAGTGCTTGTTAATACAGGGCATGTGAATTACGAACCACAGCGATGACAGAGCATGCGTATACTCTCTTTTATTGCGTCAATCGCCTGAATGCCCTTACATTCGTGTTACAGAATGGGAGAGACCTTACAGCATTCTCATGATAAGCTGGATTGGTAAGCATGCCATCCTTGGATGCGGTACTCTCTCGCGGTCTCAGCAGGATTGTTCGCCTTTATAATCCCACGACCAACTATAATTATGTCGCTGCCTCTGTCGTTTATGACCTGTATTTCACAGAAAAGTAAGCGATATATATCATCAGATAAGCAGAGCAGCAGACTGCATCAGAAGAAAAACGCCCAAAAGCTATCAGAATGGATGGAGTTTATTAACTGAAACTGAATGAAATCTATAGTTCAAAGAAGATGAATACTGGTAATCTCGTATTGCTAACTTAAGCAGACTGCATTATTAGTTATTATCCATTAAAAAAACTTAAAAGCAGTAAGGTGTGAAGACAACAGAGTATCAGTCAGCAAAAACAGTATGTATTGCCAATGTTTTAACTCACAGAGTAAGGAGTGTTGTACTGTTGACCAAGCGAGTCTCCCCCAGCAACCAACTGAACTCCAGGAGTAGCATGGATGAACGCTGGACTTGACGGCATCACTGACCAAGATGCAGGATTTACTGATATAAACCCAATTACAATATCAGAATGTTGCTCAGCAATCTTCACGGCTGCAGCAGTGTAATCTGCATGAGCAAGGTTGCCAGCTGAACTCATTTCAGAAAGCAAAAGTAACCCTCTTCCTTTTGGCAGACCCTTCAGTAAACGAACAAAACATTAATCTTCAGCAGCCGGCACTACAACAGTCAAAAGCTATTAGCAGCAGCAACATTGAATTTTTTATTTGTTTTGTTTAACTCATCGTTGATCATATAGGGAATAGCACTACGTAAATAGCATACCTTCAGCTTCAAGCCTTCTACAATTCCAGGTCCAGAAACTATATGTGCATTGACAATATCAGCCCAGTCTAATATGCGGAATATTCCTCTGAACCAAAACAAAAGACATTAACTATATTGCGTATGCATGACACAAATGAACTTATATAGACAGTCAAAAATAGACTTTTCTCACCCTTCATATTGCATAGTTACTGTGTTTCCAATGTCCGCAAACTTGCGGTCTTCAAATATCAAAAAATTGTGCCTCTCAGCAATCTTCAAGTAAAATTTTAAGAACAAATTAAATATAAGATGAAACACATCAAAACTAAGCTATGCTAGTAGCGTTTAGCATCATGAATAGCCAATACTACACTGATATGAGCTCTAGTAATTCATCAAATAAAAGCATTGATAGTAAACAGAGCTGATTGCCTTGGCATGCCTATTGTACCCAAAACACAAAAGGCATTATGGTGGGTGCACAGAATAAATCAAATAAGCATACGCCTACTAAATGCAAAAAATAAAGCATCTCCCATATGAAAACAGCATGAAAGAAGACATTCTATACTGATGGGCATCACAATCCATAATCATGGGCAAAAAGCATAAATATAATCTTAAAAGAGTAGTGGGTAAAAATCCCACACTTGATTCCAAGAAAAAAAAACTCTAATTTTACATCTCTATCCGGAGTTCTGCACTAGTATGAAACTATTCAGGACAAGTATTACTAATACCAAAGGATGGTGAAAATAAGAGCACAATCAAATCATAAGTGAACATACCGAACGGAGCTTGTGGCCAAAATCCGGTGTAAAATCAGACAAGATATCCACATGAGTTTTCAACATGCAGATCTCTGGACCAATCTACATAAGAATTGGAGCACTAAATTAAACACATTAAAAGGGTTCACTTAGCAATAACAGACTAATGAACCAAAAAGAAAAACAAAAAGAACCAGGACAAAATCAATATGCTCTTACCTCATAATATATAGAAAGACGATGCAAATGTATCAAATGGGATTCAGTAAAATAGTGAAAAGGTAGATATATGCCATCTTAGTGAAGAAACTGCACCCACACAATGACTGTATATTAGACCACTCTATTCACAACACTAGATGTGAAAGATATACTGCATCATCTAAGCATAGAAAATATGTAAGAGAAAGAGAAGATGTGATGGCAAAAAAGTATGGAACTAAGAAATTGGTCTATATAAAAGGGAATAATACGACAATCACAGATCAATTTGTTCACAGAATCATCTATCAAGGATTGTAGTTTCACATGACTAAACATAACCAAACATTTCCAAGGCATTAACAAGCACCATAAATCAGGAGGAATTCACACCACCCCAAATCTGCCTTTTACCTTACTCAGGGAATCATACTGAAGTAGAAGAATACCCTAACATAACCAAACATTTCATAAGGCATAAACAAGCACCATAAATTGGGAGGAATTCACACAGCCCCAAATCTGCCTTTTACCTAACTCGGAATAGTACTGAAGTTGAACGATATCATCCTAATATACACCTATCATAAAATTACCCATTCTTAATAGCCTAAAAAGGAGAAATTGACTTCCTGACTGTTAAGTTCTAAAGTTTACCAAACATCTACACAATTCATTATCTTATAGTATACCTTATCGGCGAGATCAAGTAGCTCTGTTGCTGTCCCGACATCTGCAGCAACACACAAGTTGCTTTGCTTGGCCTCCATCAACTCGAACAGCTTCCTCCCCATCGGATTCGTCGCCAATCCAGCTCTCTCAGAAAATGCCTTCCTAACTACTTTCGGTTTAACCGGCAGTCCCGGCACAGCCATCTTCCTGTTTGCGTCGAGGAATCGCTTCACCTCCTGGGCCTTCTCCTCGCCCAGCTTCCCGCGCTTCACGAGGACGGCGAGCACCTCCGTGAGCGTCATGAGCGAGTGGAGCGCGACCCCGTTCGCGGCGAGGTTCTCCCTCCCGCCCTGCTCGCGGTCGATGACCACGACGGCGTCGGCGACGACGAGCCCGACCTCGCGGAGTGGCGCGACGGTCTCGAGCACGGAGGAGCCCGTGGTGACGAGGTCCTCGACGATGAGCACGGCGTCCCCGGCGCGGAAGGACCCGTCGAGGCATTCGGCGGCGGCGTGCGGCGTGACGTGGTAGCGGCGGAGGAGCATGGGGACGGAGGCGGCGGCGGAGAGGACGGAGGCGATGGGGAGCGCGGTGTAGGGGACGCCGCAGAGGAGGTCGTAGGGGCGGGTCGCCGGGAGGGAGCTTGGCGACAAAAGATGGCAGGAGCCAGGAGACGACAGACGAGGAGTGAAGTGGAGAAGTGCGCTTGGAATTTCTGCAGGTGCATGCATCAACAGCACCAGCATTCAGGACCCTTTAAACCAAAGGAAAACCAGGATAAAAATCCATTGAAAAATATTACTATAGAGTCCTTTAAAAAAAGAGATGGTTTCCTACCAATTGAAATTCCTATGGTTATTTTCATGTGTCTAAAAATTCTTTGTTTTTCTTATATGCTAATCAAACTCTAGTTTGAAGACTTTCCCGTGTTTTAAAATCAGATAGGAATCCAATAAGTATGACATTATATTCCTGCGTTTTTCCGCAGTTTTCTCTTGAGAGTCATCGGTCATCGTTGATTGCTGAACATGACGGCGATGATATCGACTGGTTGGCTTAGGCCTGACTTTTTCTTTAAACTTCCAAATTTTCTATCAAATCAAAATTTTTCAACACACAAACTTTCAACTTTTTCGTCACATCGTTCTAATTTCAACAAACTTTCAACTTTTTCGTCACATCGTTCTAATTTCAATTAAACTTTCAATTTTATCGTGAACTAAACACCACACCCTTACTGTGATGGAAGAAACGACGGATGCCAAGCCAATTTTTTATTATAGCACACACCATTCAGAAATCGTAAAGTTTCGCTGCTTATCTTTAACCAAAATCTCCATTTCTATTTCGTTCCCATGAAACCACAGAGTAGCATTTTGAACACCACAGCTCCAGTTTTTGTTGGGCAAGGGGATAGTAAAATCTACGGGAGGCATGAACTCGAGCACATGAAGAACAGTAGCCTTCCAGGCCAAACCGAGCTGTACCAGTTTAACCACGGCATGACGAAACGGCCACGGCAAGGCGAAACGGCCAGCGGCAATCACACCCAGAACATGCAGCAACTTTGGCTGTGCCTCTTGTCACCACCGCATAACCATGCAAGTTCAAGTTTACAGTATCCATGCGAGAGAGGGTGCACCAAAATAATGATGGGATGAACGGCAAGGAGCATGAACGATACTACATCTTTGTATATTGGCAACTTAGTTTCATGACTTCATCATCTTGAGCTCTAAATTATTATTGCAAACAGCGCGTGCCAATCCTGATGGAACGCAGAGCATACTCTTATTACAGTAGTTGCCTGAATGAGTGAATGCCCGTTATGTGGCACAGGGGTGTGGACTAAACACATTCTCAATTTCTCATGACAAGCTGGATTGGTATGCTTCCCACCCTTGGATGCGGTACTCCCTCGCGGTCTCGGCTGGATTACTCGCCTTTATAATCCCTCGTCCGACTATAATTATGTCACTGCCTCTGTCGTTTATAACCTGTACGTAGTAAACAACGGTGTCGCAAGGAATATATCAGTTCATAAGCATATTGCAACAGGACGGAAAGGCCTCCAAATTGTGTAAAGAAGAAAAAGATAGCATGAGCTCAAATGTTTAGCGCCTGATAATTCAAAAGTGAATGTAATACCCGGATAAACTTGAGCTAAGGTAGTATAAATTAGAAACAAACTATTATTTGGCCCATGAGACAAAATGGATATGGAAAGCATATCCAACTAGGACTTCATCACATAACAATCAGTCTCAACGCCTCTCTGTATTCCAGACTACACAGGCATCAACAACCTTGATGTTTCGTGCTACTGTATTAATAACTAGGAGACTAACAATCTGCCTTGATGGCTGTCTGTATTCCACAGCAACCTTGATGTTTCATGTTACTGTACCAATAACTGGGAGACAACAACCGACGGTCATTCTTTGGTAACTAGTTCTTACTAAGTTTGACTCTTTGGAAGACCTCCAAAAATGCATTAAGACATAAGGAGAAAAAAGTGAATCAATCACACAAAGGAATTCGATGGTAAGGTTAAACTCACAGAATGAGGGGTATTGTACTGTTGACCAAGAGCATCTCCTCCAGAAACCATCTGCACTCCAGGAGTGGCATGGATAAATGCTGGACTTGATGGCGCAACTGACCAAGATGCTGGATTAACGGATATAAATCCAATTACAAAATCAGAATGTTGCTCGGCAATCTTTACAGCAGCAGCAGTGTACTCTCCATGAGCAAGGTTGCCAGCCGAGCTCATTTCAGCAAGCAAAAGCAGCCCTCTTCCTTTTGGCAAACCCTTCAGTACAAAACACAAAAGTTACTGTGAGCATTATGTTAAATCAGCTACCTGAAGATGCAACAATACTAACAAAACTTTAAACTCTGGTATAAGTCATGTAAAGCACAGCATACCTTAAGCTTCAGACCATCCACAATTCCAGGTCCAGGAATTATATGGGCATTGACGATATCAGCCCAGTCTAATATGCGAAATATTCCTCTGAAACAAGGTTAAAGGCACTTATGTCACACAAATACATAAAGGAGATGAGCAGGGATAGGTTGTAGTGCTGTTTCTCACCCTTCATATTGCATAGTCACTGTGTTTCCAATGTCAGCAAACTTGCGGTCTTCAAATATCAAAAAGTTGTGCTTCTCGGCAATCTAAAAATAACGTTTTAAGGGTCAATTAGTAAAGAACAGACCATGTGAAAACTGACCAGGACAATAACTTTAGCATGCCAAACTATAAGTAAATAACATACCGAGCGAAGCTTAGCTCCAAAATCTGGAGTAAAGTCAGACAAGATATCCACATGAGTTTTCAGCATGCAAATCTCTGGACCAACCTACATAAAAATTGGAGAACCAAGTTAACAAGCATTATTTCCTGGGTTTAGCAATTACAGCGTAATGTTAAAACACACCAAAAGGAGAAAAAAAAAGAAAGCTAAAAGTAGTGAATCTGCTCTTAGCATATCTAAAGGTCATGCAAGTGGATGAAATGAGACTGGAGGAAAAAACAAATCAGAAAGTACAAATAATGCTAGCTTGACTGCTTAAGGAAGAAACTGCAACTGTGGAGCATTCTTTTTGCAACACTAGATGAAGCAGCATACAACATATCTAAGCACAGAAATGTTTAAAATACATTTTAAACGGAGAAAAACACACAGTGAGCATGTCTCAACTATCAATTCAATGTTTCTACTTCCCAAGGACTCCAGTATAACAGACCTAGTCTAAGTAGACAGTTCATGAAGCAAAAGCAGGTGCAATATAAACAGGTATATCCACCGAACCCCAAATTTGTTTCTTACTAGATAACTCAGGACTGAGCCTGACATATCAACATAAAGTATGCACAAATTGTCCATTATCTATAAACTAAAAAGTACACACAAATTGCAGGATTATCCATCCAACAGGAGAATTTGACTTGTCGGAGTTGAAATGTTTTTAAATTAATTTAACCAACCAATATACCAACCAACTCCACAAATAGTAACATGTACTACCTTCTCTGCAAGCTCAAGGAGCTCCTTTGCAGTTCCCACATCGGCAGCAACACATAAATTGCTCTGCTTTGCCTCCATCACCTCAAAGAGCCTCTTCCCCATCGGGTTCTTGGCCAATCCAGCCCTCTCAGCAAACCCCTTCCTGACCGCTTTGGGCTTAACGGCGGCCGCTCCGGGCACGGTCACCTTCCTATTGGCGTCAAGAAACTGCCTCACCTCCCTCGCCTTCTCCTCGCTCACCTTCCCGTGCTTGAGCAGCACGGCGAGCACCTCCGTGAGGGTCATGAGCGAGTGCAGCGTGATCCCATTGGCGGCGAGGTTCTCCCTCCCGCCCTGCTCGCGGTCGACGACGACGACGGCGTCGGAGACGACGAGCCCCTGGTCGCGGAGCGGCGCGGCGGTCTCGAGCACGGAGGCGCCGCTGGTGACGAGGTCCTCGATGATGAGGACGGCCTCCCCGGCGCGGAAGGCGCCCTCGATGGACTTGGCGGTGCCGTGGGCCTTGACCTCCTTGCGGCGCATGAGCATGGGGACGGAGCGGTGGACGGAGAGGACGGAGGCGATGGGGAGCGCGGTGTAGGGGACGCCGCAGAGGAGGTCGTAGGGGCGGGTCGCCGGGAGGGAGTGGAGGAGGGTGGCGATGGAGGAGAGGAGGCCCGGGTGGGAGACGAGCGCGCGGAGGTCGAGGTAGATCGGGGAGGTGATGCCGGATTTGAGGACGAAGGTGCCGAACTTGATGGCCTCGATGGCGTGGAGCTCCAGGATGAGGGATTCCTGCGCGGCGGCGTCCATGGCGGCTAGGCTTAGCTAGGGTTTTGGGCGGGGTTTGCGCTGTGCGGCGGCGGGAGGAGGAAGGAGGAAGCCGACAGGAGGAGGTTTTATTACTGTAGGAGTACTCCACTAGGACGGCTGTTTTCCCTTTTCTTTTGCAGCATAGGGTAGCCTTGGAACTTGAGATGGAAAATGGACGGCTGAGATGAGAGAATATTCCAAACGTTAAGTTCAAAATGTGCGAAAATATTGTGACCTGAAAAAAGTTTTTTTTTAAGTAAAGGTTTAGTTTTTTTTTGGCAAATTTAAAAGTATCTAAAATTGTTTGTTCTCTCTCAATTTTTCTTTTTCAAAATGCAAGGCGATTTATATGGGAAAATATATGGTGGAAACTACTTATGTTATGAAAACATGAAAAATATCGTTGAATCGAAAAATGAACGTCTAAGATTCGTCCACATCATCACGAATAAAAATTTTATTCGTAAATTTACTCATGATGACGTGGATGATACCATATTTTTATTTTTCGAACCAACGGTAGTTTCCACTATATTTTTTTCTGATTTATATCTAGTTCTCAATGTTCCCTTCCCCCTATTTTGTCAGCAAGGCGGCTCCATGGACAGGCCTGAGAAACTGAAAAATAGTTAGCTGCCTATTTGTTAATGTTCCCCATATGTTTGTCAGTCATGCTCAATGGATAGCTGAGGAACTGAAACAAAAATCTGTCTATTTGAAATTAAAATTGAACATTGGATATGTAGTTCGGTAGAGATGGGCACGGTATATCCGTTTTGTTCTGAACCATCGTGCCTTTCAGATGGTTACAAGGAAGAGAGTGTGAAATTAGAATTTTAAAAGACAAGATTACAAATCAAGCAGATTTGTGCCAGAATGATCTCAACTTTAATGGACAAATCGCCTCACATCATGTACTCCTTCCTAACTTCTACAGATATATCTGATGCATGGAAACCTTGAACGTATGGTTGAGTTCTAACTTGTCACAGTAATTACACACAAGTCCTAAGTGTTTGCAAAGAATTTGTTCGTGTAACCATGTTCTGAATTCAGAATGTCAGAGCAACCCATTCCTGCAGGCGCAGCTATTGCGTGAGCGGGACACACTCGAGCTCCATCTCAAGATGGCCACGCTCGACGTTCTGAAGCCTGACCGTCACCTCCTGCTTCACCTTGCCATCGATGATGGAGATAGCACTGTCCTTGTGGATCCAGATGCCTTCTTTTGCTAGCCATCTGTTGAGCTGTGCCGTATCAGCGACGACCGAGGTCTCATATGCCTTGGCTGCAGCAACCAGTGGCTGAATGTTAATCTCAGCCTCCCCCATTCGGTCGTCTGTAGTGAATGTGTCCTTGTCATAGACTTGCTGCCAAGGAGAACAGAATCAAACGCTAATCCAAAACAATTAAATAAAAAAGACAGCTACTGATTATTTTCAATATCCCTCGAAAGATAAGATTCTTACCAATTTAAGCATAGGTATGGGATCAGGTATTGATAGCAAAATCCTTTCATTCCATACAGGATTCAGGCTGCTCTTAATCACCTTTGTTTTCATCGACTAAAATGGTGTAAAAGGGGTGTCAATGTCATGGAACTAAGAATTTTGGATAATTAAGATGCAACATTGGTATGAAGCCGTTTACCTGGTGTCCAAGGTTAAGGATAACATAAGGGTCGCTGGACATCATATCACGAACAGCTAGATTTGTGCCTCTTATGACATTGACCTTAATTAATCCAACAAATTCAACCATACCTATCTCCACCTAGGACAGCAAAATGTCAAACTCTAAGTACTGCAGGTAGATTCTAAATGGAACTGTGAATTTGAGACAATGTAGCCGTACTGTTTTCTTCACTGATTTACTCTCATGTTCTTTTCTCCTCCAACTGTTCCTGAAAGCATGGCCTAAACCATGCCTATTTGAACTGCTATGTTGTACGCGATTATGATTTTTTCCGCTCTTTTGTGAGTAGCAAGTAAGCTGTGTGTTGGACAAAAATTGTTGAAGCTCATATTTTCTCCTGCACAGATGCAGATAGAGGGGAAATATCATTTGTGAGACAGTCCTACTATAAATGAAATCTGCTATGTCAGGGTGTCACCCTACAAGTATAAGACATCAAAATAATGAGAAATTGGTAACCTAATTGCATACCTAACAAAGTCATTGCGCCCCTCTGATGAGCAATCTTGCCTTGGCTTCATGTAGTTTTCAGGTATAAACGCCTCGTATATCATGTTAACTGCAGCATTTCCACCTGAATCAGCTAAAATATCAACTTGTTCATCTGTCCACTCGTCTAGCTTTACTGAGACCACCTGAAATAGACAAATTTCTACTCCAATTACAGAAATGATATTCCATAGGCCATTAGTCTAACTTAGCTAAGAGTTTGACATCAAAATATACTATGTGGGACAGCTAAAATATTGAAAAATAAATGCTTGGGACTGTTAGCATTTGTATGTTTCTTCTTTCACAAGCCACTAATCTACAATGTTTTGTCGAAGACACTTACACCTGAAAAGGATTTCTAATATATGTTGTGTAGCTGTGTTTGTGCTTTTCTAGAATTAGACCAATGAAGCTGAACCTAAGAAAACTCTGTAGCCTACAAATGGTTGTTGAAACACATCATTTACTGTTAGATATTTCCCAAGCTTCTGCACAATTCTCCAGGATGAAAATGGCAACAATTACTAGGATGAGGACATAAGTTCCCTATATGTCACCAAGTTCTTCTCTCCACCATTTCTTTCCTAAAATATGTCCATGTAGAGATCGGAGGTGACTGGCAAAGCAAGTGAAAGGTTCAAGTGTTTTTCACCATACGCAGTGGATGGCCACATAAGTCACAGGACTGCACTATTTGAGTTACAGAAGGGGATACACTTAGTAATAGCAAACACGCAATGGACACGTCTAGAAAATCATCTAGAACCTAATTGTCCCGGAAGATCAGAATATGTTTCAGCGAAAACCTACAATGGCTGGAGTAGGAGAGCATCTTAAAAGAAATCAAATAAGTAAACTCAAAAGTGGAAGAGCCATAATAAATTGCTATGGTACAGATATCATGGCTACCTTGGATATGTGCACCCCAAGACTTCTATGAGCTCCAGAGCACTTGATGCAAATAAACACACCAAAAGTCAATGACCTGCACACACCAGACGTACTAGTATTAGTATATAGCACTCTGGCTGAAATACCATGACAAAACGAAATAGTATCTCAACAGTGAATAAGATATACTTAATTTTGTTTCAACTAAATAAGTGATCAGATAATTGTAATGCAAGAATTTTTTTTTTCACGACACACATGCAACAATCGTTACTACAATGTAAATTGCATTGACCTTTACATTTTTAAAATGTTCAGCTCGAATTCAGTTAAGTCAAGCAGGGAATACACACCATATATGAGCTAGAACAATTTCTTTTCAAAATCTTAAAAAATGATCTGCATACAGGCTACATCTATACACTGCAGATTTTGTTTCCTTAAAAAAAGCACTTACGGGATTCATGGATACTTACACCCATTTGGGATCTGGAGCACCACAGTCAGCACAAATTTTGTTTGCTGGTTGGTTTAAAAGATGCTCTAATCTCTCTGCTGTACCAACTGGACCTGGCACCAATCATGGATGAACATCGGTCATTATCACAAACAACAAATGGATAAGTAGCAACTTCATCTGGATTTCTATACAATACAAGGGGACATTTAGCTTCTTCTTCTCCCTCTCTCTTTTTGAAACAACTAGCTTCATCTGTCTAGAAACTTGCTAAGTGTTAATGGAGTGGCAGGAAGTATTTCATTCTGCTTGAAATTAATAACAGCAGCCAAGAAGAAGTTGAATGCTAAAGTAGACTTCACACTTTACAATTAATATTTATTTGTTCCTCCCTAACGGATGTTCATGTTGACGATTATATAAAAGGAAAAAAAAAAGAAGCTATAGCAACTCTATAATTTCAATTGGAATGTAGGCAGCATCCAATTCCACATGCCAAGATTTCAAAGGGGACATCAAAAGGGAGAAACCTTGGGGATTGCCTCCTTGCTGGTTGCCGTGGTCATTCGCATCGACCCTCGTTGCCATTCCACAAATTCTCCTGCACACATGCAAAGGGGCGGGGATAACATCAGACACCGAATTAACTCAATCCGTATGAAATGCAAGAACCGAGCCAAATCAATCAAAAATAACAAAAATTACCAAATCGCAATCGTCAGTCGCAGCATTGGGGCATGAAGGAGGGGAGGGGGTGCTTACCTCGCGCTGCGCTGCGGCTTGGGGCTATCAACGACTGGTGCACGGGTTTGTGCCCCTCCATGATCTTATTATCCTCCTCAAGACATCACATCCCCGCGATGGGAGGGGACGCGACGACAATGTGGGGATCCATCACCCCCGCAAATAATTAAATCGGGGGGGATTTTGGGATGCAGCTCAGATCGAGTGATTAAAGAAATGCGCGGCGGGAGGGGAGGAACAAGTTCTCGCGGGGGCCGGCGATTTGCCGTCGAGGAGGAAATGGTTGATCCGTCGTTTTTGTTTAATTAAAATGTTGAGCTGCGTATGAGCGAGCGGATGGTTGGGTGGGGGTTAATAATAGGGAGCGGTGGCGGTTCGTTTTCCCGGTGAGCCTTCGCTGTCTGTTCACTGCATGTAGCAGCAAAAATATTTCCTGGAACCACGAAATGGACCTTGAAAAAGCCAATGTAACAGCAAATGTTTCTGAAACTACAGAATGGACCTTGAAAATTCAAACGCATGTCTTTAAATATAAAATTTCATGCATGCGACGGCAATTCCTATGCATTTTGATAGATCGTCTAAGAAATCTTAAGCCTACCATTATGAGATTCAAGAGGAAACACACGCATTTTGTACAGTAGATGACATGTAGACCGTTTATGGCAGACTTTATCTATTTAAACATTATATCTTTAGTATGACTAAGAAGAATTAGGATTAATATTTTATATGGTTCAGTTTTATTTGTCCCTTTTTTTCCAGTGATTTTCAAAATGACACTGTCTTACAGTGGGTTGTTTTTTTTCAGTGGGAGAAGTGCGATATAGGTTCTGTTTGTTTAGTTTAAGATTATTAATAATCTAAATTATTGAGCCATATTACAATAAGTTGGATTATAATAAGCCGACATAGAATAATCTGTTAGCTGTTTGTTTCTATTGATTATTAGCGGTTAGCCACCCAATAATTAAAGAAAGCACCTTTAGAATGGATTACCATATTATAGTAATCTGGCTCATAGATTGTAATAATTATCATAATAAGTTATATGTTTGTTTCGGCTTATTCATAATAATCCAGAATATAATAATCCTAAGTCGAATCAAACAAAGAGTTAGAGAAGGTCGACGACAACTTCATTTTTACGTTTTCAACAATAACTACAAAATGGTACGTGGATATGCACGCGCTTAGAAACTCCTGCAATAATATAAGTTTATGTATACAACTAGACATCGGTGCTAAAATTATCAAATTCAACTAGAAACCCACATGTACAATACCAGATCGAGTCTGGAGGATCTATGCCTAATTATCTTTTTTTATAGAATATATAGGAATATAAAAGCACAAAAAATCAATACACGAGCAAAAACACATATATTAGGACGTGGGGGAAAATATAACGTGTTGTGTTTGACATAAAATTCGTCGGATATGGATTTTTTAGGCAGATATAAATCTTAATAAATTATCACTATTGATTATGATAATTTGAAGTTATATAGCTTGATTTGCCTAGACTAGGTGAATGCTTAAATTCCCATGAAATATAGTAGAATCTCCTACGGAATCTAAAAATACAAAATTTCTCCCCTAAAAAGTAAAAACCCTTCATCCAAAGAAGCACTAGACCATCCGGATTTTTTTTTTAGAGAAAAACTACTTTGGTGACCCATTTGATTTAGAGGAAAATATAGGAATTTTGAAGGATTCCAATCATATAGGAAAATTTCCTATGAAGCCCTTTTAAAATAGAGATGAATCCTATCATATCCTTTGAAATTCCTATAGAATGGACAATTCTATAGAGATTTTGGAAGAAATTTAGTAAGAGCTCCAATTCTTGGAAACTTTCATTTGAGTCTATCTCTCTCATCCGATTCCTACGTTTTTTCATGTGGTTCAATCAAACAATCATTCATATATTTTTTTGCATTTTGCAATTCTCTATTTACACTTGCATTCATATTAGAATCCTATGTTTTTTTTTCTATTCCTCTATTTTTTTCATTTCTGAGTTTGCTTTTATTTGGAGGAAGCAACTGGAGCTAAATACACGAGAGGCCTCGCATGGGCTAAAAATCCTTGCCGTGGATGGGCCGGCCTTGAAGGCCCATCTAAACGAGGCCAGAGTGGGCCTGTATGGCCCAAATACATCTCGCGAGGCAAGCGAGGCAGCACAGCACTCGACCACTCTCGCCTCACGGAGCTCACCCTCCCGCGGCGTCCTCTCGGCGGAAGAACCCCGAACCCCCGCGCCGCACGGATCCAAAACCCTAGCTCAGGTCGGCGGGGCTCGCGGCGGCGGAGATGATGCAGCAGCAGCAGCAGCCGCCGCCGCCTCCGCCGCAGCACCCGCAGCCGCCTCAGGCCGGGGCGGCGGCGGGGAGTTCTACCGAGGCCCGCCCGCGCAGCCGGCATGCGGCAGCTCTCGGCGGCGTCCTCCACCAACATCCCCGGCGACTATGCCGCGCACCAGGGGCACCCCCCGCCGCAGCAGAACCAGCCGCCGTACGACGGTAACAGTGCCGACCTTTTGTTAGTTTCGTCGCTGGCTAGGGTTAGGGGCACAGCAGCGGTATTGGTGCGCGTTCTTATGTTATCGTAATTTTGGCTCAATTCAGCTTATGGGGACAATTTCGGTGCTAAAAGGATGCGGAAGCCTGTCCAGCGTCGAACAGTGGACTACACAAGCACAGTCGTCCGTTATGTTCAAGTATAAATATAACAAACTTATTTCTCAAGCAGTTATAGTGATATATGTGTTGTTCTATTTTGTGGGAGCCTATTATACAGTTGAACTTTGCTTACTATATGCTCCTTTTACCGTGTCTGCTGCGAATGTCACATGAATATGAAATGCTCATAACATCTAGCACCCTGTATTTTTCTTATTCTTCTGCTAGCACTGATCACCATTATGTATATGACATACAGGCTCGCATGTGGCAGCGGGATGCTAGGGACAGGCCCACTGTGCAGCCGACTCCAGCTGCTGTTCTGGACGTATGTTACCTTACCTATTTGCTTTGTTTGTAACAAGCATGTTAAAAGATAGTTGCCGTGCCTGCTAAAAATACTGCTATCTATCAAGCACTTGTGATGCTCACATTTCTTTTGTAATTTGGATTTCAACAAACCACTATGTGCATTATATTGATGTCCTTTGCAATCTCATGATTGGGAAGATCTTGAATATTCTTGAGTCAAGGTTATGGTTAAACGGAATTGTTGTGCAGTAAAAATGATACAGTCTTAGAAAAAGAAAACTATATTGCTGTATGAATGGATTGTTGTATGTGGATTAATCAAACTCCTGTTGCTATCTAGGGAGAGTGCCTATCAGATCCTGTCTTTGGTTGTTGTTTTTGGTCCATTTAGCTTCCTAATTAATGCATAAGTTTTCAGTTTTGCCACAACTATGTAAATCTGTCTGGATGTTATTTATGATATATATGTGAGATAAATCCTCCATGGTACAACGTAAAACTGAGGGTGCTCAATGGATTAAGCTGACAAAAATAGATCTTTAACTCTTCAGTCTTCAGGCAATATTTTACGTAGAACATACTTCTGTCTCATTCCTTTTAGTTAGCTGAGTGCTGCTATTTTGGTTAAGGGTTTTGGATTGATTACTGGGTAGTGCTATCATCTTGGATAAAAGATGATTAAGTTTGATGAACTAATTGTTCAGTTTGGATGATTATGAAATTATCTGTATCTACTGTATTTTGAATACATTGTTGGTATCTGGATATCCTGATTAATGTGTTTTTTTTTCAGATGTTGCCGTCTGTTGCATACCCCGATAATCCCTCGACAAGTTTTGCTGCAAAATTTGTACATTCATCAATAAACAAGAACCGATGCTCTATTAATCGGGTCTTGGTGAGTTCTATGATATCCATCTCTATGCTTTCCTAGTATCCCAACTGCTATTTTTATATTTTTCAAAGAGCTCCACTAAGCCTTGGCTAGTGCATGGTCACTGAAGGACAGTGATACCTTCAGAATGCTGAAAACTATAGAATCGATCTAACTTCTAGGTGTTAACCACCATTCACTTATTGCTGAGCTTCCTTTTCTTATGAAATCTAATTTTATATTTATCTGTAGGCAGCTACACCATTTTAAATCAAATATATCTGATGGTATATTATATTTTTACTTGTTTTCTACATTTTTGATGATAGAATTAAGGATTGATTGCAGTACAACTTTAAAATGTCACTTGATAGGCTCACACACTGTTCGAAAAATGTTCCAAATTTTTTACACCAGCTAGTGCAGAGGGTTGATAACTCCATTCCAAGTCTCTTTATATTGTTGTAATCTAACTGAATTCATATATTATGCACCACGTTGATATTATTAAGCTACATATGCTTTCTCCTTTCATCATTTATGTGTCTAATGTATTGTTATCTGTTGATAAAGTGGACTCCCACAGGGCGTCGGCTTATTACGGGATCACAGAGTGGTGAATTCACCCTATGGAATGGCCAATCTTTTAATTTTGAAATGATCCTTCAGGTATTCCATAATTTTGCTCCAGATTTTCTAGTAATGTGTCATTGAGTTTGCTGATTTTTGGAGGAATTTGATGATAGGCTCATGACCAAGCTGTAAGATCAATGATTTGGAGTAACAATGAGAACTGGATGGTCACTGGTGATGATGGTGGTGCAATCAAGTATGTTGGCCTTTTGAATTTTTATCACTGTCAGTGTGTCACCCTGTTGGATACTGGTCCTTAAGTTAACACGTTGATCTTTTCACTGACATGTCAAGTGCACGTTTTAACTTCCTTTGTAGGTATTGGCAAAGTAACATGAACAATGTTAAAGTTAATAAAACAGCTCACAGAGAATCAGTTCGTGACTTGAGGTGATGGCAGCCCCGTGTGCATTTTTCTTTACTTTACCTATACCAAGTTAATGTTCATTCTCTGTTACAATGCATCTTTTAAACAGCTTTTGTAGAACAGACCTGAAGTTTTGCTCCTGTTCTGATGACACTACTGTGAAGGTTTGGGACTTTGCAAGATGCCAGGAAGAAAGATCTTTAACTGGTAATGTTGTTGTACTTTTCTATGATCCTGAACTACTTGATCCTAGCATGCATGAAGTTATTGCATGATATCTTATATTTTTTTTAATTTTTTACCCGTCAAGTAACCTGAATTTGCCTTCATACTCAGCCAGGCCATGGTTGGGATGTTAAAAGTGTCGATTGGCACCCTACAAAATCTTTACTGGTTTCAGGTCAGTTATTATGCTTGCTAGTTTAATGAGCTAATTTGTGTAGAGCTAATTCTATTTTTTGTTATTTAGGTGGTAAAGACTATCTCGTGAAACTTTGGGATGCAAAAAGTGGTAGAGAGCTACGTTCATTGTATGTATTGTTTCATCGTTCGTATTACTTTGCTAATGTTGAAAGTCAGCAACACATCAGCACATGATGACCTGATGAGCTATATCTGCAGCCATGGTCACAAAAACATTGTACAATGTGTAAAGTGGAATCAGAATGGGAACTGGGTGTTGACTGCCTCCAAGGATCAGATTATTAAGGTCAATACTTTTTGCTTGTGTACCCTGTTCTGTTCATCCATTCTTTCTGCAAAGTGTTCTGTTTACACTGCTTAGTTTTCTCATCTATTTGACACGCTTGTGCTAGTGAGGTATACCATGGGAATGGGGGTTCATACTCAACGTTGATGCAAAGTTTTAATGTCCATAGGACACATCATCAGAAAAAAAAAAAACAGCTAGTCAGCATGACTACTTCCTCCGTTTCACTTTATAGACGTTTTGGGTTTTAAATAGATTCATGTATGTCCAAATTCATACAGCTAGTGAATCTAGACAAGGGATGGAGAGGCCAAAATGTTTTAAATGTGAAACAGAGGGAGTAATAATCAATTATTGTAACAAAGTTTTATTTGATGGTTGAAACTATTGTCTAGAGAAGAATTACTCCTTTCTCCATAATTAGGTGAATTCAATATAATATTTTCTGTTTTCTTAATAAGACGTTATAAGTTCCGTTTGTTTCTTTATATCTACTAAATAAAACACACTATATTGGATAGTTTCTAACTTGCTATTGCTAATGTGTTTTATGCAGCTATATGATATTAGATCCATGAAAGAGCTTGAATCCTTCCGTGGACACAACAAGGATGTGACTGGTTAGATTCTCACTTCATAGATTGAATTTTAGGTTCCCTTCCTACAGTTTAAGATTTGATACATTTTTCATTTTTCAATCAAACAGCAGTTGTAATTCATTTGTTTCATTGCAAATCATGCATTATGGATATAAAACTACTGACTGAAATGTTACATAGGAAATTGTCATATCCGCCACTTCCTTATTTGCCATGGTTGTTTTGAATAGATAACATACTCAATTTATTTATTTATGCAGCTTTGGCATGGCATCCATTTCATGAAGAATATTTTGTTAGCGGGAGCTATGATGGAGCGATCTTTCATTGGTTGGTTGGGTAAGACATGAGAAATGCAATTAAAATAAAAAATTCTAGTTGGCATGGTAGTTTCTTTTCCAATTGGAACTTGGGTCTTTGTTTAACTGTGATATTGTAGTGTTTGACCTACACTCTGGCTTGTGTTTATGATTACTTAAGTTTACTGTGTGCTTAACCTGCCTGATGAATATATCTAGCTTTCATGTATCTTCTTGAACTTTTCACTTGTTACATTCTTTTAGAGGAAATACATTTTTTTGTTGGCTACAAATGACTCAATCTGACTAAATTAAAATTTCAATTGATTGGCAGCCATGAAACTCCACAGATAGAGATAAATAACGCACATGACAATAGTGTGTGGGACCTTGCCTGGCATCCTGTTGGTTATCTACTTTGCAGGTACTGCCAGAGTTACAGATACAGATTCTGAATTTGCAGTTTAGATTTATGCTCATCTTATTCTTGAGTTCTTTTTATTCTTCTAACCTATAATTGCAGATATGGATATGGAAACATAATTATGTTTACTTATTCCTTATTTCAAGCATCTGAACAATTCTAACTGCTAGTTCTGTTTCTCCTTTTATCTCGTTATGCTGTGCAATGCGTCAGATTTCACTGATACAATTGTTACTTCCGTTCAGTGGGGGCAATGATCATGCTACGCGATTTTGGTGTAGAAATAGGCCTGGTGATCTTACCCGCGATAAATACAACAGCGGACAGATGCAAGGTGATTTTTCCTTTTGTTGAGCTTCTTTCTTGGTTTATTCAACTTCTTATTCTATTCATATTACAATTTACAAAATACCACGAGTCACCACATGCCTTTGATGGATGACTAATTGACTAGTTAGACAATTTGATGGACATCACTTGTTCACTTACTGCACATGTCTTGGTGTGTGTTTTATTACCCTTTTTATTTGGGACCAGACAAGAAATGTTTGATACATATTATAAACTGCTATTATGTTTCAGGTTACGGTGACCAACATCCTGCTTTTGCTGGCCGTGCTATGGGTGGATTCCAGATGCCTGAACCTTCAACAACACCTGGACCATTTAATACTGGATTATCACGAAATGAAGGCACAATTCCTGGCATTGGGGTCGCAATGCCTCTTGATGGATCTGATCATGGAGAGCAGAGGCCATCGATACCTGGCCTTCCACCTGGGCAACCTCCCTTGCCTCCAGGTCCCCATCCATCTCTTCTAGCCGGTGGGCAGCAACAGCAATATCAACAGATGCAGCAGCAGCATCCTCAATTTCCTCGACCACCACCTCCAAATATGCCTCAATTGCAGCCCCCAGCACACATGCTTCCGCACGCGCAAGGATCTCGAGCACCACTTCCTCAGCTTCCATCAATGCCAGGTCCACCACCAGTGAATCCACCACTACCACCTATGCCTCACCCAATGGTAATTTAGTATTACCTTATTTTACGTTCTGTTCTCTGCATGATCTTTTATTGCAAGTAAAGAAAATGCTAAATTATTTTGATCTGAAAAACATGTATGTTTATTTGTGCTGAATTTATGTGACAACTACGTTGATTTTGATATTTCCACTTTGCAGGCAATGCAAGTGCAAGGTTCATCAAACCAGATGATGCCTCAAATGCCACAGCACTTGATTGGCATGAATCAGACACACCAGGGCCCTCCTAGTAATATGCCTCCAATGGGTGGCTTTCCAAATGGAATGGGAAATATTCAAGGTGGATCTAGTGCTTCTGGCATGCAAAACTTTCCTATGGGTGGCATGTACAACAGGCCTCAGGGACAAATGCCTCCACAAGCACAAGCACAGATGACATCCATCCCTGGTCTGAGCTCATATCAGGTAAAACCAGAACATTACATTTCAATGAGTTTGTTGGACCTTAAGGTGATTTTGTTATATATTTATGTTGTTCACATTCTGAGAATTATTTAGTGATGTTGCTGCTTGTTGGTCAATCTTTGCAGCCGGGTATGGGCAATGTGGGCCTTCCACCGCCACCCCCACAGCATCCACCGCCTCGCGGTTCAGCGCCGCAATGATCTCTTGTAACTGTGTGCAATGATGATTGGAAGCCTTCTATTTTCCATGCGGTAAAACATATATGATCGTATTTGAGGAACAGAGTCTCCAGGAAACGGAGACGGATATCTTGGATAATGATAGTTAGGATTCTTCTTATCTCTTGCATCGTCGGCTAGGATACATTTTGCTGCCCTTGGACTGAACGGGCTGTGCTGTAACAAAACTGTCCACCTAACAGCTTGTTTCTGCTCCCTATTTATGCTGCTTGTGTTGTATTAGTTCTTATGCTACTGAGGTTTTCAACATAGACGGAGGCTATCAAGCAGTTTTGTAACAAGCGAGAATCATTTTGCCTGGCCCAGTGAATTTGATTGGTTGACGGCGTACGCTCTACTATGTTGTAAACACTTATAATGTTGTCAGGCAATGCTTGTCCGTGGGTTCATTTCTTAGACCCACTGATCACTTAAGAGGAAATTTGTTTGAATTTGTAATTTTGCACCGAGTAAAATGAGCCAAAATGTGGTAATTCCATGTAAAAACGACTCCTTGAGCACATAAAAACGACTCCTTATAGCTGCCGGCAGCGAAACTTCACACGAAACTTTGCCTGGTTCTTATTATGTAACAGAACTAAAACCAAAACCAAGCTAGTGGTGTCACCAACACTACTATACAGAACGGATCAAAGGTTGTACTGAACTACAACAATCTGGAGAGAAGTTCGTCGGGCGCATCCATGGTGGCTTATAGGCGCTAACGGCATGGTCCAGGTCGCCTTCTCTCATCCCCTCAGCTTCATTGAGGTCGTCATTCTCCTTGGCAACCTTCCACGAAAATCCAAAAAGAAATAGCAAAGATTAATACGTGCTTCGCGAAAGAATGTGACACCGCTAACAAGGAAACAACTACATAAAAGGGAATTATTAATGCGATGAATGTACCTGAACCGGTCGACGAAGGAAAGTTGGAAGAAACCGAACCTTGCAGTACTCGTTGAACAAAATGGTTGACACAAGCAAGGGAACCGTGGCGAATGACGCCCCCGGTTTCGACTTCAGCCCAAACAGCCCTAACATTGTAATTTGCATGAGTGTGACCGAAAGGAAGATGTAGTGATGAATATTGGGCCAATATTGTCCACAAGTATCATATGTAATCTCATATACATCTTCCATCTGTTAAGAAGATAGCAAACAAATAATCACTACATAGAATAGAAGGACCAAGGTTGGATGGCATAAAAATGGCTAGACTGAACCATATCCATCCAAGCAATCTGCTGGAGGTCACGTGTAGAAAATTTATGTATTTTTTTAAAAACTATGTAATGTTGCTTTGTAAGTAATGAAAATTTAATAACTTCAATGTGAAGCTTATTTTAATTTATTAAGAACAAAATATTGCTAGATTAAATCAACTTGAAGTCGCTAAAGAGAAACGAAAACATGAAAAGCAGCAAGTATTATGAATTAAATTTACCTGGTTGATGTACACTGCGTAACCAAGCAGAAAGTACATAACAAGAATTGGAAGTAGAAGAGGCGCAACGATAGCATAGACCAACCCAATCAATACTGCAAGGGAAACGATGGGCACAACTCTGTAGTAAGGGAAGCCATAAAGATATGGCTGCTCACTATGTCCAATTGAATGTGCCTTGAAGAAATGCCATGTAAGCAAACCAAATTGAAGAACCTCCAAGGAAAACCCTGACATGCCGTCGGTCAAAATGTATGTGATGAAGAAATCTGACTGCAATGTAAACAAATGGATAAATTGAATGACTGCTGTGGAACATAGATACAGTACAGCTTTTTTTTTTGTTTTGCTTTACCTGTGCAGAAACAGCACGGGCCAGACGGCTAGGTATGTCCTTTGGATGTGTAAAGGATTCTCCTATCTGGTGGAGTAGAGAACCAGAAAGAATACTCAAGAAGAAAACATTCCCTAACAAGAAGTAGAATACCATGTTGCAGGCCTTGATTTCCTTCTGACTTTTTGCAATGCATCCCTCAAATGATGCCATGCCAAGCATTGCGAAGGGAATCAAGTAGATAAAGCCATTCAAGATCATGCTTGGAAGATACCCAGTTACGACAGAATTCAAACCTGGTCTGCAAGATGACAAAAGTATCATATATATTAATGTCATTATACCAAGGTACTACATGCTAACATTGCCTACTGCATCACAATATATTGAAGTTTTAGCCACTAACATAAGTTCCACTGCTCTAGCCGGTGGAAACCATATTTTAATTTTCTCAAATTGCACTATCCCTTGCACAGCTGTGACAGGGATGGTGAAGAACACTATTAGCAGAAACGCAGCAATGAAGACACCAAGTTTGTATATAGCAATACGGCAGAAAGGAATAGCCAGATTTGTCCATATTGCATCAGGTGGTTCAGGAGCATATGTTGTCACCAAGGACAGAGGATTGACATGCTGTTGCATTTCAGCAGCTTGGGCAGCATCCAGCTGTGATTTGAATGAGACAAAAGCAACCGGCAATTCCTGGAGTTGAAAGCAAAATTAGTATGTGATACAAATAATTCTCAATATAAATAGGTGCTTTCATTCTCTCTGTTTCGCAACACCAACATTGAAGATACTATTGGCACAAGCAAGTGGATTGGAGAATACATGAGAATGCAATACCTTCCGTTTAAGCATATTTTCACACTGTAGGAGGCGGATAGAATGATGGACGTTCTTCAGTTTTTCTTCCAGTTTGCGAGTATCTATCGCTTCTAATGTCAACTTAAACCAGATCCACTTCCAAAAGTTACATCTTATGGTCTCTCTTTTCCTCTTTATCTTGTCCTCAAGGGAGGATGCCAACTTCTGTAATGATGCAAAGGCACATTAATGGTGTAGTAATAATCACTTAAGTATGGCACACTGGAACAGATTACAACTGCTACCTCCATGTATTAATTACTCACCTGAAGTGCCTCGATGTTTCCAATGTCGTGTACTATGTGATACGATTGGTATGTTCGGTAGTGCTTTGAGAAGAAGTGGTCAGCATAACACCCATAAGTTCCATGATCTGGGCATAGTGGAATTCCTCGAACTAAAATGGTAAATTGGTCAGGCCGTTTCCTGTGATACTTCAAACGTGCAATTCTTCTACTGGACATTTCTTTGTACTCCTGGTTCAATTCAAGATGCCAACGTCACATGTATTGAACATCATAGTTATGTAATATTTGAATACTTGCTTAGGAATAGGATAGTACATAAAAAATAACAAAATATTTTCAAAATATTTCAAGATCAATTTTCACAACTGAACAGGGGAGAAAATACAACAGAATATTAGTCATCGTAACAATAACAAGTGGATCAATTGTAAGATTTTTATAAACACGCACCTTATGAAGCAAATACACCACAAAGAACGATATGAAGCAGAGGCATGCAAAATGCACCCAAAGCCTGTGACAAAGAACTAACTCAGTTAAGAGATTAACACCATGCTGATTGCTAGGAAATACATATCTTCCAACTCCTATGTACTATCATTAACACTCTGTAGTCTATCAGCTTAAACAAGACATGCCAGTGTCCCTTGTGAAAACTTGTATTGAAAGCAAAACAGCTTGCTCTATTGGAAATTATAACCAGAGAGCAATTCATGAACGTTTGATTCACAAGAATAGGTTTCCTCCACTGATCTCTGAAACACTAGCATTTTCGACCTGACTACTCTGACTCTGAAGAATACCTGGAGAGGAGGGTGAAAGGAAGCTGCAGAATAGCTAACCTGTTAGAACCCCTTGCCACATTGGATACCGTGAAAAGTTCCATTGAATTTGACCTTTTGGTGTCTTGTAGACCTTCACAGGAATAATTTGTTGGTGCAAGGATGAACAATCCAACAATTGAGCAAACAGCGAAGCACTTGAAGACGAAGCCGGTGTCGATGCTGCGGGAGCTCTACGACGCCGGCCACCGCTGCTTCGGCGAGAACTACGTCCAGGAGTTCGTCACCAAGGCGCCGCAGGTTCGGAGTTTGATTTCTTCGTGTATTTGCGGAATCCGCCATTTGGAAACGACTTGACTTGTGGCTGATTGATTCTGCCATTGTTGCAGCTTCCAGAAGATATCCGGTGGCATTTCATCGGCCACCTGCAGAGTAACAAGGTGAAATCACTGTTAGGTATGGTTAATTTCTTGACTTCTACTAGTTTTCTAACCAATTCCCATCATGCAGTATCGGTTCGTACTGAAGAACACATATCACATGGATAACCTGCCATTTTTCTTCAATATATCTATTTTAGAGAGAGGGAAAAGTAACAGTTATATAATGGTTAACTGATGATAGAGTTCACTACCTTAAAATGATGATTGGTGATGCAAAACTCCTACACTCACTGATGTTTTCGTCCAAGTGCCGATGTGCAGAATATAGTGTAGTAACAAGAACATCAATACATTCTAATAAACTCTTTTATCTCGTGATAATGTTCAAGCCGCCATCGTCTATGCTACTCCCCTGATACTTTCAAAGAAAAATGTTTCTGTAAAAAGGTTGAGATTACATTGTAACCATCATCACATTATAGATTTATAGTCCAGTATCCACTCTCCAGTGAACTGAGTTGTCAGTCTCTTCACTCGAGCTTCAAATGCATATTCTAGCATGCTTATTAGGCTAAAACACTAGTATTAACTCCTACCTTTTTTCAAAATGATGGTTGAAATGAACCTCTATGTGTCCCTCGGTAAGTGCAGCCTGTACACAGGGACTTAGGTCCATAAGGAACTAACCATTACAGGACATATGTTGCTCTGTCTTAATACCTCTTATTCTGTTCTGCAGCTGCTGTTCCAAATCTTCACATGGTTGAGGGTGTAGATAATGTAAAGGTAAGCAGCTTAAGCTCCAAACACTTTTAAGGGTTCAGTTCATTATAAATTACACCACACTAGTATATTGCAGCATGCTTATCTCTTTTTTTTTCCCAATAATGCTTTGATGCTTATCTGCTCCTTGTGATGATATTATATGGATATGCCAATTGATACATGATGTTGACATACTTTCAGATTGCTAACCACCTTGATCGTGCTGTTAGTAGCTTGGGAAGGGATCCTTTGAAAGTTTTGGTACAAGTAAACACTAGTGGAGAAGAATGTGAGTACAGAAAAAAAAAACGAAAATCTTGAAAATCCCTATCTTGAAGACCTATGGAATCTCATTTCCTGTTTAGCTTGATCTAATAGCATAGTTTTAGTTTTCTGGCATATCATTTGACATGTTTAAAGTCATCATCGGTTAAACTAAACTGACATCATTACAGTCATACCATTACATCAGAAAGTGCAGTGTAATGTATTGTATCTGACTTTCATGGTAGCAATGAATTTAACAAGGAAATATTTTCATTTATTCAGCAAAATCTGGTATTGATCCCTCCAGATGCGTCGAGCTTGCCAAGCATGTGAAGTTAGCATGCCCACACCTAATATTTTCAGGTCTCATGACAATAGGAATGAAAGACTACTCCTCAACACCAGAAAATTTTAAGGTGGGTTTCCATTATAATATCATCTCAAATGTAGCTCTGCATTTCACTTTCCATAAGATGTGTTATCTGAATACAGGCACTGGTAAATTGTAAACTTGAAGTTTGTAAGGCCATTGATATGCCGGCAGAACAGTTTGAACTCTCCATGGGAATGTCTGGTGACTTTGAGCAAGCGGTAAGAAATACTTTTCATTCATGTAATCGTGTCTATAGGTGAATATCAAATCAAAGTCACGAAATTAGGTTCAGAGTTCCCTGTTTGATCCTTTAGCTAAGCAGTTTTGATTTTCATCATTATGTTGGTTTTATTCAGATAGAGATGGGTAGCACAAGTGTGAGGATTGGGTCAACTATTTTTGGACCAAGGGAGTATCCAAACAAAAAGAATTGAAGCTATGTACATTGTACTCCTGACTCCATGTAAATGTGAACGTGAAACCTGATGTTTATAGATGTATAACTGAATGTGAAACCTGATGTTTATAGATGTATAACTGAATGTGAAACCTGATGTTTATAGATGTATAACTGAATGTGAAACCTGATGTTTATAGATGTATAACTGAATGTGAAACCTGATGTTTATAGATGTATAACTGAATGTGAAACCTGATGTTTATAGATGTATAACTGAATGTGAAACCTGATGTTTATAGATGTATAACTGAATGTGAAACCTGATGTTTATAGATGTATAACTGAATGTGAAACCTGATGTTTATAGATGTATAACTGAATGTGAAACCTGATGTTTATAGATGTATAACTGAATGTGAAACCTGATGTTTATAGATGTATAACTGAATGTGAAACCTGATGTTTATAGATGTATAACTGAATGTGAAACCTGATGTTTATAGATGTATAACTCCAAAGAGCATATCAAAAGGAAAATTTGAGACATCACCAGAAATGGCAGTCCATGCCCTAATGGGAAGATCTTTTCCTTCTTTCTTACAGTTGCAGGTTGCTTCTTCAATGGCAGGTTCGGAGGATTTGAGCGGTTTGGCAGCTTCACTTGGAGAGTTACACGTGGAATCATCAGCTTCGAAGGACAGTGAAATCTCTCAGCCTGGTTCGTGTCACTGCATATGTTATCTTAGCCTACTTGTTAGTTGTCATTGCTTGGGATGTACACACTAGAATTGCATCCTGCTATCATGCTGCTATGTATTTATATATTTGAACTGCTTATAAAGCAGCCTGCTATGTTCAAATGGTGGTTGTGTTTGTTGATAATACAAAGCAAAGGAACTAGAACTCTAGAAGTATGTCATGTTACAATAAAGTTGATTTGCGTGTGTTTTGTTCAGGCAATGCGTTTGATGATGATGCTATCGCTGATGATGATGTATGGGATGATGTTTCGGATTCTCCTGGTCATGGATCCACATTAGACAGAGAGTGGGCTCACAGGCAGAACCAGTTTCATAAGGTATGACCTAAGTCAGCAATTAGATTATGGGAACTCTGCCCTATTCCTACAGGAATATGTGAAATTGTTATGTTCCATTTAAATCATCTTTACTGCAATATATTTATTTAGTTATGAATTGTGAACTCATGTTTAAACCAGAATGTGTAAAGCTTTCCATTTTTCTTTAGATGGGATACAGGGATGGTATAGCTGAAGGACAGAAGGACATCGCCCAAGAGGGCTTCAATGTTGGGTTTGGGCAATCTGTGCATGTTGGCTATAAGTGGGGACTTGTTCGTGGGATTACCAGGTAAAAATGGATATGTCATTCCAAGTGTAGTTCTTGTACACAGCTTCTTGTAGCATTCTCATTAATTTGGTTTTCTGTTTATTGTCCTTAAAACAGTGCATTAGCTACTCTCCCAGATAACTTGAAAGAAAAGATGTTCCCCAATGTCCAGTGCAGAGGACAACTTCAAGATCTGAATAACTTTGTGCAAGAAATTTCAGCAGAAGACGCACTTCAGATGTTTCATGAGAGCATTCTTCAGAGTAGCCATTCATCAGAGGAACCAGATGCAACATTAAAGAGAGCTACAGATTCCAGTAGGTTGCAAAGCCTCTCAAAGGATCTTGTGATTTTGTTGCGTGAATGCCCATATGTGAAAGTTAGTGAAGAATTGACAGGAGATTCATAAACAAGTTGGCAGAATTGTGAGCACTACCAACCCTATGTCTGGCCTAGTTGCTACTTGCGTCGAATTTCAGTTTGCTGAACATTGAGGAAGATGGTGATTCAGGGGTGTTGTTGGAGATGGAAGCGATTCAATTCCTTGATCTCGCAACCCTGATTTGCTTTTTCGAACTCAAAAGGCTTAAGCTTCAAAGACCAAGAAATTATTAAGAATGTAATTGTAAATCTTGTATCTAAGGTTTCATTGATCATATAAGCCTTTCCTTTTCCTGCCAGATATAACCAGTTTTGTATCTGTAACTCGCAGTATGCACATACACATTTCACTAGAACTTTGGCAGATGCTAAGATGATAACTTCCTGAATATCTTCTGCAGAAAGTCTGATGTATGACAGTTGCATTGTAACTTTGCATCTTCTGGTTCCAGGAAGTGTTACTTACTTTTTTATCAATTGAGAAGGTTCGAGCCACTCCTGAATGTTGCTACTGCCCTACTTATGTAATGTTGAATGTTGATATGATGAATGGCCCTTGGTAATTTCAGTTTGATAGCTCATGTCAGTAAGTGGCCTGCTTCTATTACATGCGGTTGGTGCGATTGGTGCATCAAGCTCAGCACCTCTTTTCGACATGTACCAGGTTGGTGAGAACATCAACACTTCTATCCGTTGCATGTTGTGAGTGTTGGTTTCCAATGTTAATGCCATTCATTCATGAATATACATGATTGATCTGGTTGGAGCGTTCATTGATATTTTATACAGTACCGTTATCTTGAATCTGAACTATGAATGTTTTCTTTGGGTCTCTTGCTTGGTTGCTCCTGACATGCCAATCGGTTGATTGGCACTTCTGACGGTACATGTTATTCTGAACAGATTCAGTTTGTTGGATTGGAGGTTTTTTTTTTTTTTTTTTACCCAATCCAGTCGTTAAATCCACTTCAGAATCTATGCACCAAATGACCAGGCAACAGAGTTTTTCCTTCCCTGTTACTTGTTACATGACATGTATTCAGGTTACATACTCGCATATCAATTCTGATTTCTTGTTCCCAGCAAGTTTGGCACCGTCTTATTGTCAACACACTTGCACAGAGACTACTGTCACATATCCAATTCTGATTTCTAGTTCCCAGCAAGTTCAGGCCCATCACTTTACTATAGCTCCTAGTGGTATTCTGAAAAGCAACTTAAACTTGCCATCACTTGTCAGCCAAGTTAGTCACAGCTCAGAACTTATTGGAAACAAGGAATGGACAGAACTTATTAAGATGGAGAAAGATATGCATCTTCTGTTAGTGATTACAGGAAATATAGGAGAGATTGAATGGATAATAATAGCTCTGTACCCATAGATAATCAAGACATGCTATTGTAGGGAGAACAAAAGCTGTCAATAAGAGTTTTATTGATCTTTGCCCAAGGAATACATCCCAACACTCTTGCCACTTCGCAAGTCTCGTACGCTAACTATTATTGATCACTACTAATATATCAACAAGAGCACACGAGACTTAAATGTACATGCCCCAATGTACTACACTAATCAACTCATTGTGCTCCATAAAGCTCAACTACCAGATCGAGATCGCATCACCACAGTGATATTAAGCAGCTCTATCCTTGTCGAGCAGGTCTCTGGCACTAATATTGCAGTGACCACTGAGTTAGACCCTCGAGATGGTGATTAGTTCCAGCTAAAGTGCAAAGCCTACAAAAGCACGTAAAAGATCAATCAATCATCAATCATATGCAAAAAATTAGAAGCACAAATTCTGCCTCCAGAAGAATTTTGACCCTATTGCTCTTTGTTCTTACCTCTAAGAGCAGTCATCTGCATGGTTGCGAAGACTTTGTAAGTGTGATGCTTTTCTTATCATCATCCTGTTGAACAGTTTCAAAGGCCTGGACAAGCATCTCAACTTTCCTCTTCTGAGCACGGGCTAATTTGTTCACTGCCCTCCTAAGCGCATAATCAACCATCCATTCCTCGGCATTCTTCCGGTCACCCATCATCTGATGCCTGAGATCAACCTTTTCAGCCTCTGGATCAGGCTCCATTGGGAGGAAATTGGGAGCCCTGGGATTAAAGAGGCGCATTTTCTCCCCCTGCTCAGATGTTGTCCTCTTAGCAATGTTCCACCTTTTTCTCTGACTGCTTGCTGCACCAGTAGGATCAGGACATGCATCTTTGAAGTTCATTCCACCGAATGAGGAGGATATGTCATCAACTGAAGATTCATTTGAAGCATCAACGCCACCATATGCAGAAATGCCAGATTGTTAATCATCCAGAGATGAGTGGATTCAGGATTTCAGAATGTATATGAGATTTAGCATCAACTGAAGCAATTTGAGAAAAGAAATTTCACCTTCATATTTTGCATCCAGCTCCTCTGAAATGTCTGACTTGCAGGCATCAAAGTCCTCTGCTTCTTGATCCAGGTAAATCCCCTTCCCTACATCGATTTCTTGTTTGCAGCCGCGAGATTTCGTCACGAACAAATCGACCGAACCACCCGAGATCACATCACTGGATCCGCAAGAACCGTCCACCGAACCATCCGAATCCCGCGCCTTGTCCTCGTCATCCCCGCGACTCCGGTGATCGAACACGGCATACTCCCCCTCCCTGACCGCGGCGTCATTGTCTTCCGTGGAGAGATCACTGCAGCTCGCGCCCGAGCTCACCGTCGGCGCGGCCGCGGCTGCGGCGGCGCCGGAGTATATCTCGACGAAGAAGCCATCGGCGGCGCCGCCGCCGTTGCTGGGCTTGCGGAACGGGGACGCGCCCTTGAGCTTCATGCTCTGCTGCGTCTTGATCAGCCGCCTCCGCGACGCCACGAGGGTTCTCAGGGGAACCACGTCCGCGTCGGCGGCGTGGCATTTGAACGAGCAGTAGGAGTACGGGCAGGCGTGCGCCGCCCCGCCGCGGAGCCCGACCCCGACCCCGACCCCGAGCCCCCTCATGGCGGAGGAGCACGTCGCCCTGCTCACGAACGGAGCACCCCCGTCGGCGAGCACCATCAGCTGCTCGTCGCCCTCATGTAGTTGGGAAGCGCCGCCCGCACAATGGCGACATCGCCACCACCACCACGCAGGTGATCCACCGGCAACCCGTCGTTGGAACCAAGGAGAGAATCTTTGGGCTTCTTGCGCGCCTGCTTCCTCTGCACCATGGCTTTCTTCTCGCGGTTTCTTGGAGTGAGTTCCTCCCGGAGGCGAGGCGGCAAGGAAGGTGGCGCGGGGGAGGAGGTGAATCTGGCGAGATGGAGATGGCAATGGCGATGGCGATGGTCGGCGGCGGGGCGAGCGGATCGATGGTTTTGGAATCGTCGAGGAGGAGGAGGGGTTTGGATTGGGAGGTGGCGGAGATTTTGAATGGGCGGCGGAGTTGGAAGTATCCTTTGCGGCTGGAGATTCTGTGAACCCCTCCTAGTGGAGGAGTATACTTCTTCTTGGCACGAGGGTGGATATATATAAAGTTTGTTGCACTACTCTACTCTCTTGGGATGGTTTGACTTAGGCTTTCGCCGTGTTTAGATTCAATTTTTCTTTAAAAACTTTCAATTTTTCCGTCACATCAAATATCTAGACACATGCATGGAGTATTAAATATAGACGAAAAAAACCAATTGCACAATTTGCATGGAAATCACGAGACGAATCTTTTGAGCCTAATTACACCATGATTTGACAATGTGATTCTACAGTAAATATTTGCTAATGACGGATTAATTAGGGTTAATAAATTTGTCTCGCAGTTTATAGGCGGAATATGTAATTTGTTTTGTTATTAGTCTATGTTTAATACTTTAAATGTGTGTCCGTATACTTAAAAAAATTTGGCACACGAACTAAACACAGCTTTTGTTTAGTTCTCAAAACAAAAACTTTTCACCCATCACATCGAATGTTTGGACACATGCATGGAGTATTAAATGTGGAAAAAAAATTACACGGTTTGTGTGTAAATTGCGAGACGAATCTTTTAAGCCTAATTGCGTCATGATTTGACAATGCGGTGTTATAGTAAACATTTACTAATTATGAATTAATTAGGCTTAATAAATTCGTCTCGCAGTTTCCTAACGGAATCTGTAATTTATTTTGTTATTAGACTACGTTTAATACTTAAGATGTATGTCCGAATATCCGATGTGATAACCAAATCCAAAAATTTTTCTCAACTAAACAAGGATTTAAATGTGTGGTTTTCTTTTGCTACTAGGAGTAGCTAATTAAAAATTGGGTATTTGGATAAAAAAAACTAGAGATAGAATGAGGATGAGGATGAGGATGCTCTATTCTAAAAGAGTGTAGTTTTAGAGGGAACCAATAGTACAAAGTATTTATTTATACGATAAACTGGCAGAAATTCTAATTTAGGTTTATTTGGTGGGCATATTTTGCTAGAGTATTTTAATGTAGTATGTTAAAATTGTGCTTATTGATTGTGATAGCATTTTCACACTTAATATCTGCCAACATAATGAATTGGATAATATGGATGGACATCCAGGAGCAGATATGTGGATATAATAGCAGAAAATAATGCATTCCCATTAGAAGAAAACATTTCATTACTTTTGCATTTATATTCTTTGCAACTAAAGAAGATGGTAATGAGTGTTTCATAACCCCTTGGATTAGCTGCTCATAAGTGCCATTCTAATTTGAGAAAAATACATACTAGTAGTAGATAATCGAAAATGATATACATACGACCCTGGCTACCGTGTACGACTCTGGCCACAAGGAAAGGCACAGACGGCAAAAGTCTCACTCCGTAATAGAATCTGACATGCGTAGTGATGCCGTAAAGGAGTCGGACGCCAGTCGGACGCCAGTCGAATACCGGAGTCGTATGTATAGCAGCGTTCACTTCTAGAACAATAATAAATCTAAGATAATGGTGTTAAATTTTCACCTAGTAGTAGAGCGCCATAAATGTGGAATCTGCAAACCGATGAAGGGAGAGTAGGCCACAGAGAATCACGCGGGCCACGTGATGACGCGCGTCGCTCTCACCCACTCCAAACTCCCAAACCGTTTTATCCGAATTGAATACTGCCCGATCTCACCGGCGCACGCACGGGCTGACTCGGGACGACGCCATCTCGTTCCTCATCTGCATCTGCCGATCCGGCCGTAGCGTCGTCCGACCATCACGGAGACAGCAAAACGGCCACGAGCAACGCCATTTACTCATGGGGCCTCCTCATGGTAGACAGATTTCCAGGTCCGGCCACACAGTGCAGAGAGTGGGTTTCTTAAATTCTCTTACCCTGGTTAACAGATATATCCTTCTCCGTTCTACTACGTAAAATATAAGAAATTGTGGTTGAATACGACACATCTTAACACTACGATCTAAATTCATAGTACTTATATTTTGAGACGGAGTGAGTATAAATCAAAAAATACTGTTTGCTGTGCCGGTTCTCGTTCTGAATCATCCAACTGTTCCTTCAGAAACAGTCACAGGGCAATGGCATTGAGAATGTAGTAGCATTTGTCCATATGGAAGAACGACAATGGCACTGATCTCATTGGTGATCATCTTTTTGTTCGTTGGCACGTACAGGGCCGGAATAATCGTTAACTGTACTATCAATCAACTTCGTTAACTATTATGCAAGTCGGTTCTACTACTTACTACTGTAGAAGGCAAGCTTAATTAATTAGACAGTGTACTTAAGATGGGAGAAGATTGATTGATTGCCTCGGTGAATCAGAAGTTGACAGCCCTAATAGCTACTACTAGTACTATACTACAAGAATATTCTTATTCGTAAACATAACCCTGGACTAATGGTTAACTGGTAGTACTAGTAAATTATGGGGTTTGTTATGGGTTTGTTCATTTGGTTGCCTGCAATATTGTGCAGCTTAGCTTAATTGGCTTGACAGTTTAGCCTTGATGCCTCAGCAAGTAAGCAACGTGACGGGGTTAATTAAAGGCTAGCATAGGGAACAAGGAAAAGATCAGCATCGTCGATCTTACCGTGTGACGCAACTGCACGCCGCTATGTCGATCGATCGAGACCAATGATGCCAGAACAGACAAAGACAAGGACTAGAAGAAAAGTGAAAGAATAATAACGGGGGCGAAAAAAAAAGAAAAAAACAAGTTTGTTCACACGCGAAGTGGGCCATAGCAGAAAATAATGCATTCCCATTAGAAGAAAACATTTCATTACTTTTGCATTTATATTCTTTGCAACTAAAGAAGATGGTAATGAGTGTTTCATAATCCCTTGGATTAGCTGCTCATAAGTGTCATTCTAGTTTGAGAAAAATACATACTACTAGTAGATAATCGAAAATGATATACATACGACCCTGTTGTCCGGCTACCGTGTACGACTCTGGCCACAAGGAAAGGCACATACGGCAAAAGTCTCACTCCGTAATAGAATCTGACATGCGTAGTGATGCCGTAAAGGAGTCGGACGCCAGTCGGACGCCAGTCGAATACCGGAGTCGTATGTATAGCAGCGTTCACTTCTAGAACAATAATAAATCTAAGATAATGGTGTTAAATTTTCACCTAGTAGTAGAGCGCCATAAATGTGGAATCTGCAAACCGATGAAGGGAGAGTAGGCCACAGAGAATCACGCGGGCCACGTGATGACGCGCGTCGCTCTCACCCACTCCAAACTCCCAAACCGTTTTATCCGAATTGAATACTGCCCGATCTCACCGGCGCACGCACGGGCTGACTCGGGACGACGCCATCTCGTTCCTCATCTGCATCTGCCGATCCGGCCGTAGCGTCGTCCGACCATCACGGAGACAGCAAAACGGCCACGAGCAACGCCATTTACTCATGGGGCCTCCTCATGGTAGACAGATTTCCAGGTCCGGCCACACAGTGCAGAGAGTGGGTTTCTTAAATTCTCTTACCCTGGTTAACAGATATATCCTTCTCCGTTCTACTACGTAAAATATAAGAAATTGTGGTTGAATACGACACATCTTAACACTACGATCTAAATTCATAGTACTTATATTTTGAGACGGAGTGAGTATAAATCAAAAAATACTGTTTGCTGTGCCGGTTCTCGTTCTGAATCATCCAACTGTTCCTTCAGAAACAGTCACAGGGCAATGGCATTGAGAATGTAGTAGCATTTGTCCATATGGAAGAACGACAATGGCACTGATCTCATTGGTGATCATCTTTTTGTTCGTTGGCACGTACAGGGCCGGAATAATCGTTAACTGTACTATCAATCAACTTCGTTAACTATTATGCAAGTCGGTTCTACTACTTACTACTGTAGAAGGCAAGCTTAATTAATTAGACAGTGTACTTAAGATGGGAGAAGATTGATTGATTGCCTCGGTGAATCAGAAGTTGACAGCCCTAATAGCTACTACTAGTACTATACTACAAGAATATTCTTATTCGTAAACATAACCCTGGACTAATGGTTAACTGGTAGTACTAGTAAATTATGGGGTTTGTTATGGGTTTGTTCATTTGGTTGCCTGCAATATTGTGCAGCTTAGCTTAATTGGCTTGACAGTTTAGCCTTGATGCCTCAGCAAGTAAGCAACGTGACGGGGTTAATTAAAGGCTAGCATAGGGAACAAGGAAAAGATCAGCATCGTCGATCTTACCGTGTGACGCAACTGCACGCCGCTATGTCGATCGATCGAGACCAATGATGCCAGAACAGACAAAGACAAGGACTAGAAGAAAAGTGAAAGAATAATAACGGGGGCGAAAAAAAAAGAAAAAAACAAGTTTGTTCACACGCGAAGTGGGCCTTTGGAAGCCGGTTTTTAATGATGGTAGATATGCAAATTTCTCTCCACCACCTCATTGCAGGCCTCCATGCTCCTTTCGGGCGATGAGGAAAGGGAGAGAGAGAAGGAAGGAAGAGAAGATGGGAAAAGGAGGGGGTGATGACGCGGGTCTTATTGTAATTTTTTTAATTTTTAACCAAACACTCGCTGATATGTAGATCCTATTGCTTTTTTTTATTTTGAGTGTTATGTCAATACCATGTAGAGGCCACATGCCGCAAGTTGGAGTAGATGGTTATGCAATTATTTGTCAATTATGGATGGAGGTTCACAAATAGACTTCAATAAATATGTTCTCCTTATTTTGGCTTAGTTTCCTCTGTTTTTGTTTGGTGTGTCCTATTTAGCTGAACTACGCTCTTTTCTGGATTGATACAATGTAATAATTGGCTGTAGCTCTTTTTGAGCAAAGGCTGGGATGTTAAATTCTATTATCTAAAAAAAAAAATGTAGAGGCCACACCAATTGAAACTGTCATCCAGACCACCTTGAGTTCTTATTTGCTAAAGGTTTGAAAATCGAGGAAGGGACATATTTCAGACTCATCGACAAATTAAGGAACTCAAGTGAACCTACTGCGTAGTTCGGCCCGCAAGTTCGTGTCAATCCCGCTAGGCCCAATATTTAGGCCCAGTTCGTTCGTGGGATCATGTTCCGGCCCATCATAAATTGGGCTTGATAGTTCAGTTTGCACGGCGAGACAGAAAGCAAAGCCTTCTTTATTTATTCCGGCCCAGTACACTACACACCATGACAAAACAAAAGTGGCCATCACTTTCTGCGCGCGACAGCAACATTATCCCACGCTTCATTTTGCCGCCATTGACCTCGCCGTCGCCATGAACATCTCCTTCATCGCCGTGAAGTGTTCGACCAGCTTGGCCCTGTCCGGGAGGCACGCTTTGATCCTGTCGTCGGCGGCGTACTCCTTCGCCCAGCGGCAGAGGTCGGGGAACTCGTCGGCGGTGACCAGGCTCACCCCGGCGACCTCCTCGAGCACCTCCAGCCAGTAGGCGTACCCACTGGCGGTCAGGTCGAGGTAGCCGATAGCGTCGCCTCCGAAGAATCGCCTCCCCTTGAGCTGCGCCTCGAGGAGCTTCAGGTTCTCCCTGATCTCCGCCGCGAAGCCCTCCCGCACCTCGCCGTCGTCCGTCGACCACAGCGCCAGCCAGAATGGCTTCGTGCACTTGTCGTCGATGAATCGGGCCCAGAAGCGGGCGGCGGCGCGGAGTTGGGGGTCGGCGGGGAGGAGGGGCGGGCCAGGGAACGCCTCGTCGATGTACTCGACGACGACGAGGGACTCGCAGACGGCGGCGCGGTCGTCGTCGTCGCCGTGGAGGAGGACGGGGACCTTCTTGTGGATGGGGTTGTGGGTGAGCAGTAGGTCGCTCTTGTTGCGGAGGTCCTCCAGGATGAGCTCGTATGGCACGCCCTTGAGCCGCAGGGCGGCCTCCGCGCGGTGGCTGTACGGGCTGTCGAAGGTGCCGATCACCTTCACCGGCGCCGGCGACGCCATGGTTGCTGCTCCGCTCGTGCTGGATGGTTTGCTGCTGGTTGATTTAATTTGGTGGTGATATTTATAGCTCCTACTGTGTATAGTGATTAGTGAAGCTTCCGTGGGAAGGAAGGAAGGAAGCTTCCTCTAGTTTTTCGAGTAATTTGTTTACGTGATTGCCGATGCTCATTGGATGTAACGTACTTAATCCGTTCATTAATGCTTTGCTAATGCCTGCAGAGTCAATGCTCTCGTCATGATCCCCTTAAAAAAAAAAGGGAAAATTGCAAAAACCACCCCAAATGTCGCTCTGAGTTTGAGATGCCCCCCTATAAAAAGATTTGTTGCAAATCCCCACCTCCTAATTCACCTTGGTTTGATTTAGGCACCTACTCTCTGCACGTGCGTGATTGCTGGAACATATCGTGGCGAAATTAGATAAGTCCCGCTCGGCGGGAGCGAGCGACGCCGAGACCTAGTTAATCGCACCTTTCCCTCGAATCAGTTTGAGGCAGGAGTGGAGACTAAGGCGGCGGCGGCCGGACAGCTGTGGAGATCGCTGTCTATTGTGCTGCTTTCTCTTCTCCTAGCAACTAGAAAGGGTTCCACTTCGACGATCACAACACTGGAATACAGTAAGTTCTTTCGAGTTGGTAAAAGTTGAGATTTCGTTGGCATTACAGAGTTGGGTTTTCAGATGTAGCATTGTCAGATTACATCCTCGTTAGGGTATAAATTCTTGGTAGCAAGTGTTTTTTTTTGGGTTTTGGCAATGTAATCGATGGAAATTTTGTTTTAGGGTTTTGTTGATTTATTGGTACTGCACAAATATGATTTGTTCGTGTTGATAGTTGGTACTACGTGCCCTAGTTGAGCGTTGTTTTGAGCAGAGGGACATAAGCCTCAAAACTGATATGTATTTTTTTTCTGTCATTCAACATATTGTGTTGATGTGGTCTATGCAGATGGGGGAAAGTAGTGTGATAAATCTGAAGATTTTCAGTGGTGGTGCTTTTGGTAGCAGAGAGGGCAATTTTGTTTGTAGAAGTATGCCTAACTTCGACAGAGACTACTTCAGCTATTTTGAGTTGCGCGATGTGTTAAAGGAATATGGATTAAAGCAAGGTGATAGTCTGTACTACCTGAAGCCTGGTTATTGTCCACCAAATGGCCTTGTGCTAATAATGGACGATAACCAATGCAATCAACTATTGGTTGATCATAAAGATAAAAGTAGTTGCAGTTTGTACATTGTCCCAAACCCTGAAAGTTTAGTGTTCACTGAAATTGATGTTATGCATATTCCTGGGAGGTCACAACCTGATAGAGAAGAAGGTGGTACTGATGAAGGAGTAGGTCAAACATCTAGCGATGATGATGATGATAGTGTTGACGATGAGACATACAAGTATACAAGGCTAGACGAAACTGATGATTCCTTCTCTGATATGGAGCTTGTGCCTGAACACGAGGCTGAAAACAAAGCTGTGGATGCAGGAGGATATGTCTTTGAAGGTGATGAAGTTGATGTTGAATTATACTCTGTCAAGAAGCTACAAATTGGGGAGCAGCAATCAAGGGCACAAAGTAAAGGTAAAGATATAGGCAAGGTCAGCGCAAGATCAATAAGAAGGGCAAGGAATGAAGCAAAGAAGAATGCAACTGGATCAAATTCGGCTAATAGGACCAGTAAAGTTATATATATCAGTGATGATCCAGACGATGGCAATCACACTCCAGAAGAGGAACATGATACTCCAGTATTTGTGCATAGGTCTAGAGGTCTTGAAGATAATTGGTTTGATGCTGGCACAATGAGGCATCCTCATTTAGAAGTGGGAATGTTATTTATTAACGTGGGCCAGTTCAGAGAAGCAATAAAGAATCTGATAATTAGGGAGGGAAGGAAAGTAGAAAGGAGAAAAAATGACCCAGCTAAGGTTTCTGTTAGGTGCCTAGGATTAGGTTGTGGATGGTATATATATGGAGCAGTGGTGCCTGGTGAGAAGACATTCAAGTTACGGAAATATGTGAAAGAGCACACATGTGGTAGAACTCTATGATGTCAAGCAAATGGATGCAAAGTGGATTGCTCAGGAGTATATTGAAGATTTTAGGAGTGATAGAGATTGGAAACTTACACACTTGAAGGACTCTGTGTTGAGGGACACAAAAATTGGGATCTCAAAGTATAAAGCTTACAGAGCCAAGAGGGAAGCTGTCAACATAGTGTTAGGGGATCATGTGGACCAATTCAAAAGAATTCAAGATTATGCTCATACATTGCTACAAGTTAATCCAGGGAGCAAGGTGGTTATTAAGTGTGACGTATCTGATGATGTAAATGTCAACCCCATATTTGAAAGGATGTTTATCTCATTCAAGGCTCAGATTGATGGCTTTAAAGATGGATGTAGACCATTCATAGGGGTGGATGGGACACATGTGAAATTACCCAATGGAGCACAAATCCTTGCAGCAACTGGAAGAGATGGCAATAACAACATGTTTCCATTAGCTTTTGCATTGGCTGAATCAGAAAACAGTCATTCGTGGAAATGGTTTCTTGAGTGCTTGAAGGACTGCATTGGCGACGGACATGAACATGATGGTTGGGTCTTCATGAGTGACAGACAGAAGGTAATACATATTAGCTATTCATTATGTGATTTCTTATGATGTTAGCATCAAAATATACTTATTTCATTTCTCATGATATCATGCTCTCTCTTCTTTTTATAGGGAATATTGGCTGCTATCCCAGATGTCTTCCCTACAGCTGAACATAGATTTTGCCTTCGACACTTGCATGCTAATTTTGCATTAGCTGGATTTCGGGGAGATGAGCTAAAAAAGATGATGGAAGCCGCTGCCTATGCATATAGGCAGTATGATTTTGATGTAGCAATGGAGAAAATGAAAATGTTCAATTTCGAAGCATGGGATTGGCTAAGGAAAGTTCCACCTGAACACTGGAGTAGGCACAAATTTAGTTCAAGGGGAAAAACAGATTTGGTTGTTAACAACATTAGTGAGACATACAATTCCTCTATCTTGGAAGCTAGAGATGAGCCTGTGATCACAATGTTGGAGCACATGAGGTCTAAAGTCATGGAAAGTTGTGCAACTAAAGCAGAGGGTGCTCAAAGGGATAATTGGCTGATTGCTCCTACATATCAGAAGAGGTTGGAGTTGGAGAAAGAATTCGCTAGCTTATGTAGGCCAATTTGTGCAGGAAGAGGCATATGGCAGGTGTCTATGGGTGAGTTCACTTTCATGGTAGACTTGAACAAAAGAACATGTGGATGCAGAAAATGGGATGTTACTGGAGTACCATGCTGCCATGCTGTATCTGCCATTCAGACATTCAATCATATGCCTGAGAATTATGTGGATGATTTTTTCAAGAAAGAGAGGTACTTGCTTACATATGCTGGACAAATCATGCCTGTTCCAGATAAGACTCAATGGGTTAGAACTCCATTCCCAGATGTTGCTCCTCCTAGATTTACTGTGCAGCCAGGAAGGCCCAAAAAGAAGAGAAGAAAGGCTGCAGGTGAGCCACATGTTCCAGAAAGAGCTTCCAAGAGAAAGACTATCAGATGTGGCTATTGCAAGGAATTAGGACACAATAGTACTGGATGTTTACAGAGGAAGAGTGTTAGCAACAGGGTTTGTACCATAACTATTTTTTCTATATTGTATTTTTTTACATTTTTAGTGGTTAGGCCATAATATGCATCATTTTGTAGGGAGGAACTAGCTCCACTTTGGGAACAACATCCCTACAGGAGAAGAGAGGGAGAAAGGCCAAGAAAGTAGCTACTTCAAGCTCCCAGACTCAAAACAGTGTGCCAGAAATTGCTCACTTCTATCACAGGTCTCAACCAGAAAACATAGGCTGCTCAAGTGGTCTTGATGTTGTGTTTTCCTCTCAGCCACCTCCACCAGTTTTCATGAACAATGAATTTGGAGTTGGAGTGTTTCACCAAGTTGAAGGAGGCCCAACAATTAATCACATTAGAGCTTCTAGAGCCAGGATCTTTAGGAAAAAGAAGCAGTAGGTTCAGGCTTGTAATGAATTGTCATCATGTCCCTTTTGCATTAGATTGTGTGGCCTTAATTTTTGATTAAACTGTATTGAAACGTGCTATTTTGGGTCTTCTGACCAGTTGCAACAGATGAACTCATGCAATTCTTATCTAGCTATATGATTACTGCTTCATGTTCAACTATTTCTATATGCTCATTACGTCCCGTGAAAAAGAAAAAGGATATGTTGTTCAGTACACATGAAATCAGTTTGAAATATATAGCTAGTATACCATGAAAAACACTATGAAATGGCCATAATAACACAACGAAATGTTCGTCTTTTACAGAACAACAATATGCCCTATGAATCACACACGTGTAAAGAGAAGGTGTCTAAATCAAACCAAGGTGAATTAGGAGGTGGGGATTTGCAACAAATCTTCTTATGGGGGGCAACTCAAACTCAAAGCGACATTTGGGGTGGTTTTTGCAATTTTCCCAAAAAAAAAAAAGCTCTCGTCATGACGCACAGCACAAATGCTTATCGGGCAAAATCTAAATTTTCAATCTTAAAGTTAAAGCTGATTTTGATATTTTTCTTCATCAAATTTTATTTTCAGCCTTTGCTTTTAGATAACTAAGAATACTTATGTAAAAGTTTTATTCACGTATCACTTTTTTTTTTTGGAAATTTGCCGTATCGCTTATTCCACGAATAGGAATATGTGAAACGATGGGGCCGTGAATGGGGTTGGGAACCCATCTTCTCCGCATGGAGAACGGAATGGTCAATTAGCGTGTGGTTAATTAATTATTAGCTAATTTTTTTTAAAATAGATTTTAAGCAATTTTTTATAAAAACTTTTTGTAAAAAATATACCGTTTAGTAGTTTAAAAGACATACGTACGTAAAACGAGGAGAAGGGAGTTGTAAAGAGGCTGAAACGAAAGCCGACTCTGTCCTTCCTTTTATCTGCAATGGATTACTGGATTGTGCTAATACTATCTCCTTTTTTATATTTATATTATAAGTTGTTATGATTTTTGTCGTAGTTAAATTCTTTTAATTTGACGAAGTTTATAAAATAATTTAGCAACATCTATAGCATCATATTAATTTCATTAAATGTAATATTAAATATATTTTGAATTTTTGATAATTTATTTATTATGTGTTATAGATGTTGTTATATTTTTTATAAATTTGATCAAATATAGGAAAGAAGAAAGTCAAAGTGACTTATAATAAAAAAAGAAGAAGGAAAGAGTACTTGCTTTCCACTAAAATAAAATGCATTTAATTTAGCTTAATGTTCAGCTGCAATTCCTCATGGTTAACAAACAACAGATTGTTCGATCTCACTAACAACATGGAAGACATTTGTCTCGATCTCGGCTGATTGCTCTGCTCGTTTAGTGCGCTACAAGTGCCCTGTTTCTCAGATATGTTTTGTTTTTTTTAAAACCAGTCAATGTAGTTGGAATTGTTTGTTTCTTCGTCAACAAGTTTGGAGATTGATACTAATTGATATCCTTTCGTGATATGATAAAAAAAAAACGATACGCGCGCGTAGGGCTGGACGAAAAGCTCGCGGCTCGTTAGCTCGCTCGACTCATGACTAGCTCGGCTCGGCTCGGCTTGTTGTGAATTGCTAACGAGCCGAGCCAAGGTTTTAGCTCGTTAACGAGCCAGCTCGAGCTGGCTCGCGAGTTGCTCACGAGCCAAAACAGCCCAGGAAAACGTCAGGATACCCTAACCCAATAAACATTGAGACGGCCCAGCCCAACAAGGTCGACATCCACAAAACCTAAATTCCCCATCTGCTGATGCCATCGAGACCGATCCCCCATGCGAGCGCCGCTTCTCTCGCGCCGTTTCGCCTCTCTCACTCTCGCCGCCATCTCGCGTGGCATCCAGCATCCGTCGGCCGCCTCGCCTCAATGGCGCAGCTTGCAGCCCCCAGCTTTTCTCCTCCTCCTCCTCAATCGATTTCTTCTTCTTTCTCGTGGGACAGAGCAGAAGTACTGGTGCTGTGGTGTTGCGGGTGACGAAGGGAAGTTAAGTGCCATCCTTGCCGTGTGTCAACCGTGCAGGCATGGGGTTTGGAGCTCTCAACTTCTCCATTACAGTAGGAAACTTTCTGATTTTTCTTTTTGTGGTGAAAAACTGTACTGTTGTGTGTTCTTGATTGATGAGAAGATTACAAGCTTCTTTTTTTAATCTTTTGATGATTTCTCGGACAATTTTGGAGCCATTTTCGTCTCGTGTGCAATGCTTCTGTTGTATTGATGAATGGATGGACATTGATCACATAGATCTGAATCTTGCTACTTGATATACATCCTCCGTTGCATTCTCTTGCTTTAGCTCGCGAGCTGGCTACATTCTCTTGCTTTAGCTCGCGAGCTAAACGAGCCAGCTCGAGCTGGCTGCCGAGCCGAGCCGAGCCAGCCTTTTAGCTCGGTAGGATAACGAGCCGAGCCCTAACGAGCTTGCGCGAGCCGAGCCGAGCCGTGTCGAGCTGGCTCGACATCCACCCCTACGCGCGCGTGATTCATAAAAGAAAGAAGGAAAGAAAGATAAAGCAGCGTATCCAATCTGAATATGTCATCACAAAGTTTCATCTTAATTTATTACTGCTAGTACTTATTACAATCTTACAACGACACATTGAAAACAGTAGCTAATAAATTGCAGATACCAGAACAGATAATTTACTACTACATATTCCATGTTGAAAAAAACACATACACATATTCCAGCATCGAAATTCACGAGTAATAAAGGCTGTGTTTAGATCCAAAGTTTGGATCCAAACTTCAGTCCTTTTCCATCACATTAACCTGTCATACACACACAACTTTTCAGTCACATCATCTCCAATTTCAACCAAAATTCAAACTTTGGATCCAACTAAACACAGCCAAAATCATTTCTGCAACTTTGCCTTGGCCAGCAGTGTATACGCCTCTTTGTTTGCAGTGAACAAGGCGACGAGTTCATCTCTGCTGGGCAAGCACTGCCTCACGGCTCCATCGTTGACGTAGCGCTGCGACCACCGGCACAGCGCGGGGAACTCCCGCTCGCTCACCAAGCTCACGCCGGTGACCTCCTCGAAGACACCGACCCAGTGAGCCAGCCCACTGGCGGCGATGTCCACGAGGCCAATGGCGTCGCCGCCGAAGAACCTCTTGTTGCCGCCGTCGAGCTGCGCCTCCAGCAGCTGCAGATTCTCCTTCGCTTCCCTCACGAACGCATCCTTCTTCTCCCCGTCCTCCATCCAGAACGACAGCCAGAACGGCCTCGAGAACTGCAGCTCGATCATACACAGCTAATGATCACTAAAAACTTTTAACTGAATCTGTTCATCAGGATGCAGAACAAGTACTGAACCAAACTGAAACGACGAGAGATGCAGGAGAAGAAGACCTTATCATCGATGAATTGGGCCCAGAAACGGGCCTGGGCACGGGCGTGGGGGTCGGCGGGGAGGAGGGGCGGGCCGTGGAAGGCGTCGTCGACGTACTGGACGACGACGAGCGACTCGGCGACGGAGCGGCCGTCGGAGTGGAGGAGGACGGGGACGAGCTTGTGGACGGGGTTGTGGGCGAGCAGCAGGTCGCTCTTGCTGCGGAGGTCTTCGAGGAGGAGCTCGTATTGAACGCCTTTCAGGCGAAGCGCCGCCTCGGCGCGGTGCCCGAATGGGCTCCCGAAGGCGCTGATTAGCTTAACCATTTTTTGCTTGCTTACACCGGGTTAGTGGCTTAATGCACTTGTGACCCTGTGATTATATACAGAGATTAGGAATGCTGGGCTGTACTATCGTGGAACAGGTGAGGTGGGCTGGCCTGCAGAAGATTTGGCCCAATGCATTTGTTATATCGGTACGTATTATTAAGCCGTGAGAACGCGTCGCCAGGTGAGCGAGCAGCCCGCGCAGCTTCGATCCCTAGGATCGCAACTCGCGTGTCTCACCAGGGGTTTTTTCCCGTTTCTTCGGGACTGATTTCGGTTGGTCCCGGCTAGGTAATAGGGTATACACGCGTGTGCGTTCAGTGGGACTGCACGTTTCCTGTGCACTGAGGCCAAGTGCCTCCAATGTTATTCCTAGCGTGTGTTAGGGACGCGCACGCGTGTGTGTGCGTGTGTCGTGGTGTGTGTAAGTGTGCGTTCTGAGTTATACCCTTCTAAAAAAACGTATTATTAAGCCGTCAGGAACTGCTACTTACAGTCAAAGTTCAATTTAAATAACCGTGCAAAGTCAGAATCACGCCATATAAAATTTGATCTGGTGAGTAAGGGGGTGTTTGGGAGAGAGGTGCTAGCACCTAAGTAATAGACAAACGATCTGATCTAACGCGCAGAACCTTCGGATTTTATCCTGATACGATTCCATTTTTTTTTCTAGAAACACGATAATCTTTGCCTAGAACTTATTGAATACACTAATTAATGGCACGAGTATAGATTTATTCCCAAGGGGCACACAGGATTACAGGGAGATTAATTAATCGATCTATTCTTGCACCGAATTATCACGGGTGTACCATCGCCCTGAACATCATCTTATACTTATCCTTGTTTCTCGTGTAGAAGGCAACGAGTTTTTCTCTATCCGGCAGACTCAGCTTCACGGCGTCGATGGAGGCGTACTCCTTGATCCACCGGCGCAGAGCAGGATACTCGCCGTCGTCCTCACTGCCGATCACGCTCACTCCGGTGACCTCCTCGAGCACACCGATCCAATGAGCCATTCAGCCGGCGGCGACGTCGAGGTAGCCCACGGCGTCGCCGGCAAAGAACCTCTTCCCCTCGAGCTGTGCCTCCAGTAGCGACAGGTTCTCCTTCGTCTCCTTCAGAAACCCCTTCTGCTCCTCACCGTCCAGCCACAGGGCCAGCAACAACGGCAACGTGCACTGCAGGTGTTCGATCGAACAGTAGTAGTACACTGATCATCAGCAAACGCAAGAACATGTAATTTGTAAATGTTCAGAGCTTACATGGAATGATGCAACAGCAACAAGATTGATTTGCCTTGTGATCGATGAATTGAGCCCAGAAACGGGCCGTGGCGCGGTCATAGGGGTCGGCAGGTAGGATGGGCGGGCCGTCGAATGCGTCATCGACGTACTCGACGATGACCAGTGATTCGCAGATAGCTCGGCCGCCATCGAGGAGGATGGGGACCTTCTTGTGGACGGGGTTGCTAGCGAGCAGCAGGTCGCTCTTGTTCTCCAAGTCCTCGTGGATGAGCTCGTAGGCAACCCCCTTGAGCCGCAGGGCCGCCTCGACGCGGTGCACGAATGGGCTGCCAAAAGCGCCGATGAGCTTAACCGGATCAGCCATGTTTGCTTCAGAGTGTTCTTGGCTGTTATTCCTGTATTCTTGGCTAAACCATATACATTTATATATAGGGCCATGTAAGGTTTGTTTTTTTGGCTCAAATTTGTAATTTTCAAATTGTGTTAGCTACTTCTTCTCCAAGAAGGACGATCTCCCTTATCTGTGATTTTCCTTTTCTTTTTTCAGTCAGTTTGACTATCTGCTGCTCAGTTGCTTCGGTCCAAAGAGCAGAGCTCATCAGTTTTGTTTAATTAAGGCTACATCAGCCCAAAGTTTAGATTTTAGTTAAAATTAGAGATGATGTGACTGAAAAGTTATCTGTGTATGACATATTGATGTGATGGAAAATGACTGAAGTTTGTATCTAAACACAGCCTTCAGTCCTTTTCCATCACATCAACCTGTCATACACGTAACTTTTCAGTCACATCATCTTTAATTTAAACCAAAATCCAAACTTTACACTGAATTAAACACAGCATAAGCTTGGGAGGAATCACAGGTTTTCTTTGCTTCGGTCCAAATAGCAGAGGTCATCGGTTGTCAGCGAGATTTAATTTACCAAAAGATAATATACATGTGCAGGTCCCAGAGATAGCTTACTGCCACCATAATGGCTTTCCGACTTTGTATTGATTAATCCTATCAAATTTCTTGAAGAGCAAGCCGGAACGCAAAGGTAGGTCAAATCAGATGAATTGATAAGATCCAGAAAATGAAAAGATTCCTAGATAGATGGTCCATAGAAAAAAAAATATCTATGGACATTTTACTGAGATTTAATCTCAACTAGCGTTGTGATTACTGAGCAAAAATTTCTATATAAAAGTTTTTGAGAAAAATTCAAACAAATATATTTTTAAATTTGTAATACTTAATATTTAATTAATCCTTTGCTAATTAAAAAGCTTCTCCCGCAAGCCATAAGATGACCAGTTAACTTCTGCACTATCCACTTTCAACAAGTACAGATCAGTTCCTATCCTGCATGCTAATCCGTCTTACCTATTTGTTTGTTGGGAGTATATACTTATTGATCATAGTCAAAGTTCAATAAAAAAAACGTGTAAAGTCAAGATCACGCCATATAAAAATGAGCCGAGTGAGTGACAAACGAACAATCTGATGTACGCGTAGAACTTTCGGCTTTATATATAATCGTTTAATTATGTTCTGATTCGATTTTATTTAAGCAGCACCATCTCCTGAGACATCCACTCCCACTGTCGTCCCACACAAACACTCACAATCACAGAATTATTCACTGATGCAGCATCGCCTTAGCCACCATCTTCAGCTTGTCCTTCTTCGCAGCGAAGAAGGCAGCGAGGTGCTCTCTGCTCGGCAGGCACTGCATCACGGTCTCATCCGAAGTGTACTCCTTGGCCCAACGGCGTAGAGCAGGATACCCATCATCCTCGTCGGCGCCGCCCATCAAGCTCACTCCGGTCACCTCCTCAACCACGCTGATCCAGTGTGCCAATCCACTGGCAACAATGTCGAGGTAGCCGACCGAGTCACCGGCAAAGAACCTCTTCCCTTGAAGCTGCGCCTCCAGAATCGCCAGGTTCTCCTTCGTCTCCTTCAGAAGCCCCTCCTGCTCCTCGCCGTCCAACCACAATGCCAGCCACGATGACCTCGAGCACTGCACATGTTCATGAATTTTTACTGTTCAGGGCTTGTTTAGTTTATGAAATGAAAATTTTTGGATGTCACATCGGACGTTTGACCGGATGTCGGAAGGGGTTTTCGGACACGAATGAAAAAACTAATTTCATAACTTGCCTGAAAACCACGAGACAAATCTTTTGAGCCTAATTAATCCGTCATTAGCACATATAGGTTACTGTAGCACTTATGGCTAATCATAGACTAATTAGGCTTAAAAGACTCTTCTCGCGATTTACATATAAACTGTGCAATTAATTTTTTTATCTATATTTAATTAATACTCTATACATGTGTTCAAAGATTTGATGTGATCCCCGCAAAAAAAAAGATTTCATGTGATGTTTTTGGAAAAGTTTTTGGGAACTAAGAAGCCCCTCAGTAAGCGGAAAAACCTTGTGAAATTTCATAGGTTATCGACAACGATTATATATATTGCCTTGTGTTCGATGAAGTGAGCCCAGAAACGGGCCATGGCGCGGTCGTAGGGGTCGGTGGGTAGGATGGGACGGCCGTCGAACACCTTGTCGGCGTACTCGACGATGACGAGCGACTCGCAGATGGCACGGTCGCCATGGAGGAGCACGGGGACCTTCTTGTGGACGGGGTTTTTGGCGAGAAGCAGATCGCTCTTGTTGTCCAGGTCCTCGTGGATGAACTCGTAAGCCACTCCCTTGAGCCGCAGGGCGACCTCGGCACGGTGCACGAACGGGCTGCCAAATGCGCCGATGAGCTTAACTGGATCAGCCATTTTTGGTTGTTTGCTTCCAAAGTGTGTTGTGTTCTTGGCTTTGCTGCTCATTTTCTTCACTGAACTGTTGGGTATTTATAGGGGTAACAGGAGTAACAAGGAAGCTTCTTGACTCGAATTTTTAAGTTTCAAGTGGTGTGCTGCTTCTTCTCCAAGCAGGAAGCTCCATTCTCTATGTTTTTTTTTTCATTTCTTTCCTTCCAGTCAATTTGACTCATCTGATGATCAGTTGCTCCGGTCCAAGAACAAGAGTGGCCGTGTTTAGGTTTAAACTTTTTTTTTTCAAACTTTCAACTTTTTCATCACATCAAATATTTGGACACATGCATGGAGCATTAAATGTGGAAAAAAACCAATTGCACGGTTTGCATGTAAATCGCGAGACAAATCTTTTGAACCTAATTACGTCATGATTTGACAATGTGGTGTTACAGTAAACATTTGCTAATGATGGATTAATTATACTTAATAGACTCGTCTCGCAGTTTATAGGGGGAATATTTAATTTGTTTTATTATTAGTCTACGTTTAATACTTCAAATGTGTGTTCGTATATAAAAAAAAAATTTTAGCACACAAACTAAACACAGCCCAGTATGCCCCTTGGCTGATAATCAAGCATTGAAGAAGACGTCAGTATGTTGTGTTTACTCAAGCTTAGGGTAATACAGCAGTACTCCCTCTGTCCCAAAAAAAAAGACAAACCCTAGGTTTCCGTGCCAACGTTTGACTGTCCGTCTTATATGAAATTTTTTTATAATTAGTATTTTCATTATTGTTAGATGATAAAACATGATTAATATTTTACGCGTGACTTATCTTTTTAATTTTTTTCATAATTTTTTTAAATAAGACGGACGGTCAAACATTTGACACAGAAACTCAGGGTTTGTCTTTTTTATTTTAACGGAGGGAGTATATTTTAGAGGGCCTGTTTGGTTGGTGACCTGACACACATGCCTGATGAAAACTCATGCCTGAAGCTAGCCTGAAAGTTTGAAGACATTTGCCTGACCAGGCAGCCTATGAGATGAGTTGTTTGGTTTGAACCATGTGCCTGAGAAGAATAATGCAACGTCATACTGTAATAATTACTATTAACAGACAATATTAACAGATAGTATTAACTCAACAAACATAATCAATATGTGGGAAGAAAGAAAAAAAAGAAGAAAAAAAAACAAATGTAATTAATAGTGGGGCCCATAGCTTTCACATCACCTTCATCTTGCTAGCTTCTCACTTGCCTGAGTCAGGCGTTGGAATTTCGTTGCCTAAGCCAGGCTAATCAAAGCGGCTAGCCGTCAGGTCAGGCCACCGCAGGAACACCCAAGACGCCAACCAAACAAGGTGCAGGCATGTCTCAAGCAAGCATCTCAGGTTAGGCACGAACACGAGTGCAGCAACCAAACAGGCCCTTAATTCTTTTGGTCTCGATTTTCCTTTCAGATGTAGGGTGTGTGTAGTTCACGTTAAAATTGTAAGTTTGGTTGAAATTGGAACGATGTGACGAAAAATTTGAAAGTTTGTGTGTGTAGGAAAGTTTTGATGTGATGGAAAAAAATAGAAGTTTGAAAAAATACTATGTACAAATACTCTATTGGAGTTGTCTCGATTTTCCTTTCAGATGCACGTAGAACTACTCTAATGGAGTTGGTAGCGTGATTTTTTTTTCTTTTTCATAGGTGTACTTTATTCATGAATACTTCAGCAGTAGTAGTATAGGTTTCAGGAGGTGGTGTTTTTTTCTCCCGAAGATAAAAATAATTGAGTTTTAATTATTACAAACTTGAAAAACAGATTAATCTGATATTTTAGAGCAACTTTCATATAGAGAGTTTTCATACGAAACACACCGTTTAGCAGTATGAAAAGCGTGCCACGAATATCTAAAATTTTATCCACCTTTTGTAGTGCAAACGAACGGGACCTCAGTGTTGCAAAGTAGTACTCAAAACAAAACTGCAGATATGGATTTTCATCGCTTGAGGGGATGTCTCCTCGTTGTTTGCATGTCATCTAATATAGTTATCAAAAAAATTTAAAAAAAATTGACAACATAGATTAATATGAAATATATCACTCCACAAACATGTAAGACCAAAGTCAACTTCTATAAGTTGCAACAAAAAGAACAAAATAAATTGAAAATAGTTATTGTACATTCGCGACTATATTGTTCTTTTTTTACAACTTGTAGAAGTTAAATTTTAACTTGCATGTTTGTGGAGTGATATATTTCATATTCCCTCCGTCCCTAATTATTAGACGCCGTTAACTTTTTTAAATATGTTAGACCATTCGTTTTATTCAAAAACTTTTGTGAAATATGTAAAATTATATGTTTACATAAAAGTATATTTAACAATGAATCAAATCATAGGAAAAGAATTAATAATTACTTAAATTTTTTAAATAAGACGAACGGTCAAACATGTTTAAAAAAGTTAACGGCGTCAAATATTTAGGGACGGAGGGAGTATTAATCTATTTTACCAAAAAAAATTTAAAATTTTTTGACTATTTAAGTGCCATGCACGAAAAGAGGGATACCCCCTTGAGGGATGAAATCACTTTCCCCACAAAGAAAGAAGAAAAAAAACATTACCGTACAAACCTAATCACCTGACTGAAGTATATATGGACAATTCATGCTTGAGTAGTAATAGGATCAAATAGTAAAGAGATATAATGCAGGAAATGAAATGTTTTTTCTTTAAAAAAAAGAAGAGGGAATGAACTGAAGCACATGCCTAGGTTTAAACGGTCTAGGCAGGGATCTATGTGATAACCTTCTCATATTCGTTGTAGAAGGTTATGTTATATTTCTATGCCAAGCTTTCCCTGACATTTTCGTTTCCTTCAACCTGTATTCATGAATGCCAGAGTTTAGCGATCAGTATGTCACAACTCACAACTAAATTTAAAATCTACCGGCACCCATATTGATTTCTACCACGATGAAGATGAACTGTAAAACAAACAACATTGGTATGTTGCATAAACTTTTTATCTCCAACATGGAAGTTGAAATTAAGAAAAATAACACGTTGAATCAAATAGTAACTTATTCCATTCCCATGGACATATATTTATTTCTCATGCATACAACTACGTTGGAATCATTTGTGCTGCCTTCCGGCGGCTTTGATCATCTCCTTGCGCTCACGGTAATACGCAACGAGTTCGTCCCTATTCGGCAGGCACCGCTTCACGGCCTCATCGTTGACGTAGCGTCTCCTCCACTCGCACAAAGCAGGGAACTCCTCATCCGTGGCCAAGGTCACCCCACATACCTCCTCGAACGCACCAAGCCAGTGAGCTATCAAGCACGCTGCTATGTCCAAGAACCCGATGGCGTCGCCTCCGAAGAATCTCCTCCCCTTGAGCTGCCCTTCAAGAAGCGCCAGATTCTCCTTTGCTTCCCTCACGAAACAATCCTGCATGTTGCCCTCCATTTGCACGAACGGGATCCAGAAATTGAACCTACCAAACTGCACCCCAAAAACAAAATATTCAGCAAATATTTGTGCAGAAAAGATTTCACAGGATCGATGGAGATCATCATCTTCTTGACATGTAAATTAAGCTGAATTTTTACCTTCTGATCGATGAACTGCGCCCAGAAACGCGCCACGGCTCGATCGTACGGATCGGTTGGGAGGATGGGTGGACCATGGAAGCTCTCGTCGATGTACTCGAGGATGACGAGGGACTCGCTCAAGGAGCGGTCGCCATGGAGGAGGACGGGGACGAGCTTGTGGACGGGGTTGTGGTTGAGCAGCAGGTTGCTCTTGTTGCGGAGGTCTTCCAGGATGAGCTCGTATCGCACGCCTTTCAGGCGAAGCGCCACCTCTGCGCGGTGGCCGTATGCACTCGCAAAAGCACCGATGAGCTTCACCGTTTCACCCATCTTTAATTACTCACAAGTCACAACTAACAGCAGGTTTAGACACGGCTGGTCCTTACTTATATGAAGCTTCTCTTGGAGTTTCAAAAAAAAAAAAACCCTTCGTTGAAAGTGTTTTAGTCATTTGATTTGCCTTGTTAATTTGGGGGGAGCTGCTGGTTTAGCTTATATTACTTGGATGTTAATTTGGGACATTCGGGAGTGACGTAGCACTAGCAGCTGAGGTGAAAAGAGATCACATCATGGGCTGCCAGAGTGACGTAGGAGCTGAGGTCCATGCCATGTAAGGTATTCGTAATCGTATATACAGATATTTTTTTTCCTTGCTCGTACTGTATCATGACGAAAGATTAAATCGTACATACGGTCAAACGTGCATGTGACGAACAGAGACTATTATCTTTCTTTTATAATCCTCCAGAGCGAGACAACACACAATAACACGTCGACAAGAAACACGAAACTCCATTAGCCACAAGGTGCACGCCGCTATTAGTTTATTCGTTCATCACTAGTAACTACTCCCTCCGTCCCAAAATAAGTGCAGTTTTGCACTATTCATGCTCAACGTTTGACCGTCCGTCTTATTTGAAAATTTTTTATAATTAGTATTTTTATTGCTATTAGATGATAAAACATGAATAGTACTTTATGTGTGACTAAATGTTTTTAATTTTTTCACAAATTTTTCAAATAAGACGGACGGTCAAACGTTGAACGTGAATAGTGTAAAACTGCACTTATTTTGGGACGGAGGTTTTGGCAGCGTGGACTTGGCCACGGAAATGCACTTTTGCTTGATCCCGGTGAAGTAGGAGAGGAGCCGATCTCTATCCGGCAAGCACTCCATCACGGCCTCGTTGGCGACGTAATCCTTCGCCCACCGGCGCAGAGCAGGGTACTCGCCGTCGCCGTCGCTCAGGACGCTCACTCCGGCGACCTCTTGGAGCACGCCGACCCAGTGAGCCAGCACGCCACCGCCGGCGATGTCGGCGAGGCCGATGGAGCTGCCTCCGAAGAACCGCTTGCCCCTGAGCTCCGCCTCCGCCACCGTCAGGCCCTCCCGTGTCTCCTCCATGGATTTCTTCTGCTCCTCGCCTTCCCCGAACAGCGCTGGCCGCAACGGCTTCAGGCACTGGCCAACCATATCGATCAACAGAGTTGAGATAAAACATTTTGCAAGCAACTAATTTTTTTTAAGATAATAGAATAAAACATTCAAGCCTTGCTTAAGAGCTACAGCCAATTATTACAAGGATAGTATAAAAACAAACTCACACACATTCAGTATGTAGCTAAAGTAATAAAACCAAAAGTAAAAGCAAACTAATAAAAACCAGACAAAGTAAAATCCCACAACTACTAAATTTTATTGGTGAATCTTCACCCAATATTAGCAAAGAACTGCATGATTATCGACTCAAGTTTGTAAGCAACTAATTAAAATGAGGATGGAATGGATTGTTTGTTACATTTTCGTCGAGGAAGTGAGCCCAGAAGCGGGCCATGGCGCGGCGGAGGGGGTCGGCGGGGAGGAGGGGCGGCCCGTCGAACGCCTCGTCGACGTACTCGACGATGACCAGCGACTCGCAGATGGCGGAGCGGTCGCCGTGGAGGAGCACGGGGACCATCTTGTGGACGGGGTTGTGCGCGAGGAGGAGCTCGCTCTTGTTGCCCATGTCCTCGAGGATGAGCTCGTAGGGCACTCCTTTCAGGCGCAGGGCGACCTCGACACGGTGGACGAACGGGCTGCCGAAAGCGCCGATCAGCTTCACCGGCTCAGATGAATTCATCATCTTTTGATTCTGCTTCTGCTTCTGCCAATCAGTTCAGCTTCTACTCAACTACTCATAATTGTGGCACTTCCATGACTTAAACTACTAGGTCGTGGGGAAATTAAAGTACTCCTAGTTATTTTCAGCTAAAAGCCAAAGTTGGCACAAATATCATTGGGCCGGGCTGAACCGCGATTGCTCCACCGGTCTTGGGCCATGAAGGATGGGCTGTTCGGCAGGTAACCAAAGTGGGCGTTTCTCCTCCCATGGGCTGGCCTGCAGGTACTCTCTTTTTCTTTTTCTTTTTTTTTTTTTGAGAGAGAGAGAGTATCTTTCTTCTCTCTTTATTCAGATGCCAAATTGCTCGGCTTTTTGTATATAGTTTTGTGATCAGGATTAGGAGATACAAAGCTCGACAGAATGACAGGAGAAAGCATGAATACGATGAGAGGCAAGAATATTTGGAACACCACAAAGCAACCAAGGTATCAGGGCAAGACCATTCTTCTCCATGTCGCCTAGTACTAACAGAATAAACCGCTCCCTTCGTTCTCAAATACTTATCACCAGTAATTATTAATATCAAAATTCTGAACCCTCGTCTATTATTTCAAAAAAAAAAAAAGAAGTACCTAAAGGATGATGTATTATTTAAGTGTGTTGCGTAGTTGCGCTCATCATAGTGTAACCGTTTAAAAATTATCGGTGATCAAAGTTATAATAGTGTTGGTCGATCGACCTTCACAATTACTAAAAGCTGATAAAAGTTCTCAGTGGTCAAAAAGTTGTAACATGAATTAATGGAGTGAGTATTCTATATTCCTTTATCTATCCAAAGCTGGTATAAATTCCTAAAGTTCAATTATTATTTTGGTCCTCCTTCAGTATCTTTCAGCTTGTGAACACGCCGCCATCCTATGATAAAAGGTAAACCAGTCTAGCCACGAACCCTTCTTGTGCTGATGCCTGATAGTCTGGTCAAAATACAGGGGATTTTGCGGCTATGCTTTCTTTCGCCATGCTGCCCATGCAATGTGCTCGCCGCCGCCGGCCTAGTTACTACTACTATACTCATATAGTTCACCCTTTTTGACAAACGATTAGTACACAAGCTGTTGTGTTATCAGTATACAGGATCGAGCACGGCATGTTCCCTTTCTTTTGCACTATTTCCACAGTTAAAAATGTACAGAAAAGCTGATGGTAGTACAGAAAGTCAACCAAATAAATTCAACCGATATAGATGCAAATGAACACTTGCTCAAATATAATCCGTACTATGTTCATTTTGTCCAACCATTTTTGTGTAAAAATATATACTGGCCGGTGAATCCGTGTAGACTATATGCGTCCACATCCCCTGTTCCTTTTTGGGTTTGAACTCCTGTTTTTTTTTTATAGCTTTAATCATGTGAACTGAATTAACACACGATAGCTCGAAAGAAATCCAACTCGTGTTCGTGTCCGCCAAATTAATGCAAACCACGCGAGAGAGAAGATGAGCACGCTCCATCTGAAGGCTGTGGTGTTTGTTTCCTCTAATTCAGAACTGGGTCTTTTCACCTCGTCGTTACCACATAAACGCCATCGCGTTGTAGTTCACAGCTTTCGGTGAATGAATCCTAGTGGGATGTAGTGGCAGAGAGCCAAGGCTATTATGTGTCATCTTGACCACTGGAGTTGAATCTAACTTAGCTTCCATGATGATCACATAAACGGGCCATACTAACGACTGATGTAACCGCCAATATCTCTCTGACCGGTGAGCATCATGTCTTGGCAGCTACAAGCACTAGCCACAGTTGCAGCAACTTACTACTAGTAGTATCATGTGTGTAAAATCACATTCAATTGGTTCATACATTGGGACCTTATCTTTTTAATTATGCTTATGTTTATCAGCTAAAATTTAAATTTTCGACTTTAAATTTAAAGTTGATTTTAGGGTTTTTTCATCAAAGTTTTTTTTTCAGTCTTTACTTTTAGATCGCTAAGAACACGTATATAAAAGTTTTGTTCGTAAATTATTTTTTGTTTGTAAATATGTCCGAATAACGAAACGACGGTCCGCAAGAAAGTGTATGAAGTCTGAAATGTTGTATTGTTGCGTCGTAAGAGAGTTGCAAAGCTTTCACTGTCAACTTTCAGGTGGCTTGATGCACAAAGTTAGACGGAACTCATGGACCATAATTAGGACACGGTTTTGTTGGTCATTGTTACGAAGATTTTCTAGAATTCATCGACCTCCCCTGATCACGGAGGGAGGCCACGCGCGGTGGACCCCGGCGCCTAACGGTTTCCAGCGGAAGGAGGAATTGATGGATTTCACCCGAAACGCGGAGGGGAGAGCGGGCGATTAGCTGTGCCAGCCATCGCCCACCGCGGACCGAAGTACGCCACGCTGGTGGTGGGCTGGATCCGTCGGCTTCCCTCTCCCTGATGTGCGGAGCACGTTCCCTGTCTCCCTCCCCGTCCGCGCGACCGCGGTTCTCCCCGCAATTTCTATGGATCTGCTGATCACCAGCTGACCCAGGCCCCCTTCCTGTTGCTGTCCCTCGTACGCACTGCGAGCTTGATAAAGGTCAATTGTCTAGTCACGTTACCCGTATGCAGTATTACTAACAAATTCGATGTCAACGGCAATCATTCTTCTTCTCTCGTTACTTTAGAAGACGCTAAATTGCTAAATGGTTATCTATGTAAAAAGAACTTAAAAGTATTTTAATCCTTTTATCAAGTTTTTAGTTGGTACTTGATTAATTAGGTAGGTGCTAATGAGTAATTTCATTTCAGCCGAACGCAGCCTCAAGTGTGTTCGCTAACATATATTCTCAGGGAGGTGGAGAACTCGAGTGAATTTCAGTCTCAATACGATCTTTCTTGTGTTACAAATGGGCTTGGATCTTCATATTGTATAGTTTTCATGTGTACCACATGAAATATTAACATGGAAAAAACCATGTCACAAATAACATAGTTTCATAGGAAAAATATACAGTGGATGTGGTGAAAACCTGAAAACTACCGTTAGATCTCATGCATCCATTTTTAGATCTAACGTTAGTTTTCAGGTTTGCATTACATATACACTACATATTTTTCCTAGTTTCATATGCTTAAAGTGGTCATATATAAAAGTACATATTATTATTATTTCGTCATGTTTGTCCCAGATGTGGTAGAACGAATGAACTTTTTTGGCATTACGTCAGCAGGTAAGCATTACGTACCACCCCAAATGTGTATAGAAGGAAAGGAATATACATGTCGTCATACTACAAGCAATGCTTTTATTCTTCTTTACTTATAATTAGCTTGCCAATTATCTCGCTGATGACAATGCAAGTTTGCTACCGACCTTTGTGTTTGCCACGTGTTAAGTTTGCATATCGTTTGAGAGTTCTATGGTACAAGTAACACATAACCCTATTTCTCACGATCAAGGATGTCTTTATTTGGGGAATTGGATATACACACTAACTAGATACTCAACCGCTGCTTCTCGAAATATCTAGATCCCCTAAACATGATCGTAATAGTGCTCGTGACCTCAGGAGTTCCCATCAATTGCTTGTGGCACTCCCCGGCATAGGACCGGAGATATTTTTCTCTGCACCAGTAATGGGAGAGACATGACATGTGTGAAGATGGTTGGGAGAAAGAAAGGAACGCATGGTACCGTGGCAAGTTGCCATTCATTGCTGCCATCGGTTCCAAAGATGTTGGCTCCATTACTGAGGCCGTGAAGGGGACAAGTACCACTGCTACACAGGGAGCTCCCGCCCACAGATTTTACCAACGCCAGAGGCGACGCATCAAGGAAGGACCCAACAGCGCCATACCACTGTCCTCCTGCTGGTTCTCGCCGGATTCTTACCGTGGTAGCTACCGGATAGTAAATCGGCAGCAATGTCCCTCTATTCTGCAATGGTGTGCTTGTGGTTCTTGTATACTAGTACTAAACAAAGCATAGATAGTAGATTAATAGATTTGGTAGATTGTCAATATCAGTTGTAGGCGAACCCGGCCGGCCCTTTTCATGTGGACAAGATCGGATTATATTGCTGGAATCGTATCGTAGGATCCAAAATCCGGAATACAGCAGGTGATAAAGGGCATGTTTGGTACAGCTCCAACACCTAAATTTAGCTTCAGGAGTTGGGTCTGGAGTGGAGTTGTGGAGCTGTCTAAACCCAGCTCCACAACTCTAGTTCATTTTGTGAGAGAGTTCCACCCAACTTCACTCCCAGTTTTGATGGAGCTGAAATTGTTTGGCTGAGCTCCAGCTCCAGGAGGGGTGGAGCTGGAACTGGAGCTGTATCAAACAGACCCAAAGACTATCCTCTCCGTGCAAAAAAGAAAATAAGGGCCTGTTCACTTTGATGCAAAAAAAACCTTACCAAATTTTGGTAAAGTTGCCAAAAAAATGGCTACATTTAGTTTGCTGCCAAATTTTGGTGACTATATAAGAAATCCTGCCAAAATTTTGGCAACTATGCTAAATTTTGGCAATACCAAAATTTGGTAAGGTTTTTTTTAGCATCAAAGTGAACAGGCCTTAAATTAAACAAGGATATGACCCAATTCAAATCTATTGTACTAGAATATATCATATCTCAATTTAGATTGATTTTTTTAAAAGAATGAAGTATACTCACACTCTATTACACTATAGGTTTTTTTTTTCTAAAGTACTACCACACATACGATTCAGTTCTATAACTTATAACTCATGTATAATCAAATACATACAATCGTAGATCAACCAAGAAAAGTTGGTAACCGTCTGTAACCGTTGATTAAATTTTCTTTTCTCTATTCGTTCCTGATCGCTGGTGTGTTTATACTGGTCTGGTCCGACACGGTACAGGGTGACAGGTGCGAAGGGGTACTGCGTAGGGCCGTGACTGTCGCGAAAACGGGGCCAGGTCTCCCACAGCCACAAATCCACGATCTCGTTGGCCGCCCATCCCATCTCACGCCACACACGCACACACGCGCGCACAGTTGGTGCGGTGGTGGCGCACCACGCACACACGCACCAGGACCCGCGCCCTGTCGCACTTGTCCCTGGACCCGTAACGACAGGCAGGTAGGCCCCCATCCCATCTCCCTCCGTCCAAAAAAAGACAAACCCTGGTTTCCGTGTCCAATGTTTGACCGTCTGTCTTATTTGAAAAAAATATGAAAAAAATTAAAAAGATAAGTCACGCATAAAGTATTCATCATGTTTTATCATCTAACAACAATAAAAATACTTAATTATAAAAAAATTCATATAAGACGGACAGTCAAACGTTGGTACGTAAACCCGCGGTTTGCCTTTTTTTTTTTTTTTTTGGGGACGGAAGGAGTACGTGAATGCAGACGGCGCCTCTTTTCACGCGGTTTCTCGCTGCTTTTCCGGTTGCCCGTTCTATACATCGACCTCCCCTGATCACGAGGGAGGCCACGCGCGGTGGACCCCGGCGCCTAACGGTTTCCAGCGGAAGGAGGAATTGATGGATTTCACCCGAAACGCGGAGGGAGAGCGGGCGATTAGCTGTGCCAGCCATCGCCCACCGCGGACCGAAGTACGCCACGCTGGTGGTGGCTGGATCCGTCGGCTTCCCTCTCCCTGATGTGCGGAGCACGTTCCCTGTCTCCCTCCCCGTCCGCGCGACCGCGGTTCTCCCCGCAATTTCTATGGATCTGCTGATCACCAGCGACCCAGGCCCCCTTCCTGTTGCTGTCCCTCGTACGCACTGCGAGCTTGATAAAGGTCAATTGTCTAGTCACGTTACCCGTATGCAGTATTACTAACAAATTCGATGTCAACGGCAATCATTCTTCTTCTCTCGTTACTTTAGAAGACGCTAATTGCTAAATGGTTATCTATGTAAAAAGAACTTAAAAGTATTTTAATCCTTTTATCAAGTTTTTAGTTGGTACTTGATTAATTAGGTAGGTGCTAATGAGTAATTTCATTTCAGCCGAACGCAGCCTCAAGTGTGTTCGCTAACATATATTCTCAGGGAGGGGGAGAACTCGAGTGAATTTCAGTCTCGATACGATCTCTTGTGTTACAAATGGGCTTGGATCTTCATATTGTATAGTTTTCATGTGTACCACATGAAATATTAACATGAAAAAACCATGTCACAAATAACATAGTTTCATAGGAAAAATATACAGTGGATGTGGTGAAAACCTGAAAACTACGTTAGTCTCATGCATCCATTTTAGTCTAACATAGTTTTCAGGTTTGCATTACATATACACTACGTATTTTTCCTAGTTTCATATGCTTAAAGTAGTACCTATAAAAGTACATATTATTATTAATATTATTATATTATTTTCGTCATGTTTGTCCCAGATGTGGTAGAACGAATGAACTTTTTTGGCATTACGTCAGCAGGTAAGCATTACGTACCACCCCAAATGTGTATAGAAGGAAAGGAATATACATGTCGTCATGCTACAAGCAATGCTTTTATTCTTCTTTACTTATAATTAGCTTGCCAATTATCTCGCTGATGACAATGCAAGTTTGCTACCGACCTTGTGTTTGCAACGTGTTAAGTTTGCATATCGTTTGAGAGTTCTAGTACAAGTAACACATAACCCTATTTCTCACGATCAAGGATGTCTTTATTTGGGGAATTGGGGGAGGGGGGGGGTCATGAAATGGCAGCGTGTAATAAATTTAATAAATTCTGAAACGGAGAGAGTAGCATTTTACGTTACCCACGGTAGTTTCCTACGATATCCATAAATAAAAACCCATGTTAACAAGTGTACATATAACCATACATAATTTCCTAAATTTCGTAGGATACTATCAAAATCAGTAAGCCATCTATGATATCGCAAATCATACGGAAACTTTACTGGTTAACATAGCCCATAATATTAGCCACATACATCAGTCGTCATAGAAAAAAAAAATTTGGAACGAACTTAGACAATTATTTGTTCAGTTTCATCATCAGAAATTATCTTTCTTGGGACGGAAGGGTGTACATACTTTCCACTTCATCTGAAACACTTTCCTTTTTTAAAAAATTAATGTTATAACTATTGGATACTACCTCCATCCCAAAATATAGTAACTTTTGGTTATGAATCTGTACACATAGTTATCCAAATTCATAGCTAAAAATGATTATATTATGGGAGTAGGCCATTTACGACTATATAATGTATAAATTTATATGGAAATTTATGTCCGCTTTTGCACCTTGACACCTTCCATCCATAGCAGTAACCCTCATTAATTTTCCGCTATAAATAAGCGGCGTCTTCCTCCTAGACGAGGCCGCAACCACCAAAGCCGAGGAGGAGATCCCGAGACGAGAGAGAGCAGAGCAATCGAAGCCCCACGCCATGGTCAAGATCAAGATGCCCGCCCTGTTCCGCCGCCGGAGCGGCTCCAAGTCGCCGCCGCTGCCGCAGGCCGACCCGGCGTCCGGCGGCGGTCCCCGGCGCCGACGCCGGAGGAGGAGATGGAGCGGGTGTTCCGCAAGTTCGACGCCAACGGCGACGGCCGGATCTCGCGGTCCGAGCTCGGCGCGCTGTTCGCCTCGACGCGGCCACCGACGACGAGCTCGCCCGCATGATGGCCAGCGGACGCCGACGGCGACGGCTTCATCAGCCTCGACGAGTTCGCCGCCCTCAACGCCACCGCCAGCGGCGACGCGGCCGCCGTCGAGGAGGACCTCCGCCACGCCTTCCGCGTCTTCGACGCCGACGGCAACGGCACCATCTCCGCCGCCGAGCTCGCCCGCGTCCTCCACGGCCTCGGCGAGAAGGCCACCGTCCAGCAGTGCCGCCGCATGATCGAGGGCGTCGACCAGAACGGCGACGGCCTCATCTCCTTCGAGGAATTCAAGGTCATGATGGCCGGAGGCGGCTCCTTCGCCAAGATCGCCTAGGATCGATCAACCACCCAATTTCTTCCTTCCTCCTCCTCCTCCTCCTCCTCATTGACCAACTCCTATCCATCCATCCATCCGAGCGTGCCGTGTGCGGTGGAAATTTTAAGTGTATATACAACCGATTAAAAGACCACTAGCCCTAGATTCTTTCTACTAATAATTGCGATTCTCAACTACTACTAGTTTCTTCTTGGTAGATTGGAAATTGGAGGCTAAAAAGCAGCAATTCTATCCTCTGCTTTTGGTTCTAAGACACGCCAATGCTTTCTCTCTTTTTTTTCCCCACAAGATGTAAGCGTTTGCGTGGAGTAAGAGTCTTGGATCTTGCATTCTTGTTTCGATTGTTCACCATCTGGAATTCTGGATGTCAGTTAATCTGATCTTAATATAATCCCCTTCTGGATGTCATGTCAGTAATCTGATCTTTATATGATCCCCTATTTTGAGGGCATTTTATCCCTCTGTGATTGTCTTTTGATTTGCAGTTCGATCACATAAGAATCAGATGATACTAGGTCGTTCTGCTTTCAAACTGAAAATTATACTTCAAAATTCAAATTGGAGGTGTATAATCCACCGAATTGAACATGTGTACTCCAAAGGATTGCACATAAATCATATTGCAGAATGAAACTAGTTTTGCAATGCTACAAATGCAATTGTAAACGGAGGCATCACTGACAGTTTAGATTCTGAGTAGCTTTGGACGTCCAGCCTCTGTGCAAGCTAAAACCTAGCCAGGTTGTTCAAGATTAAAAACGGTTTGAGTGAGTATTTATCCCATTCTTTTTGTGTGCATTTTTCTTTCAGATCAATGTGCATATTGGAACATGGACTAGCCAGTGACCAGGAAGTGAGCAGGAAAGCAGGGAATATTCTTGAGAAAATGGACGGAATTGTTGTTAGTATACAGCAAGCAATGATTGGATTGGATGCTGACGATGGAACGAACCGCTAGCTCCTCCTAATACATGATTTGTTTAGCTAATGATCAGAGCGAAACAGTAACAGTATCATCTGATTTCTGCTCTGCTCAGCCACCTACCTGAACCTGAATATACTAGTGCTGTGCTGGAAATGGCAAGGTCTTATGTAATATTTTGTCAGAAGTAAGTAACCTGTTACTAATCTGGTCTCTGCCTCAGGTAAGTACTGCTTAAACTTTTGACCTTGTCAGTGTCAGATGACATAATGGCAGGAAATCCCCCTCTTAAAAATCATGGAGAGGTTGATCTTCACATGCTTAGTACCCTGTCCAGATGGTCAGAGAGATACATATATAGTTTCATACAAATGATGCTACAAACCATGTGCAGGCATGCATGGATGACAGGCGGGATGCGGTGGTGCTCCGGCTGGCAGGAGGAAAGCTGCTTTGCGATTGGTGCAGGGACAGATGTGGCTAATCTGTTTATCTCTATCAAGAGAACACAACTACTACTTGCCACTGAAGAGTGGCTGCTTGCAGGCTTGGCTTGCAGCTGGGGAGAGAGCATGAGCAGCGGCGGCGTCGGCGGCGGGAACTTGGGCGCCGGCTTGCCGTACCACAAGTTCGTCAGCTTCGCGCTGGAGGAGACCCGACTCCGGACCACCCTCACCCCTCACCCCTCCCAGGTTCTTCTATTTCTTGTTCTTCCTACCTTAGCATGCTCCTTGCAGCAAAACAAAATCTAGCTCATGTTCTTGCAACCTAGTAGAGTCTACTGTTAGCTACTTGGTTCAAATACTGGTGAACTACTAGGTGCCCTTGGTTTGATGATTTTTTTTCTGTCTGAAAAACAAAATTGTAATAGTTGTGAGCTAGAGCTACCACTACGACCATACTGTTGCGATTGGTCATTACCTGATGATTTTTTTTTTGTTATTGTAGACCAGCACTGGGAAACCTAGCTTTCATATGTGAACAAATTAATCCCTTGTAAACAATGACATAACCTAATCGTTGTTTCTTTAGTCGCAACCAAGTGATTGTGATTACTTGTTTAATCTTGTGAAGAAGCAGGCTACCAAGCATAGACATTTGATTGTGCAATTTATTTATTTATAGTAGTATCTATCAGAGCTATGTCGCCCAATAGTGGCAGCTAGCTTCAACCATGTTTCTAAGCCCTGTCTCAGGCTGTCAATATTTCTGTCTCATGTAAATGTAAGTAGTTGACCTTGTATTGTTTTATGCTTCCAGGAAAAGTTCAAGTCTATAAAACCCAATGATGATAATACAGTTTTCAATGCTCTCTCATTCAGTGCACCGAAAATTAGATTGCTTCGCAGCTTGACAATCGAGAAGAAAAACTCATATCAGGTATTTAATCTATGTTGGAGATTTCTGTTCAAGTTTACTTGATCAAAACTCTCTTAACAATACCACAAGTCCACAATGTTGCTTTCCCTGACTTATCTCCTATTCCCCTGTGCTTTAAACATTGTCCTGGTTCTGCTTCATTGTGATTTGGAACGTTTATATCCAGTCATAGTTCTACAACACGATCCACGTTAAATCTTTCGTTGATCTTTCACTGAAAAAAAAAAACGTATTGCTTTGATTTGATCAATTTATGACTATTCTTTTTCTACAATGCAACAAATTAAAAGTGTTGACCCGCCAGCTTACGTCATGTTTTACCATTCTCCATATAACATGTGAAGAGTTTTGCTTGCTAGTTACAATTGAATGCCCCATATCTCTATCTAGGAAAATGCTCCACTATACTTACAATGCATATTCCTATGCAGGTTCTTGACTTTGCCGCTTTCTCTGAACCTGAATACGATCTTCCTATATTTTGCGCCAACGTTTTTACAACTCCTGCACAAAGTATTGTTGTATTGTAAGTGTCAGATAATAGTTGCTGTTGCAAGGAAAAGTATTGTTGGCTTTCTTCCTTGCCTAAAACCTAATGGATATGAGCCCTGAACGAACAATTCAAACTATCTGCAGGGACCTCAATCCTCTATATGATACTACAGTGCACAAGGATTACAAAGATAAGTACTATAGGAGTATAATGCCTCTTGTACACAAGTATAACGAGGTACATGGATCTTTCCTGGCTCCACCCAACCTATTGCCTCATAAATTGTTATTTAGCTCGATATCTTTATTTAGAGGATATGCAGCTTCTTCCTTGGGGTGGCAAGATTACGAGTGAGTCATTGAAGTTCTTCTCTCCAATTGTGATCTGGACAATATTTGAGTCAACTGAACACAACCACCATGTTCTACATTCAGCTTTCGTGGATTATTATAAGGCAAGACCAGACTATTTCTTTAAATTTTCTCAAAAAGTTTAAGAGAAACACGAAATTTGAACAAGTTTCCTGCCCTTGTTTTGTCAATGTGAATTTTGGACTGAATTTCTTGAAGGATTATTCTCTTGTGTGCAGCCATCAAATCTGAATATTCTCACTATGTAGGTCTGGCTTGAATTAATGGACCAAGCAATTAAAGAAAATAACAAAGCAACAATTGCTCGTAACCAAGAAGAACAACATAAATATCTCACATGGAGGGCTGAGAAGGTTGTTTTTTTATTCCATCAGAATCAGATATCACTTTAGAAAATTATACTCGGAGACTTGAGTATTACTTGCCTCATTCTGCTACTCATCCATTGGTGTTATGAAAGATACTATGTTGATCTTGTGCATCCTCTATGTGCAGGATCCTGGCTATCCCCTTTTGAAGAAGTTAATTGGTGAAAGTCGCGCCGAGGTTTTGTCTGGGCCATCACTACATTTATACTTACTTTTGACTTATATTCTGTGTGGTGTTATTTGAATTTTGAGGTATGTATCATCTTGACAATCAGGATCTGGTGATGGAGTTTCTGTTTGAAGGAGTAAATACTCTTGGAACAAAATCATTTCTGGATTATTTCCCTGAATATGCCCGTGATGATGGGTCAGTGAACAAGAAAAGGAGTATGATCGGCAAGTCTTTTGAAACTAGGCCTTGGGACGCCAATGGAGAATTCATTGGCGATGCCGAAGCACAGTAAAATGCTCGCTACGCCTTTCGGCCTGATCAATCTCTCTTATGCTTGTAGTACTGTTTTCTTTTTTTTAGAAAACTTACATTTTTCATGCTCATATCCCTGAACTTGGATTGAATAAGAAGAGATTGGTGAATCTGAGTCATGTATTATTGTTCTCCGGTTGCACTGATTGTCGTTGTTAGACGATGGTCTCTGCTCCTGGTAGTAGACATGATCTGAAACAGGAGGGGTCATCTTGCCCTGCCCGGATTAGGATCCTCTGCAGTCTACTGCACCGTACCTTTGTCACTGACATGTGGGCCGAGAGATCATCGGGTCCACCTGTCTGTGAAAATGTCACGGTGCAGTGACTGGGATCTCAATCCGCCCTGCCCTGCGCTGCACTCCACTGCTGATGTGCTTTGTTGGAAGCAAAGGAGAAAAAAAAGAACTCATTCTTTCAAGCACTTGGGATACCTCCTCTTTCACAAGCTTCCATGGTGAACCCAACATCACCCATGCTGCTGCCTGCACTGACTTCTGCTTTGCTTGTGCCTCCAGTTCTGGGAGATCATCAAACCACAGCTAGCACGCCAAGGAAACATCAAGGAAGTTGTCATCCGAGCCTTGCCTGAAACAAAAGAACAAAAAATAACACGCCTCGGATCCCTTTTTCCCCTTGCATGCACAATGTTTAACTTTAACCTCTCATCAGTCATCACCAAGCCAGTAGGAAAAAAGGACTAAAAAGGCAGGAGCATGTGCACGCGCGGACAGAGGCTTCAGCTGGTAAAAGACAACGCTAGTGCTAGTACTACTACTCGATCTGAAAAAGAGAAAAGGCTCAAGTGAGTGACAAAGACAAACTTGGCTCTCAACAGTAGAAGTAGTAGTAGGTGCGAAACCTGCATTGCACTACTGCAGTCGCAGCCACACCTACTGTTCCGAGTACTAGCAAAGCAATACTCCTACTACTAGAGCACACTTTCCCTGAGCTTTTGGAGGAAGTTGTAACCCACTTGCACGCACCTCCGTTTCGTTGACGGACCAAACCCCAGAACGCATGCGAAAGAGTCTCGCTCTCGCTTTGCAGGTCGGCAGCAACTGCGTCGCGCTGCAAAATTGCAAAGGCGAAACTGCTAATCCAGGCCTAGATTTACCCGCCGGCGAGGCGAGGGCGAGGCGGCGACAGGGGAAGACGAGCGTGACGGGGACCGTTGTCGTGTGGCCAGAGCTCACATGCGGCGAGGTTGCAGGTGCAGCTGCGTTTGTCTTGTCGCCATGGTAACGGCCGGAAATGCAGCTTCACTTTAATACTGCTACAGTATAACAATGGCGAGAGAAAACAAGTCGCAGGCTAACAATGTTGCTGCAACCAAGGTGACCGCTGAGCATGCCAAGGTATCAGCACTTTTAATGCTACTTCCGTTCCATTTTAAGTATAGCGGTGGGTTTTTGTGTTTAACGTTTAATCGTCTGTTTTATTTAAATTTTTTATGATTAATGTTTTTCTATTATAAGATGATAAAAAATGAATTAGCATGACTTGTATTTTTATTTTTTTTCATAAATTATTAAATAAGACGGGTTAAACATTGGATACAAAACCTACACAATGAGATTGAGAGGGAGGGAGTACTGAATAGTACAGTAGTAGTGACACGTACTACTGGTTGTGGGAGTACAAATATTCCCTGACCTCGGTCAAAAACTGCATCACAGAGCTGGGTACTCTTCTTTGACTCACATTTTTTAAGAGCATGGTTTTACGGAGTACTCTACGCAGTAACATGGCCTCTGGCTAGCAAATGTTGAGCAATTTCCTCAGGCGAAAAGCCGAAAACTGCCAAATATTACAGAGATGCACTGTTGCTCGGCCTCGAGTTTCTACCAAGAAACTCCAAGGCAGCTTACCAATCTTCAGAAGAGAAAAGAAAGGCAGCTTACCAGGGCATCTGCTAGGCAATTGCTGAAAGTTTTATGCACAGGTTGGAAATCACAAAGATGGACTCAAACTACTCCAGTCCTAGTAGCTGCCTTGCCATGACAGGTTGACCAAATCTGATCTCCTGATTGGAAGGTCGTTGTCTGAATGTTCATGATCTTGTACTTATACTGATTATTCAGAATCAAACACTCCTCCAGGCTGCTAATCATAATCCGGGTGTCAGGATTCATTGTACTGTAAAGCGTTTCTTGAAGCACCAACAAAAGGAAGGAAAGGCAGCAGCACTGCACGCTTGGAGAGTGACTGCTAGTAAGTACTTCCTCCGTCCTAAAATGTAAGTATTTTTGAGGTTGGCATGGGTATTAAGAAAGTAGGTGAGAATGATTGAAGAAGGTGTGTGATTGGTTGAAAAAAGAAAGTAGGTGAAAAGGAATGGTTGTGATTTGTTGAGAGGAGAAGGTAGGTAGAAAAATAGCTTCATTTTAGAACAAAGTACTGTGCTAGAAATAGCTACATTTTAGGACGGAGGTAGTACTTCTTTAATGGAAAAACTTGCCACTGAATTTTCTTCAGAGAAGAGCAGAGTTATTTTGAAGAGTCTTAAAAAAACAGTTTCTTTTGAAAAATAGTAGAAAAGGCAAGGTTAGGTCTGGAATCAGCACACAGCTTTAAGGAAGAACGACCATCTGAGATGAAGTGGCGTATTTATTTATCCTGTTAAGGCGAAAATGAACCGTGAAAGCGATGAAACCAGGTGCTACACTATATGGTGTACCATAGCTACAACAACATCTTGTGATCACTGATTGCAAAACTACATGTCATGGGCCTTATCTTGGAACTTGCCCGAGCATTTCTGGTAAGCTAAAATAGACAGAAACATGGGCACCTTTCAAGAACCAGCAAGAGAGAGAAAAAAATATACTACAAAGAGTAGAGTAACCACAAAGAGTTACTGTACAATGTATCAGTTTTTTTTTGTTTGTTTTTGTTAATCAGCAAAGTGGTTATACATTACTGTCACTCAAAGCAGTGGAGCAGTAGCAGCTAATCCAGATGAAACTAGCCGGAAACCGCATGCCCGATGCCTAAAGGGAAATGGACAAGAAGAACACGTTCCAGCTGCTTGCCAAAGCTGCCACGTTGCCATCACGCAGACGCAGCCGGTCTCGTCAAGCCTACGCGAATCGGAATCTCCAATCATTCTACGAAATATAACAAAATTTTCCTCTGCAATCCACTCACTCATTCATTCATTCATTCAGCTCACCTCAATGGAGTACTCGTGTAGTTAGTGCAGTAAATTAATCCATAAGATCTAAAGAATGTTTTATAGTAGCTCGATCGCAGCAAGATACAAGTCCGATTCACACAGCAACGTTAGGTTTACAGCTCCAAGTTGGAGGATTAAAATTTGAAAAATTGAAAGAACGAAGCATTCGCCTTGGGATTACTCTCTTAATGGATTTTACAGGTTGGGTTTAGGCTAATAATAATATTCCCTCTTGATATTGGATTAGTAGAGTGGTGCTTAATTAGCAGCGCATCTAGTAGTGCTGGCTTTTTTTCCATCGTCTAGTGCGCGCCAAAAAAAGTTGAAGCACACCACATCAGAGCGCATCACGGCCGTCCGATCTTTTTGGCGGGAACGGAGGAATGGATCACCACGATCTCGGGCCGTCCGCCGTCGCTGTGGCGGCCATCATCATGCGGGCGAAGTCCTGGAACCCGACGAAGCCGTCGCCGTCGGCGTCGACGCCGCCGATCATGCGGCGGCAGTCGTCGAGGCTGCAGCCGTCGCCGTCGCCGCCGAGGATGGCGACCATGACGCCGCGGAGCTCCTCGGCGGTGATGTGGCCATCGCCGTCGGCGTCGAACACCTTGAACGCCTCCATCAGCTCGTCCTCCCCGCCGCCCGCCTCGGCCTCGGCGGCGATGCCGGAGCACGGCCTCCAGCTCCCGCCGCGAGATCTCCGCGGGGAGCACGGACCTCGGCGTCGACCTCGCCATCAGCGTGTCGTCCGACTCCGACGACGACGACGCCGACGCGAACGACGACGCCTCGCTGCGGGAGATGGCCCGCTTCACGCCGCTCCCGTTCTTGGACATGCCACCATCCCTCTTACTGCTTCCGCCGCCGCTGCTCCACGTCCGCTTCGGCGACGGGAGGGAGAGCTTGCGGGCGAATGACTGGATGGAGAGCTTCATCTCGCTCGAATGGGGAGATAAGAGAGATTTGGAGGGGTTGATGAGATGAGGAGGAAGAAGGAGGCGAAGGAGGAGGGAGATAAAAAGGGAGGGGAGGGGGGAGGGGAGTGAGCTTCGTGGAAGCTTCGTAGGGGTTGTCACTTGATTTTTGGCTGGGTTTCGTGCGTCTCGTTTGGTAATAATCCCGACATGGGGAGTGCTGCGGATTTATCTCGTTGAGGGTAACCGTTTTCGTCTTGGGGACCCCCGGGATTTGCTGTGGCCTCCCTCTCCTGTGGGAGCTGGAGAGTTCTGTCTGTGGTGGCTGTCATGCCGTCTTTAGGGGTTGAACCGTGTAAGAGTTGAAACCGGCTGGCTGAAACCTGGAGGCGTCTAAAATTGTGCTCTCGTGGTAATATAGTAAATAGTGTTTGTCACTTATCTGGATAAGCCTAAACCAGTTGTGCCACCTCTTATCTTGGGTTTTATCCAGCATTAACACATTAAAAAAATATGCATTCTCCTAACTTTTGTTTGTATATATCCTGATATTGCTATAGTCAGTATTCTATCATAAGCAAAGGACAGGATACCTAAAATGAAATGAGTCATTAGTATAGTGAGCATTAACTATTTTAAACTTGAAAAAATGGATTTAACTTTACTATAGATTTTTTTTAAAAAAAACTCATTGTTTAGTAGTTCAAAAAATACGTGTGGAAAAGATAAAAGTTAGTTTATTTTGGAATAAACTTCAAACCCTAAAGTTATTTATTTTAGGATGGAAGGAATATTAGGTTGTGTTTGGAACCCTGGGTTCCCGACCCTTCTCCATCGTATTCTACGCGCACGCTTTTCAAACTGCTAAACGATAGTATGTTTTTTTAAAGTTTCTATACGAAAGTTGTTTAAAAAACATATTGATCTATTTTTTAAAAAAATATTAGCTAATACTTAATTAATCACGTGCTAATGGACCGTTCCGCTTCCGTATTTATTATGCATGCTAGGAAGATGCTATTCCAAACACAGCCTTAGTTACAGTATCTTATTTAGGCCGTTGAGCCTATCCTATTGGCTATATAAGTGGAAGAGTAGGATGTGGGCCAATCAGCCAAGTGCCACAGCCAAGCCGAGTGAGTACTTTGAGGGTGTTCAATGCTGGTAACGTTTTGGGTTGCATCGTGCAACTACTGTAAAATTATATTATTATTATGGTTATAGAAACTATTATATTTCATCCATCTTAAACTATAAAATATTGTAGTGATAAGACATATTCTAATACTAGAGTCTGCTAGATTCTAGGTATCACGATATGTCCGATTCAATTAAAATTCATTGAATTTTAGCACGACTGGTACCAAAAGAATATGAGAACTATGGCAGCAGTGCCACAGTAGGACATACTACGAGTCGTTCGCCACAAAGAATCCCGACTATATTAAGGAATGAATGAAGTTGTGCGTCCAATCCTGCATACGAGTACTTATTTTATGAGCTCAATGGGTTGGGCTGTGTTCTGTTCACTTCAAACTTACAACTGGTACGTTACATCGAATGTTCAGGGATATGTATGTAGCATTAAATATAGATGAAAAAATCTATTGCACGGTTTGCATGTAAACTGCGAGACGAATCTTTTAAACCTAATTACGCCATAATTTAACAATGCGGTGATACAGTAAATATTTGCTAATGATAGATTAATTAGGCTTAATAGCTTCATCTCACAGTTTACAACTGGAATCTGTAATTTGTTTTGTTATTAGTCTATATTTAATAATTAAAATATGTGTTGGTATACTTAAAAAAAGTGAAAAGGAACTAAACACGGCCTTGGTTTGTTTATTTCTGCCACGAAAAGGTCTCATGTTTCATGTTTTTAAATTCCGGGGCATTGTTGGCCTTTCGGTTTTAGCTGTCGTTGAGATGCTTGATTTGCCATTCATTTCTTAATTTTTCTTCATTATTTTTTTTCGCCGGAATCTGAACAAGCATTTCCAACCAATGCCAAAGTAAGGAGAGAAAGTAAGGAGAGAGTAATGAATTAACCTTGCTACACACTCTCCTCATTGGAGTTCTACCTTCTGATTAACTTTTAGAAGAAAACATATTTTCAACTCACAAAATAAAATTCGCCAAGGTTAACAAAGGGGGTGTTTAGATCCAGGCGTGTAAAGTTTTACCGTGTCATATCGGATATTATATAAGGTATCGCATGAGGTGTTCGGGCACTAATAAAAAAACTAATTACAGAATCCGTCAGTAAACAGCGAGACGAATTTATTAAGCCTAATTAATTCGGCATTAGCACATGTTTACTGTAGCACCACATTGTCAATCATGGAGCAATTATGCTTAAAAGATTTATCTCGCAAATTAGTCGCAAACTGTACAATTAGTTATTTTTTAGCCTATATTTAATACTTTATACATATAATTAGTTATTTTTTAACCTATATTTAATAATTCATATATGTGTTTAAACGTTCGATGTGACAGGGTGTAAAATTTTGTGTGGAAACTAAACAGGGCCAAAGTTATTACTGGTAACATTGATATGCAGGAGCCAGAAGGTACCAACAAGCTAACTGATTGAATAGGACGGTTAGCAACATAGGCCAGGCTTACACCCTACCCCTCTGTAGCAATCCTTTTTCCAGATATGCCGTGACACAAACCCAACAGTTCAAGTTCAACCCAAACACAACACACCACACCTCGTCACAACATATGGGCATCATTTTATACACATTTGAAAATGCCATCGACATCAAAATCCTCAAGTACAAACGCGTGTGCAATTATAACCATTGCTCCATAATCCAAACTACGTAAATGGTAAATTAATTAGATAGTAGCATTAGAGAAGTGCAACGCTTTCTACCACTATTGGAAAAAGGTTCAACGAAATTCCACCGATTAAGTTTGAGACAAAGAGAAGAAAAAAAACATCATTTTTCGTGCGCACGCTTTCCAAACTGTTAAATGATGTTATTTTTTTAAGAAACTTTATATAGAAAAGTTGCTTTAAAAATCATATTAATCTATTTTCAAGTTTAAATAATTAATATTTCATTAATTATACACTAATACAACGAATTTGTAGAGTTGTCATACGTTGTATAGAGGAGAATGTAGGTTAAGTTTTTCTTTTAATGGGTAGAGTATGTCTCAATCTGCTGTACTCCCTCCGTCATATAAAACACTGTTCTAACACTAGATGTGATATATCCTAAATCTAAACAATGTTTAAATTTATTATATTAGAATATATCATATCCAATTTTAGATTTGTCGTTTTTTCTGTGAATCAAAGGCTGTGTCTAGATACAAACTTCAGTCATTTTCCATCACATCAACCTGTCATACACACAACTTTTCAGTCACATCATCTTCAATTTTAACCAAGATCTAAACTTTGCCATCAACTAAACACAGAAAAGGAGTATTCCTCTCTTCTCAAACATAACCGGCTCGGTCGTGCAAACCAATCTCTATAATACGAATTTCGTGCGCGTTCTCGGTCGGAGAGACATGCCACGTGGCACGGCGTGATTCACGGATTACCCCCTGGCGCAACGCCATGGCAGAAGCGGCCTCAGCTGTCGCCCACAGTCCCACACGCATGTGCTCGAGGCAGCTGGCAGCTGGGCCTTGACTCTTTGAGCCTAATGGGCTGCACTTTGGCTTGGCTTTTCCGTCTCAACACAGCCAACAGGCAGCATTTCCACTTCATATTTGTAAAATGGTCCTTGCATTTTTTTTAAAGTTCATAACAATACCTTCAGTCAATTATATGCAATTGTATACTCATAGGATGATTGTATCAAAATAATTACTTGACTGTGTTTTAGTTGATGAGAAAAAACAAAATAAGTCAAATATTTAATACATTTAAATATTTATATTACTATGTTTAGGAAATACAAATGCAATATATACTTCAAATTAGGGGTGAAAACGAAGCGGATAATATTTGATCCGCTCCGCTCCGAATCTGTCCGAAACGAGGATATTGTATGGCTTTTAGAAATCCGGCGGATATGAATACGGATGCAGATGCGGATATGGTATCTCTAAAATCCGGTACATGCAGATTATCCTATATTTATGTCGGATTATCCGATGGGCCGTTTTTCGGATAATCCGAAATTATCAACACGTGTAACCGCTCTATCTATTGCATATAACATTACCTAGATTTCTTAATCACCAGCCGTCGTGGTTGATTAACCGCAACTCCCAGAATGTTTGTTTGTTTATAGCATCTAATCTAATGATTGCTGCTGCAGATGACAGGGTATTAGGAAGGCATTAATGTTGGTTTTGTGGTGATCCGTCGAGCAGGAGATCGACAGATGTCTGCTAGATATCATGCATATATTCATGTTCAGTTGGGAAAGAATATGAACCAAACGTCGTCTTCAGAAACAAGGACTGACAAGTACATGTACAGTATTGTAGTCAGTACGCAGCAGCGATACTCTTGTGAATACAGTATACTACTGTTTTTTTTTCCGGAATTTGGAGTACAAAGCCCCATGTGAGCTGCTGTTAGGTGTTCCTAAGGTTTGGTGGCTGGTTGTTGTTCTGTAATAATGGCAACAGATCGATCGAGTAGACAAGTACTTGTATGATTGAGGCAAATCTAACACTTATCTTACTCTAACTGAAATTTGTGAAATCTATCATTAGGCTGTGTTTAGATCTAAAGTTTGGATCTAAACTTCAGTTCTTTTCCATCACATCAATCTGTCATACACACATAATTTTTCAGTCACATCATCTTTAATTTCAACCAAAATCTAAACTCAACTTTGCGCTGAACTAAACATAACCTCAGTTTGTGTGGAGACTTGTCATTGGTCAGTTCATGGTTCGTATTCATGCACGTCTCGCATACTGTTAACGTTCAACGACTATTCAGCACTGTTGACAGCAGACATTACCGTGACGTGACAGTCTACTGTGACATGTTAATAGTTATCCTATGGTAAGTTTATTTTTATTAGTCGTTGCATCAGAATTTATAAAAATATATGATAAATATATGAGATATCGGGAGTAAATAAAATGAGAAATAATTACAATATTGGAATATAATAAAGTATAGGTATTTTAGTTTTTTTAATACTGTTTTGGTATACGAGTAGGAGGAGTGAAAAATAAATTTATTTTTAGGGAAAGTGGAAATCGCTTATATTATACTCCCTCCGTACTCGTAAAAGGAAATCGTTTATGACAATGTTTAAGTCAAACCTTAATAATATAAATCATTAATAACTCTTAAGTTGTTGAGTTTAAAAATTTAAAAATTATATGAATAAATTTGTCTTTAAAAAATAAAAGTATACATATATCACTTTTCAATAAATATTTTTATATAAAAAAGAAGTCAAAGTTGTGTTTTGGAGACAGTTCGCTAAAAAAAAAAAAAAAATGCAAGCCTATCCAGGTTAGAGCTGCGACGAGACAAGACGAGCGACACTTACTGTTTCAATTGCGCCCACATCGTCAGTGTAATCTTGTAATCCTAATCCAAAATATTAGCAGCATACTCCCTCCGTCCAAAAAAAGGCAAACCCTAGGTTTGCGTGTCCAACTTTGACTGTCCGTCTTATATGAAATTTTTTTATAACTCGTATTTTCATTGTTGTTAGATGATAAAACATGATTAATATTTTATGCGTGACTTATCTTTTTAATTTTTTTCATAATTTTTTCAAATAAGACGGACGGTCAAATGTTGGACACGGAAACCAGGGTTTGTCTTTTTTTTTTTTTTTGACGGAGGGAGTATAAAGTTTGACAGCAACAAATTCGAGTGTTGTAGCACGCACATACCGGTAAGCGTACGGGCTGAACTAACTCTGAATAATGCAACAATCAGGCGTACTACGAATGTGCTGAATCAGCAGAGGCGATACGGCGTTTTTTTTTCTTTTTCTTTTTCTCTTTTTTTTTGAACGACAACACGTTTATCTCGCTGGGAAGCGGCAGTTGATGATGGAGGCGAAGGGAGTCAGCGAGTCCGAGTCGTGGTGGTGTCGTACTTGCGCCGCATAGCTCGATCCGGCCTTGTGGCGCGCGTGCCATGCGCTTTGCAATTGCCAGCACGTTTTGTCTCCCCTTTGCAATTACCAATCCCCATTCTCCACCAGGTGGCGGACGCAGGTTTAAAATACAGATGGGGCGGTAGAGCTAGCCCTAATTAGGTGATGCCACAACGCACATAAACCATAGTCGCTGCTTCACGGCATTGGCGCAACAGCGCACGGCACAAACATCGAGAAAGTTAACAACGAAGATTGGTAGTCGAAAAATGTATGACTTATACGTAGAGAGAGAGAAAAAAGATAAATGTATTTAGACAATAAGGGGAACCACTTTCAATAGTTCGGGGGTATAAAATGAGATAAAAATTATTTTAGGGGTTTAAGTGCTTCGCCAAAATAGTTTAAGTGAGTAAAATGGATTTTTTATATATATTTGCCAAACTAACTATTTACTGTAGACTGTATTATGCACTAAAGAAACAGAAATAAAATCGAATTTTATGTATGGCAAAACAAAAAACGGTCAAAATGGTACTACTTACACACGAATTTTCATAAATGTTGTTGTTCCTACTTAAAATACTTGATTTATCTGATTATTCAATAGTAGACTGATGACTAATATGCTAGAAATAGGAATAGAAATGAGGTTTGGAGGTGTGGGGCGACTCGGACCGTAGTTGGACCGGCTGACCCACTCTGCCTAATGTGCGTGTCCGCCACTGAGTAGCACTCCATCTAGCTGATGAGGTAACCGCTGCCTTCGACTCTTCTTTCGTTAGGCTAATACCAAGCACTATATTGATTGGGACCTCAGGTACACCGGTCTTGCAAGTTGAGGGATACTAGGATTACGGCTCGAGGATGATATTTGAACTCGGGGTTAAAATGAGGGAACTAAAGTGAACTTATTCTAAAATTTCTGACCCACAAAACTGGGCCAGATCACCGGCCCAACTAACACAGGACGCGACGGTGCTCCACTCTACCCGCCGGGCGGACGGCCCACCACTTAAAAGGAACACTTCACACCTCCTCCTCCAATTCACAGCTTCACACCCCTTCTCCTTCCCCACTTCTCTCCTCCGCTTCTAGGGTTTAGGGTTTTTGCCGGCCACCATGCGCCACCTCGCCCGCCTCCTCAACCACCGCATCCTCCTCCCCTCCTCCTCCTCACCCGCGGCCGCCTTCTCCAAGCGTACCTACGCCCGCCGCACCAAGCCGGCGCCGCCGACCGCCGATGCGGCCGCCCCCGCCGCGGTGGAGGGGGAGGGGGAGGAGGAGAGGGGGCCGGGCTGGCAGAGGGAGAAGCTCCCCGCCGAGCTCCCCCGGCCGTCCACCATCGCGTTCCAGCCGCGCGTCGCCAACGCCGTGCGCCTCGTCGGCACCGTCGGCGCGCCCGTGCAGCTGCAGCGGTTGCCCGACGGCCGGTTCTCCGCCGTCTCGGTGCTCGTGCAGGACCGCCACGCTGATTACCCCAAGTTCTGGTACGGCCATCGCTTCCCCTCCCTATATCTATCTATCTACGCACTGCGTCACTGTGATCGGTCGGTACTTGGCCGTGTTTGGGACTGAAGGAGGCTGAAAATGCTGTAGCACAAACCGCCTATGCCTTTTTGTTGCATGGTTTTGTGCCATTTGTTTCCCAGACGAAGTAAACTATGTGTAGAATTGGGGGTGAAATATGTAGAACGGGTATAGTATTTTATTTCAGGACTGTTTGGTTTGTGTTTTGGTACCGTCAAACAGTTTGGTTTGGTATGATTGGCAAAGTTGCTGACATCAACTTTGGATGGAACGGAAAATATCAATATCTTCTAGTACCTCTTTGTTTTTTCCCTGCAAAATGCATTGATAGTGCATTTGCAGGGATTTATCGTAATAACAATTTCCTGGAAGACATTATCGGGCTAAATGTTTGGCAATGGAACATGGTCAACCTTTGTTGCTATTATATCAAGTCTGAAAATGCGTGCAAATTTTATCATCAGTGATGGCTAAACTTGATCACGCAGGTCCAGAAAGTTCCAGCGATCAGCACACAGTAGCCTTGCCTTGTTCCTAGTGTGTATTTGACTTGACATGTTCGATTCTATGGAAGGAAACACAATCGTTTGCAAGTTCAGTGTTCACATTTCTTGGATACCTCCCTGACCGACTTTCCATTTTCAGGATTCCCATAATATTCCAAGATGACTTGGCACAAGTTGCCGCGTCTCACTTGCAAGAGAAGGACCATATATATGTGTCTGGGCAACTAACTGGAGATATCCCACCGACCAAACTTATGGATGGCCAAGCAAACATTCAGGTATGTAGCTACTGGACATTCTTTGTTGAATAATATTAGTGCCAGGAAATATAATGCTGTTCTTCTTCCGTATAACACATGATAGAAACTTCCTATTTGTCTCTTGTACTTGGCCATACTGAAACCTTTTCAGTTCATTCAATATTAGAAATAACATGTAATCAGATCAGACGATGTCTACTCTCTTTTACTCTTGTGTTCACAGGTTTACCTTTAACCAGCTACTACTTTGCTTTTGCATCTTGTGGTAACGAAAATACTACCAATTATATTATAAGTTGATAGAATAGACAATCTAATGCGAGATATGCTGCTCAGAAAGTCGAGTGGGTCTGTGGCTATGTTGTGTATCATCTCTTCACAATATTCTTTTTGCTAACGTTGTTATTTTTTTTCTCTATTTAGTACTTTCATGAAGTCTTTCCTCAAACAGAAGAATAAATATTGCAGCTCTTTTTTTTTTCTCAATAGTGGATGGATTGTTTTAAAGTGAACAATTCTTATTTCCCCGCTTCTTTCTCTTGCATGATATAATTATGTTTCTTATTTTTTTTGTTTATATGATTGGCATAAAATATTTGTACTGATTAATATATTCCAGGTTTTAGCCCAAACGCTATCATTTGTTGGTGGTAAAGCAGTTCAAGCAGATAGCATGGTGGATGAAGAGGAGGGATTTATGCAGATTGTTGAGGCTGAAAAGAAAGTTGAAACTAAAAAATTCATCCCTAAATATCCACCACGCACAGTTTCAGGTGCTGTATTCACTCCCAACTAAATTCATCCCCCCTGCTTCATTATGTCTAAGTTTATCTTCGTCGCGTTGTACCACTGAGAAAATTGTAATAGTGCTTCATTATTGTTCAGTATACTCTTGTTAGTTTATTTCTTTGGTTGTGAATTAGGGGCAATGGGCATGACTAACAAAGCAATTTCTTTCAGCCATGCACCTTTATTCACCTGTCCACCAGTTTCACAGTATTGTGAGTCTAGTCAATGAATTTGGGCACCCTGACTAGTAAATTTGTTAGAGAACTGCACAATCGGTCATCCTTTTTTTTAATACCAAATTTTGACCCAAAACAGTAGGGGATCTTCCTTTTTCTACCATGCAGCTCGGATCAGGGATAAGCCACTCTTTTCACTTTGGACCAGATGTGTTTACAAAATGTTCCCCTTCGGACCAGTTCTTCCTCTGGCTCTCCTCTTTTCTGTCACCCGCAACCTTGCTGCTCCAGTGAGCTGGCCCCCATACTCAAGCATGAGCTCGTGACTATCAAGAAGCAGAGGAAAAAATGGGGATGGCAAAGAAGTGAACCTATCGTAATAGCGTGTGGTGTCGGCGCTGCTGGAGCTCACTGCACATTAGTGTGAGGGCAGGGGAGAGCGTACTTACCAACATGGAAATCTCAATATAGAGAGGGAAGAGAGTGGAGGTCGGACAGCTAGAGGAAGAACAGGTCGAATATTTTTCAAAGATCTCTGGTCCAAAGTGATGTGCTGCTTACCCTGGTCCAAGCTGCAAGATTGGTAAAAAAGGGTGCTCCAATGTGCATTTACTCAATTTTTAATCTGTATCTGTTATTTTCTGAATGAAACTTGCAAACATTAGTAGTTTTAACTATTTTTTGTAGGGTAAATTGTTTAGGTCTATCTTGACACTTAAACTCAAACTGAAGGAAACCTTTTTAGACAACTTTTGTGATGCAAAAGTTGGTGTGCTTGAAATTTTGAGCAGTTGCTCATCAGTACTGAATACTGATTCACACACAGAGTTTAACTAGTGTTACAAAGAATGCAAGACTTTAGGGTTTATTCGGTTTGGAGGAAATTTCAAATCATAGGAATAGAAGTGGAGGAATAGGAATGCATGCACACACCAATACATAGGAGTTTTTCCAAGAGTTTTGAGTGGATGGAAAATTTCGTATGTTTTCTCTCTACAGCTTGTAGGAAAGGAAAAAATTTCCTTTGGTTTTCCTATACTTACATTCCTACAAACCGAATGACAGTCATAGGAATTAATACTTAGGATCCAATACTTTTGTTTTCCTCCAAACGAACAGGTCCTTACAACGCACACCAACAATGTATGAACCCCAGTATATGCAGACAACATATTGATTGCACTTTTATAGTACACAAGAGGGACATATAGTAAAGATTTCTTATATTCAATTTTTTTCAGCTATGCTTTCCATTGTAAATGAAACTTTTTGCTGTTTTTTATGTTTACTTATATTTCGCAGGTTACAGAAACAAGGATAAGCTAAACAAACTCTGGAATGATGTTGTGGCTAATCCTCAAGACTGGACTGATAACCGACCTCAGAAGAAAAATGGATCTGTGAGCATATTATTCATAAAGTTTGCTTTTGGTGTAATACGGCCTGTCAGCTACTACAACTCTCACCACTTCTCCTTTAAACACAGATAAATGCGAAGTATCCTGACTTCAAAAACAATGTATCAAAAGAGGCACTTTGGCTTGACACTGCACCAAAAGCAGTGCTGGAAAAGTTGGATGATTTAGTATTCAGTAGTGATTTCAGTGCTGCAAAAAAATACAGGCCTTTTGGTGGTGACAAGGGCAATGGTAAAAATTTAACCGTTTGACTTTCACGTCATCTATTTTTATTTCTGGATAGTACTACAAATAGCCTGTACAGGTACAAACTGGGCAAAGAAGAGTCAAGATTCTTCTTCTATCTCAAAACAAAAACAAGGTTTGTATAAGAATTGTTCGTTGTTCACTGGAAGTATTTTACCATATGATGAGCACAATAATTGTTTCTGGTCATAATCCTTTACATAAGTACCCACTTTCATAATTTGTCCTCGTAAATAAACTGCTCAGTGTCATCTGTTTATATTGCTATTCTGCTTGAGCTCTCATTGAGTCTCCAAGGCATTAACACTTCTCTGCAAACTATTCTGTTCAAGTGCCTGAAATATGTACGAAGATTAATGTATTTTTGCTGTTTTTTATACTCGATAGCTGTATATTTGGTTATCTGTTATACTGCATAATGTAGGATAATATCATGTTTGTCTGCTTCAATTAGTGTTTATGATGTTTTTCTTATCAATATAAACCTTTTTCCCTACAGCAGAAGTTGATTATTTGCATGCAACCTACCTTTTGTGATGGTGTATTGTTTTGTTTCCAGGGGAGTTGTGGCAAGATCTGGTGGACAATCCTGGAAAATGGTGGGATAACCGATCAGATAAGGTGAGTCTCAAAAAACTCGTTTTATGTTTATTATTCCCAGATTGGTGCTAAACATTGCAGATATCTGGTTTGACATGCAGCCTTCAATAAAATATCCTGATTTCAAGCACAAGGAAAATGGCACGCCTCTGTGGATTGGATCCCAGACACCTAAATGGGCTATAGATGCGCTTCCACCGGCAAAACCATCCAAGGCACCTTTTAAGCAAGAGACCTTCCTCTCATGATTTGTAAGAGATCTGATCAGTGGTAAGCCCTTCCCTGTGCAATATGTACCTCAGGTTTGTTCTATTTAGTACAAATATTATAGTTGTCTTAAGGAGCTGGTTCTTTTTCTTTAAGGCAAGTCGCAGTGCCTGCTAATACCTAATTCAGGTAGGTATTAGCGAATGAAATTATTTTGGCTTGACTACCACATGCGTTAATGGAAGCCATGTGGGCCCGGTTTCATTAAGGTTATGTTAGGATGTATATACTAGTCATTCCAATTAATGCCAATACATATCGTCATATCCCTGATTTCAGTTGATCCATTTAGTATTGAAGTCCTTGAGCCCCAGAATTTGGTGAACTGTTACTGGGTTTTGCCATATCTGGGGGACCTGTTCTAAAACACCTGCCCACGGGCTGGAAAGTATGTTTTTGATACAACTATGGGCCTATTGGGGAATTGTTTTGCTAGGTCTTTCTGTTACTCTCGGCCGATGTACAGAACCTTGACCATGTAGCCTTATTAGCGCCATAGGAATGCTTAGCTTGTTCTGAGTTCTAGCCATCCCCGGTCTTGCTACTGTATTTGTGCAGTTGCTCTTTTCAGTTTTCAATAGAAAAAAAGGAGCACTGTTTCGTGCTAATTTAGAGCAGCCTGGTTGGTGCCAAGTTACAGTTTTTGTTTTGCCTCCTTCAAGATTGGTGGGGTTCCAATCATGATAACTGTCTTGTCACGTTGCGTCGGTGCTCAGAATCAGGAATGATCTTATCATTGGAAATGGACGGCATCGACAACCCTGATGTTCATCTTAGCACTTACTGCAAAGAAGATCTCTGCTACTACCTCTTAGATGCTGGTAATGATGGTCTCTGTTACTGTACTGGAAATCAGACAACCAAGTCCGGTGCTCTACTTGTAGTAGTATCATTGGTCACCTTAGTAGCTAACCTTAGTAGCTAACCGTCGCTGGAGTTCTTAACATTCCATTGGAGAGCGAAGCTCGGGGGGTGATGCATCAAAATGTCGCTGTTGGATGACCCGCCAAGCAAGGCTATACATGGCCCGTATGAGATGTCAACTTCTAAAGACAGAAGTGTAGTTATCAAGTGCAACCATCACTAATTGGTGTGCGAACATCTTATCTCTGGAGATGACCCATTATTCTCAGGACAATCACACCAAAGAAGTGGAGAAGAGCCCTGGCCCCTAAGAGGAGTAGATGCTACCACTCCCAGTTGAAGAGTATCTTGAAAAGACAAGACCCAAAATGCAGCCCCCTCCGTTGCTTTCCAAGGCCCTTTCGGAGGCTACAGGCCCCCACCCCCCACCCACTCACACAACACAACTGCTTGTGTCCCCTTAGTGCAGCCGTTGACCCAAAGGCCCTTCTTCCTCCCCTCCATTCCCATCATTGGCTCATTGCTTATCAAAACCTCTCATCCATCCAAAACCTTTGAGCACTGGCATTTTGAGAGAGTGGCAAATAGTAAATTCTCCCCCAAATGCTTGTATCTTTGCTGGGACACCTCCACTTTTCATCCCTTAAATGGTCTCTCTCCCTCTCCCATGGTGTGTGTGTGATGGGCTTTGCTTTGCTGCTCATTTTTGAAGGATTCCAGTGTCTAATCCATATCTTCGCCGATAGATGCACAATCCTTTCTTTTTGGGGGGAATGCAGCATTGGTGCTTCAACTTTAGTGAGTTTGCAAATCAAAACGTTCACTTTGGAGTGTCACTATAATTCCTTGATGTTATGATTTCGATATCTTGGCGATATTTTGGTGTGATTAGGTTATAATTGCACAGAATCAGTAATCTTTTAAAGGAAAAGGAAGTCCTTGAAACCGTCTTACTAAAAGCCAAAGGGAGTGGTCCACGCCGACTTGTTATCATAGGATTATAACATTGATGTTGATTAGTCATAGATCCACATTTATCAATTTTAAATTGATTGATTTTCTAACAGATACAACGACATAGGAGGTACTACTGTCCTGTCCAGGAAAAGAGACTGGCCGGAAAGATGAAGATTGAGGAGTTGATGAAAGGATCCACTCATGAATTTTGGAAATTTGATAATCTCTTATGCATGTCTTATCTGCCAATCCCATCCATACATACTACTACATCTATATGCCTATTGGGAGGTCGTTTGGACCTAAATCAATCGTTGGTTGCACTACTGAGGAAGGGGATATCTAGGGCCATTACACGGGTCGATAAAGCCATCATTTTGGTATCAATTTTCACGAGAAAAAAGGGGTAGGATGTGATGCTGGTGTGACATGTTGGGCTCACTTTGTGTTTTGCCTATCTGGGCTTCCCATTTGCACTGCTAGCAACCAGTGGAAGTGCCAAACCGTTGAATCGTCTCCTGGTGCAGTTAACTAGGAGTAGCTGATATTTACTTTTATCAATGATAGCTGCTCTATTCTCGTGGTTATCAACCTTATCTACAAGTAGTGTTAGTGCATCGATGAAAGTCGATAGTTTTGTTAAATGAAATTTGATTAATTTTGAGGGATTAGTATAGTTTTGTTAAATGAAATTTGATTAATTTTGAGGGATTAGTATAGTTTTGTTAAATGAAATTTGATTAATTTTGAGGGATTAGTATAGTTTTGTTAAATGAAATTTGATTAATTTTGAGGGATTAGTATAGTTTTGTTAAATGAAATTTGATTAATTTTGAGGGATTAGTATAGTTTTGTTAAATGAAATTTGATTAATTTTGAGGGATTAGTATAGTTTTGTTAAATGAAATTTGATTAATTTTGAGGGATTAGTATAGTTTTGTTAAATGAAATTTGATTAATTTTGAGGGATTAGTATAGTTTTGTTAAATGAAATTTGATTAATTTTGAGGGATTAGTATAGTTTTGTTAAATGAAATTTGATTAATTTTGAGGGATTAGTATAGTTTTGTTAAATGAAATTTGATTAATTTTGAGGGATTAGTATAGTTTTGTTAAATGAAATTTGATAAATTTTGAGGGATTAGTGAGATAGCCAAGCGGTTATAGGCTACTCGCTGGGGCTCATATAAGATAGCGGCCAAAATACGGAATAGAAAAAGTAGTATGCACATCCATATAACGAATTTTGTACCATTGGCGTATTACTGCTCCTCACTCCTATCAAGTCGTGGAAACACTTGAAATCTCGTTGTCTGGAGGTAGATCGAGCTATGATATCTTCCTTTTATAGGAGATTAAGACAAGGTATCTTGATGGCAGCTAGAGACGATAAATGACCCATCACTCAACTGCCAGCTGCGGCTTCAATTTCATGTCCACAATTAATTAAGCCTAACGTACAGTTTCAAATCACCATTACTTCTGTTGGATTTTTGCACATGTCACCGTCATGTATGCTGGTTGTTCTCCAGCTAGCTGATCCTGACTGGCTAATTAAACTTAATTAATTGCTCTTCGCACTCGCAGCGGCGAAAACCTCAATGAGCATATGGGCGACACATGTCTATATCATAGAAAAGGACGGCACCAACTTGTCACCTATCCATAGGTCTCAATTTGATTAGTCCAGATCCCAGCATCACGAATGTGCAATGCAAGCCATCGAATTCACGATTTCATACTTTTGACGTAACATCCGAACCAAACATATCTGCCTGCAGTGCAACTCATGACTCTTTTAATTCCTGCCCCACTTCAATTCACTGCCTCCCTCCTCAGTTGGAAATACCCTAGATATTTTTTTAATTTAAAGAAATTGTACGGTGGGTTACATGTTATATTATAGTTTAGACCACCCTCTCTCTTTTTCTCTCTCTTAGGCTTCGTTTGGTAGAGCTTCATCTCCTAAATTTAACTTCAAGAGTTAGGTTTAGAGTAGGGTCGTGGAGCAACTTAAACCTAGCTTTACCTCTCTGGTTCATTTTGTGAGAGTGCTCCACCCAGTTCCACTCACATTTTAGGTGAAACTGAAACTGTTTGGTCGGACTCTAGCTCTAGGAGAGGTGAAGTTAGAGCTGAAGTTATGCCAAACTTGCCCTTAATCCCTTGGGCCCTGTCTTTTCCCACAGGTTCTACCTTGCAACCTAACAGTACATGTCCAAGTATTGGCAGCTAACAGATGGTGAGTTAGTGGAGACCTGAACACATGTCCCAAGGCTATAATGAGGGTGTCGCATAAATTGCAATGAAGGTGGTGTCACCGTGACATGCACGATGCCTTCCTAATCAAGAGTAATATGGTAATGGGAAGATGCCAACAACTTACAAAACTGGACGGGACGGTGCTATGCTTGAGCGGCAAAAAACCACTAATGACAAAGTTTTAAAAAAGAGGGCCAGAATTCTCAACATTCAAAATCATCATAACTTTTATCACTGATATGAGTCTTGAGTTACGGTGTACATCCTACCCACATGTCAATGACAAAGTCATGTGATTTTTGAGAATCCTGGTAAAAAGAAAAAAGTCGGATCAAAGTGCAATTAATGTACATCAACATTACCTAACCTGAAGCTAAAGTTTTGTTAAGACCCAATCTAAGATGCAATATTGGTAAGAAGACCTTGTCTACTGTGCTTGATAATTTGGAAGGCACACCCACATAACACTCACACAAGTGCTCCATCTTGATACCCATTTAGGGCCCCTTTGAATCGCAGGAATGGAAAAACGGAGGAATAGGAAAAACACAGGATTCTGACAGGAATGCAGGTGTAAAACAGAGGATTGGAAAATACAGGAAAAACACAGGAATGACCGTTTGATTGGACCACAGGAAAAACGCAGGAATCGGATGAGAGAGATAGACTCAAAGGAATTTTTCTAAGAGGTTGGGCCCCCCTTTGATTCAAAGGAAATTTATAGGAATTTTAAAGGATTTTATTCCTATAGGAATTTTTCGAATATAGCCCTTTGAATCAAAGGAATGAATCCTATGTAATCCCATGAAATTCCTATGGAATGCCACTTCCCATGTAAGTTTTGGAGGAAATTTAGCATGAGGTTCTACCTCATGTTAAGAATCCTTTGAGTCTTTATCTCTCCTCAAATTCCTGTGTTTTTCCTGCGGCTCAATCAAACGGTCATTCCTATATTTTTCCTGTGTTTTACAATCCTCTGTTTTACACTTGTATTCCTATCCGAATCCTATGTTTTTCCTATTCCTTCGTTTTTTCATTCCTGTGATTCAAAGGAGCCTTGGACCTCTTGCTAACTTTCCTCTAAAATCTCTATAGGATTACCCATTCCGTAGGAATTTTAAAGGATAGTATAGGATTCAATCCTTTGTTTCAAAGGGTTTCATAGGAAATTTTTCCATAGGATTGAAATCCTTCAAATTTCCTACACTTTTCCTACAAATCAAAGGGGCCCTTAACAAAGGGAGATTATAAAGAAATTTGTGAACTTCATGGATTTTAATGAAGCAAAAGCATAAGTTTCTAGTGGTGATGCAGCTACTATTCCGTTCCACACACCGAATGCTCTTTCTCGTGTTTTATAAATATTACATAAGAACTCCCATCAATTTACTCTTCTGCTTATAAGCTGTAGTCAAAAGTTGAATTTTAAAATTTAATTTTGCAGTGATTTTGGGTTTTTCTCTATTGTAGTTTATTTTCGAGCAATTGCTTTTAAATTGTTAAGAACACATATATAAAAGTTTTTATTCACATTTTTTTTCCTGATGAGGCGTTACGGTAACCGAAAAGAGATACTCCATCCATCCTATAATAAAAGAGATTTTGGTTGGATGGGACACATCCTACTACTATGGATCTGGACATACTCTATATATACAGTTATGCATCACAATTTTAATCTTGATGAGTGAAGTCATACATGCACCAGTAAATTAACCAAAGGTGCTTCTCTCCACTCCATTTAGGAGTATTTATTTGGTCTTATATGATCTGGTCCCTGATGATCAGTATATCCGCCATGAATGATGGTTATCTTCGGTTGTAAGGAAATCAATGGATATTGTGTGATCATTTAATTTCTTCATGCATACGTCTACATTGGTATTCACTGTGAAATGCCAAAAATGATCCCCACTTAAAATGGTCCACACACGTGCAACAACTGCTAGTGATGAAAAAAACCAAAAAAAAAATGTTGACAGTAGCCTAGTATGCAGCTAAAAGTGTACCATAATAAGTAAAGTGCCGGACCACCGAGTCACCGACACAGCGAAACACATGAGGCTACATCTTCCAGAAAAGGAAACGGGAGAAGGGGAGCAAACTGGAATGTGATTCCATCAATGACAGCAAAAGATAAGCTTCGAATAGTGTTGGCTTAGGATAATTAACTATCAACTTAATCAGCCCCGGATAAGAAAAGATGAGGCTAATCTAGCTAAAGAAGGTGTTCCTATATCTCTGTCTCTCTCCAGCAACCACGCAGCTGACAGTTACATGGCGCCAAAGCAATCATTTGCTGAGCTCACTGTATGTGCACAGAAATCTTTCTGCTAGGATTCTCTGCACCAGCCGATGGCTAATCTGGAATTCTGGATTGCTTGGCCAGATTTTCTCCCGAGTTACATAGATTCCATAAAGCGAGATCTTACATACACAATCAAAAAAAAATGTTTGTTTCTATACCCCAGCCATCAAAGATAGCTATATTTTGAAACAGATGGAATATAAAATATGTTAATATATTATGGCAAGGTTCATACTCATGTACAATTGTAGTACAAAATTATGGTATGACATGAAATGTTTGGCAATGGATTGTCAAAATTATAAATATTTGCGCAAACTTCAAAATGCCACGTATAATTTGTGTAAAAAAATTTATATAAAATTTTCTTGTAGTAATACTTTACTAAAGCAAAGTTTCAAATTTAAAGTAGTTAATTTGTTTGTTTATCTAATGAATCAATCAATTTAACCATCTCGAAAGGGGCATACGTCCTAGAAAATGTTACCTTCACCCCACCGGGTTAATGTAACTTTCCTCCTCTATATTTTTTAATATCACACAACATTTCCTCACAATATTGTTATGAAATATTTTAACTTATCTGTCTTGACATACAAGTTATTTTGCTAGTATTTTCTAAATATATCACAATTCTTTCATTGTTTTCTTAACTGCCGACAGGATCAAGAAATGGAATTGCTTGAACAGAAAAGTGAATCGCACAAAGTTATTGTTTAATATTTTTTTGCTGGGATTGTTTAGTATTTTAACTACGTACTGTGTATAATTGTTAAAATGGCAGAAATTTTACAGTCTGTGCATTATTCTTAAAATGGTAGAAATTTTACAGTCGATCGACTATTTCAAGTATTAATAGATCGACATAGACATCAGTAATTATGTTTTTTGTGGGGTCATGTCATCGTATCCCCCCAGCAAATAATCTTGAGCAGGAGAATGATAAGTGCAGGGGAGTACTAACTTACTGTATTACGCCAAGATCAGAAAGGCCAATCTTGAAAGTATATGTTCTACGGCATAATATGTCACAGTACATATGAGCCAGATCGAACAATGTTCTTCACAGGCCGGGAAGGGAGAAACAGTAAAAGTGGCATCCTTTTGTTGCAAAAGTACCCTATCACTGTATCAGTTGATCACAACCAAAAAAATTTCTGTGTTTGGGTACGTGTTTATCCTGTTGGGGAGGGTAGGATCGATCGGAGCAACGCAAAAGGCTGTGAGCCAAAAGGTTAAACAGAAAGAGGAGACACCAATGCAGCAATCGATGGGACCCATATTGAACGTACGGACCAGGCCACCTCTCTCGCTGACAAGGAAATAAATTCATTTTCACGTCACGGCGTGGAATGGCTAGCTTGGGATTAGCGCTATTTGATGGGACTCGTCATCAGAACCATACCTGCCCAAAGCAACAACAGAAGAAACAACAGGGAATTTTTTTAAAAAAATGAGAAGCTTAGCATTGCATTGCTGCAAAGGAAAATGTGCTCGTCTTTGTCTCTCAACCACAAGTCCACAACCAATTCGATGACCCGTCTACTGTATGCGGACGTTCCAAGCCGCAAGCTCTGAATTTCTCAGGCATGTCTCCCGGCCTCGATCTCCCTCTTTACCAGCATCAACAGTAGCACAGTGCACATAAAATGTTACAGTACGCTGGCCAAACGCTGTCGAAATTAATAGTACACGACATACATTCATTCATCCACCTATTATATCCGGCACATATATATGCACATCACTGTCCATGAAACGTTTTTTTTATAAAAAAAAAACATATGACAAAGCTACATTATGCTGCACGAGAGTGATCAATCTCACACCACAAGAATGAAGCAAGTGAGGTTAATTTCCGAGAATTGTTCCCCTGTTTGCTGCCTACCTAGCTACATGATCGAGCTGTTCATGTCTCAACCTATGTGTGGACGAGTCTTAAACAGAGGTGCTACATATATGCAATACTTCATTCGTCGCATTTTAAGTATAACCGTGAGTTTTCGTGCCCAACTTTGATCGTCCGTGTTATTTTAATTTTTTTAAAAAAATTAAAAACATAAGTTACGCATAAAATACTATTCATGTTTTATCATCTCATAACAATAAAAATACTAATTTAAAAAAAATTCAAATAAGACGGACGATTAAAGTTGAGCATGAAAACTTATGGTTGCACTTAAAATGATGAAACCAAGGGGGGTATATATGTAATGCAAGCACGACATGATCATACCAAAATTGACACAGGTGTTTTAGAGTGTCACTGGAATGTGGGGCCGGGCACTCAGTGGGAGAGTAGATCGATGGGGCCCAGGTGGAACTGACCCTGCGGCCGGTCGCAGGCACGCTTGCCTCTGCAGCGCACGTACGCAGGAGCACGTGGTGGTGCATGGGGGCAGTAGCTAGTCGACACGTGCAACATCGGACGCCGACATCTCGCACTGTCGCTCGTGTCAGAGGCGCCTGTGGCTGGCTTGAGCTCTTCGTCGTCTCGTCGTCGCAGTGCAGTCATCTAGTGCTAGTAGTAGTTGCTGTTCCTGTTGCTAGCTGGAGTAGCTGATGATGTGCTGCTACGCTCCCTCGTCTCACTCGATTTTATACACTTTACACAGACGCTCACTCCTACGTACCAACACCCTTTCTTCCTTCTACTCTTTTACTCCACTCGTCCTAATATAAATAGAAGTATGACATATTTAAAAATACAAATCTAGACAGGCAGTCGTTACTTATATACTACATTGCACTTATATTGGGACGAACGGAGTACATCTAAAACATTTCACGGAGATTAGAAAGAGAAGCAAATTAAAACTAAATATGATTGGTAGAAACAAAAAAAAATACAAAATGATTATGATGACTAAACTAGGAATTCAAATTGGTGCATAAACATACTGCTACTATATTATACTCCATTCAGATTGGAGTATGTTTTTAGGAGAAATTTTAAATCATACTTTGAAAATTGATTCTCCTCCATTCTATAATATAGTAACCTAGAACTAAAACTGAATGGAATACATAAGGATCAAAACAGTCCTATCCCGATTCATAGTAGTAGGATACGCTCCATCCGATGATAGGTTATTATATTTTGGGACGGTGGCAGTATATTTTAAGACGAACGGAGCATTAATGCAGATTGCATCAAGGGTTGAGTTGATGGTTGAGTTCTCACTTTTCCCTCTCTCGATCGTGTGATCATGGCCAATCGTACGTATAAAAACATCCGTACATGCCTGGAGATGCGTGTGCACAAAAGAAGACGTAGGCGTGCGTGCGTGTGTGTGACTGGCGTGGCGTCATTCATGTGTCGTCGTGTGGAACGTACACCAGCGCCTGTCTTTGCGGGTAGTTGGCGTAGTATGGGCGTGTTGCTCGCCATGTTCAATCATGCGTGCTCTCACACACACAAATGCACACTCTCTTAACACAAATGTACTACACTCTCTGTCTCTGTTTCGCTCTGGATGCTTCGTCTCAAGGATGTGACTGATCTGATAGCGTCCATTCAGTCCCATGTGTGCTTCCTCATAATTTCGAGCCCTAGCTGTCTACCCCTGGTTGGACATATATACGACCTCTTCGACTCGCTCATCGATGGCGATTGCTTGGCTCTAGCTTATTTGGTCGGTGGACAAAAAGCCCGGGCCGGCCTGTACGTCCACTCTTGCATGTGTTACGTTACAAACACTACTACTACTAGAAATGAAGCATGATCATGCATGTTGATCTCTCACAGATACTACTTCACTACAGATCGATTAAGCGTACGTCGAATATAATCAATCTATCGATCACGTCGTGTAACCATCATGCAATCTTGACTTTGTCGGTCGCTAGGGGCCAAAGGCCAGGTAGATTGATTAAGAAATGCTGTGTCGGTGCAACCCCCCACCCCCTGATGATCCGGAGTAACGGGCCACGCCACATGCACTGCCCCCATCCACCAAACGAGGTGAGATCAGTAGTGACACGCACGCACGCATCGATATATCCTAGCTATTGGCAAAACGGCAAGCATGCCAATTAAGCCGCAGTCGTCCATGCCTGCCCCGTCTCCTGCTCGTAAGCAGACGACGGAGTATTATGTCTCTAGTTGTCGTCTGCCTCTCTCTCGCGCGTGAGAGGTCGTGGAAAAGCCGGGCATTGCGGCGTTGTATCGGGTCGTGGAAATGCAGCGAGCGATTGCGCGCGTCGTCGTTGTATCAGCGCGCGGGAGACGAGACGAGACACGAGAGAGAGGCCCGGGGCGACAGAAAGTCAGCAGGAGTGACATGACAATGAGGGCCCGCGCGGCTAGCCGGCCGACCGACATGACCACCCCCATGGACCCTTTCTACTCGGCCTCAACCCTACTACTCCAGCCACTGTACCAGCGTACTCCATCGATCCATCCATCTAGGAGCAGCCTGCATGCAGCTTGTCACGACGCAATGTGCGTGCATCCGTCTCATCTGCACGTACTCCGTCTTGACTACTGCTGCTGCAATTGGATGGGAGAGGTCGTCCAGACGTTTTGTGGCATGGGCCGTGCCCGGGGGATGGGTGGATGGAGTAGTGAACAGTGTTGGTTGGTCGATCGATCGATGTCTTTCCTCTGCAAGAGTATGTAAGATGTCTCGGTCGATCGAGGTAGGGCAGGCAACAACTTTTCGCGCGGTACAGGTTGACAGGACGTGAAACTAGGGGAAAAAAAGGGGCAGGGGAGGAAGAGATGTGTCATAAATAAAGACTGGCTTAGCTGCTGGCTCAACTGTACTTTGCAGCCAGTGGGTGGCCTTGGCCTTGATTTGTGTGGTCACCGGCCGCATCCGCATGCATGCATGTGACCATATGTTCCTCGCGCAAAAAGTTGGGGGCAGACGGTGCCAGAGACGGATGCATGCATGGCTGCTTTCCTTTCCTCTCCTGCTAGCTTGCCTCTTTTCAACCTTGAACTCTCTCTTCTCTCTGTGTGTTTTTTCCAATCTCCATCCATCCATGCATGATGGTCGATCTGCTTGTTGATGCTTGCATGATTGGCACACACAACCCGGTATACTCTAGTATGTCTCGAAAATTAATGGAAATGAGCTCGTCGCTCGATAAAAAAGAAATACACATGGGGTAGTTGCAGCAATAATTGTGTGCGATGGGACATTACTGGCAAAGCAGAGGGACGGAGAGGGCGGGGGGTGGCAAAAGGAATGGGATACGTCCGGGCCGTTTTGGTTTGATACCAAAATGTTATCATACCAATGTTTTGGTAGTTTAAATAGTAAATGTGATGATTTGGTTTGAAGCCAAATATTTGGCAATGCCTTTATTTAATTTGGCACAAATCTAGAATGTTCTTCACCATAATTTAAAATTTGGCTCTCAATTGGCATCAATCCAAAGACACTCATTTACAATTCTACCCTACCAAAATATTGGTAGTGCCAAAACTTGCCTAGAGTTTAGTATATTGGTAGGGTATTAAACCAAACCAGCCCTCCGTGTCATGGGCGTGCGTACGTACACGACGCACGCACAGGCGACAGAGACAGAGACGACCTCAAAACGCGCACGCACAAACACAAGTGATCGGAGCGGAGTAGTAGTACGAGCTTGGAAAAGAGCTGCACGCACGCACGCACGCACGCACGCACGAGCACAGAAGAGGTGTGGATGTGATGTGTGCGATACGCTCTCCCGCACCGCAGGCAGCTGGGCAGGTAGTAGTACGCGCCGCGCCGTGGGAAATTGGGAAGCGCGCGCGCGCGACGACCACCAGCTGATCGATCAGAATTCGATGGCTGCGCGCTTCCATCTCATCCGCTACTGCTGCTTGCCTGCAGTGCATGGGCATGGGCAATGGGCAAATGGCCGGGCGCGCTGATGATGCAACTCTCGCCGTGTGTAAGAGAAGAAACAGCAGCAGGTAAGGTAGGCAGAGAGAGGGCAGTAGTGGGGAGAAGAGATCTCCAGAGCTGAGGCAGGAGGACCAGTCAAACGTCATCTCCAAGGCCGGAAATCATAAGATCGACGGGGTGCAGTGATGCGTCAATCAATGGGATTCCCCACTTTCGGATCACTTCACGTCCGTCTCTCTCTCTCTATCTCTCTCTCTTCGACAGCTCCTATAATCCTCCTATGCAAACGCGCACAAAAGCTGGCACGGTTGGGAACTTTGGGGAGTGGGTACGGGGTCTCCCCTTCAATTCTCACACCTAGTAGGAGTAAGCGGTAGTTGTACTCTTCCTTCTCCCATCTCACTTCTCAGAGCAAGCATGAGCAGTGAGCAATAAGCCTACTATAAAAACAAGGCTCACAATACAATCGATTTGTTGACAATAAGGTTCTATGCAACCTTCTCTCAGCTCACCTATATATATATACTCCAGTTAGCTCTTTACAATTAATACATGGCCTACTTATCTCTCTCACAGAGTTTCTTGGTTCCTATGTCCAAACCGACTCTCACAGAATTTCTTGGTTTTTGTATCCAAATCGACCGTAAGTTTACAATCTGCTTCTCCTCTCTCTCCTCTCTTCTCTCCTCTACCTCAGTATTTAGGCTGTGTTCGGTGGTGGGTGTTGGGAACCCATCACCCACGCACGGAAAACGGAGCGGTCCATTAGCGTGTGATTAATTAAGTATTAGCTAATTTTTTTAAAAAATGGATCAATTTGATTTTTTAAGCAACTTTCGTATATAATTTTTTTACAAAAAAAACACACCGTTTAGTAGTTTGAAAAGCGTGCACGCAGAAAACGAGATGGGGGAGTTGTGATGACGCTCTCTCTCGTGGCCCGATCTTCTGGTGAGGGGATAACTCTCGCTTTGGTCGAGTGCGACGTCTGCGACGTGGCTACCAACCAGAACAAGTCCAGGATGCCGTGCAATCGCTACACCACAAACGATGTCATACCAACCGTGACGCGCGGTTGATGATTCCTGTAATGCAAACGAGAGAACACTTCAAGAACAAGATAAGATGCAATCTAAATATTGCGAATAGGTGATTAAGCACAAAGAAATAGTTGCGATTGAAGTGGTAGATCTAATCGACCCGGCAAATCAACACACCAACTATTGGGGGCTCTGAATCAATAGTCGCCGACTAATCGAGCGAGGACTAGAAACAAGGTGAATGTCACTTGGCAAAATTCAACTAAACAAAACCCAATTATTTTTGAGGATGTACAAAGCTATATGTATAGGAAAATAAAGCTAGGGTTCAGTGCTAATTCGTGGAGGTGGAGGGTGACACTTCCGAGATGGGCCTAGTCTATTACAAGGCCCAGGGCCCAAGTTCGGTTTCAGCAACAACACTGTCTTGTTTTGGCGATTCCCGTTGACTCGAGATGAATTTGGACATGAGACCAGATGCGTTTGAAAGGTAGCGAGATAAGCTTTCCATGAAGTCTAAGATCACCCAAATCGGAGTTGGCATGAAGGCGCTAGGTCCGTTTGAAGTCAGTGCTGTCTCCGGAGGCCGAACTGGACTTGGGACTTGGAATTATCATTGGAGCGTGTGAAGTTACGAGCGTATCCGACGAAGTGATGTCCTCATCAAGTTGGGAACTCTTGGTATCAAACACAGCCTTAGTCAGCTTACAGCCTCCTATTATACTTGCTCTAAGCTTACGTGAAGAAGAGAGATAACAAAAAATCAAAGTTGTTGGCTCTTATACAAGAGCTAACTTAACACAAACTCCAAGACAAATACATTAAATGTATAATTGAGAGATAGAGAGAGGAGAACAATATCGTAGCCAACCTTATAGCTAATCTATTATATATGTTAGCTTTAAGAAGAGCTAATAGTAGGAAGTGAGCTCTACTTGTAGCCAATTCTCAATCGTTTTCCGTCCGCCTTATCGCTATTGACCCAGCCATGCACGTGATATGACGTTTCTACCCCTCACAAGTACAAGTAGAAAGCATCACAATGAGGGGTAGATGTGAGGGGTAGAAATGTCATATCGCATGCGTGGCTGGGTCATCAGCGATCAAGGCTGACGAAAAACGATCGAGAGTTGACGGAAGTGTTATAAATGGGAACGAGGTAAACTTTGGGTGCTACTAAAGTGAACCGGTATCTTTCGGTGTTATAAACCAAAAACATGAACTTTCGATGCTATATAACCAATTTTGTCTTTCTTTTTCTTATATAGTGTGCGCTAGTATATAGGAGTATGAAAATTACATCTACTGTTGAAATATTTACCATGCACTCCCTCCGTCCCATAAAAAACCAATCTAATACTGGATGTGACACATCCTAGTACTATGGATCTGGACATACCTCTGTCCGGATTTATTGTACTACAATATGTCACATCTAGTGCTAGATTCGTTTTTTTTTTGGGACGGAGGGAGTAAGTTTTAAAATTTACTCCCTCCGTTTTTTAATAGATGACGCTTTGACTTTTTCTCACATGTTTCACCATTTGTCTTATTCAAAAAAATTACGTAATTATAATTTATTTTGTTATGAGTTGTTTTATCACTCATAATACTTTAAGTGTGATTTATATCTTATACATTTGCATAAAATTTTTGAATAAGACGAATGGTCAAACATGTGAGAAAAAGTCAATGGCGTCATCTATTAAAAAACAGAGGTAGTATAATATAATTAAATATGTTTTTTTTCTAAATATACAGTTAATCCTTTTTATTATCTGGGCCGGAGAGCGCAAATCGCGTTGTGCTACGAAAAGGAGTGTCACACTGTCACTAAAAGGACAATTTTCTTTTCTTTTGACACCTTTGGGATTTGCATTCTTCTCATACCTCGACTAGTTTGTTCCAGACCAATACATATGGCATCTCAGATACTACATTCATATTTTAATGTATGACACCGTTAACTTTTTGTCCAACATTTGACCATTCGTCTTATTAAAAAAAATGTAATTATCATTTATTTTATCGTGACTTGATTCATCATCAAATATTCTTTAAGTATGACATAAATATTTTCATATTTGCATAAAATTTTTGAATAAGACAAATGGTCAAACGTTGGTCGAAAAGTCAACGGCGTTATACATTGAAATACGGAGGAAATACTTTTTTTTGCCGGACTTCCGCGTCACATATATGGCCAACTCCATGAAAACCAGTAGCCAGCTCGATCGCGCACGTTAGCCAACCCCGCGGAGCCACGGATGAATGTACTCCTACGAATAAAAGAGCAGCAGATGGTGGGGAGGGGAATCCTTCCACGGATCGACCCGCTCGCACCGGGAAGTCCGCTTGTCCCCGTGGGATCTGACGTGCGTGCGCTCTCTACTCGATCACAGCTCTCGATCGTTATTTCAACTCTCGTTATGTTTAGCAGAATCCGTACGTCCACTTATACGGCGTGACGACGAAACGACGCCGCCAAACATCAGGTACTACGTACGCGCTGTGTGTGTCAGCTGCGCGACGCCGTCGTTACATGATCAATGCCATTATTATTTCTTCCATTTGCGTCCGCACTCCCTGCAGCGCAGCAGCCAGAGTGTTTGTGGTACTAAGAGCACCCGCAATGGTAAAATAATGTGCTATCTATAAAACATGTACATCTCAGTAATAGATTAGATTAATAGTAAACCATGTCAATAGTATGTCTACATGGGTATCTATAGCTCTCTAATACATTGCCTCGTTTTTCTCTATAGACTATCTCCAGATTAGTAGATAGATTTGCTCTCTCTCTTCATTTAATCTCTTCCAAGTAGAAAAATATGCTGACATGGATCTCTTATAGAGAGCCTATAGATAACCATTGTGGGTACCCTAACAAGTATAGATAGTACTCATCCTGGATCCCCCTCCATGCTGCAGCAGCAATCGATAGTGATTAATATACGTGGTCTCAGTTGCCCGGCATGCAGTGATCCATTATCCAATCCATGGTTAACTGCCCGGCGGCGGTACAACAAAACCGTTGTCATAGCCAGCTAGCCACTTACTAGTACGCCAGTAATTGTTTCCAGCCATTTACTCCACTGGTACGTGCCATAGCTGCTACCGCCTGCACTGCGACGATGCAAAGATCCAATCTCCATCGATCGATCAGGCCAGGCCAGGCCAAGCCAAGCCAGCCCGGGCCCTCGCGGTTGCGTCGCATGCGCTAGCTGCTTCTGCTTTAATCGATCGATCGAGATCCCTCTCCAAATCCAATTATACTGGGAGTAGTAGTATTATTATACTTCGTACAGTACAATATTGGACGCTGCAGGTAATTAATCAACCAGACTGAAACCCATCCCTGAATCCTGATGAATCGGACGAGTGGGAGGCTGAGGTAGCGGCGCGGCGCAGCCGGCGCGGGCGCGTACGGATCATGAGTTTGCCACGAAACTACAGTGACGTACACTGCTCACTCAGTCACTAGTACGACCGGAACAGGGAGGGGGCCTGGGTTGCATGTCGTTGGATCATCAAGGGGAAAGCTCTCACTGACTGACTAGCCGGGCCCCGCGTCCTAAAATTCTGTGCCTCGTGGATTTAAATGCCTGCCCCCAACCTTCCTGCACTCCACTGCATCCAACGTCCGCTAAGCAGTAGGAGTAGTACTAGTACCACTCACAAAACCCCACCGCTGCCCCACCCCCCACCGATCCTTTAGCATTGCTGCTCAGTACTCTCTCTATCAAGCAACTACCACTGCCAGTCCCCCGGTCAGGCAAGGCAATCACCGAGTACGTACGTGTCTCTCTACCTCATCACTTACCGTATCTACGACTCTACGTATAGTACGGAGTACATATAGATTAGCGATGCATGATGGGATCGATCGGGCATGCAGATGCAAGGATCGAACACGAGAGTCGCGGGGAGACAAGGGGCGAAGTAGGTAGGAGTACGATACAAGAGGGGAGAGGAGACGAGGCAGATGGATCGGCGCGGGCGAAGGCGACGAAAGCGAGCGCGGAGGGGAGGGAGGCGGCCCCGCCCACGAGGGGGGCTTTAAATTGCGTTTGGGCAACAGGTCGGCTCCGCGGAGGGCAGGGCTGCGTGCGCGGGGGCCAGCGGCGAGGCGTGGCGTGCATTGCGTGTTTGCGTTTGCGTGCTCGCGTTTCTTGCATGCATGGCCTATCTGCCTGCGGGCTGCATGCCTGCCTGCCTGCCTGCATGCGCCTCCGGTCGTTTGGCTAACGGCGCGATTCCCCGTAACTCCACTTGCGTACAAACACCATCATCTGTGATTCTGTGTGTTTTACGTGCGTGCGCTACAAAGGGTGTGTTTAGTTGGGGAAAAGAAAATTTTTGGGTGTCACATCAGACGTTTGACCGGATGTCGGAAGGGGTTTTCGGACACGAATGAAAAAACTAATTTCAGAACTCGCCTGGAAACCGCGAGACGAATCTTTTGAGCCTACTTAAGCCGTCATTAGCACATGTGGGTTACTGTAGCACTTATGGCTAATCATGGCCTAATTAGGCTCAAAAGATTCGTCTCGCGATTTATAGCTAAACTGTGCAATTGGTTTTTCTTTTTGACCACATTTAATGCTCCATACATGTGTCCAAAGATTCGATGTGATAGGTGAAGGGGGAAATTTTTGGGAACTAAACTGGCCCAAATCCGATCGTGGACGGTTGACATTGCCCGGGAACAAGCAACTTTTTTTGCTCCGCTACAAATTAACCCGCGGACCATGCACGAGGCTCGATCGAAAACGCTCAGCCTCGTCAGACTTTTCCACGGCGCCCGTGGTGCAAAGGACCTACCGGAGATAGGGCGGCGCCTGATTAGACTTCTGCCTGGCCCAGTTCCGTCCGTGTAAGAACAATTCCTATGTTTACCAACTACCCAATCCCCCATTTGCCGTTGGAAAATTCCACACTCCCTCATACTCCGGACATGAACAACACGGACGGTCTCCCTATCGTCCACTCGAACAATAGAGAATGAAAACACACAGCACAAACATACTAGTCCATGGCCCACATGTCATATCTTCCATTCTCTATCCCGTCGCCCACCCTTCCGTATCCTCGTCGCTCTTTCGTCTTCACGAGATACACGGCCGCCACCACCCTTCCCTCCAAAATCGTTGCCGATGTCCACTAATGCCCCATCACCAATAGAGCATGCCGACCCGAGAAAAAGCGTGCCGAGCCCAATTTTTTTTAATAATGGAAATGGGTTACATCTCCGGCCTCTGCCCGTAGGCACACAGCCAAAAAATTCAGACGTGAACAGAAAAGTTAAAAAAGGCGAGATGGGATAAACCCCCAACTTCTGCCGATGATATGATCTATTAAAATAATATTTTTTTCAAAATCACGTAGATTCTATAAGCGTGCCGAGCCCAATGAGGATGAGCTCATTGATAGATCTACTCAGGTCACTGCTTGGTAAGCCCTCCTCCACAATTTCTCTTCCTCTCGTTTCTATCTTAGACCATATACAGAGCTTGCCAGAGCCGTAGCTTCTCCAAGGTGTATGCGCCTTTTGCAGGGCATGAGTGTCCCAACAAAGGCACACATGGTTCTAGCCGAGCTAGCGGTGAAATTCCAATGTGGCCTAATAAGGACACTCGCTCGCCACGTTGTTGTGTTACACAGGACATACAAGGATCCCTTCAATGCCATTACTACTGTATAGGACTATATACCTACACCTGCTTCAGAACACATAAATTTCGCTGGATTTTCATAGGAATTAGCTCAAATTCCGCAAAGTTTTAAGAAATTCCTCAATTACTAAGAGGCCTAACTTATGAATAGAGATTATATGCCACTCCTAAATTTGATCATGAAGAGTCTACTTATTTGAATTAATTGTGGCATATAAGAAAAAAAAGAATTTGAATTTTAGTTGTATTGTCCTATTTTTCAGCCAAGCTTTTAAACCACTAAGGATAGAAATATAAAAGTCTTATATAAAACTTATTTTTCCTTTACTTTGGTCATTTTGTCTTCGACAGCTGTAAGCCCATACAATGCACAGGATATCATCGGCTATATACACTGTTTATTTCAGTTTAGTCTTCGCTCATTAATATCGTTTTTGATACTGATATGGTTTTCTAAATGCATCTTCAACCGCTAAATATTACTTCCTCCGTCTCAAAATAAGCGTAGTTTTACACTGCTCATGTCCAACGTTTAACCGCTCGTCTTATTTAATTGTTTTTATGATTAGTAATTTTATTGTTGTTAGATGATAAAACATGAATAGTACTTTATGTGTGACTAATTTTTTTAAAAAAATATATAATTTTTTTTCAAATAAAACGGACGGTCAAACGTTATATACGGATACCCATAGCTGCACTTGTTCTGGGACGGATGTAGTACTATGTATCAAATAGGCATAATATTTCACCGCTATTCACGATTTGTGATATGTTTAAAATGGAGATCGTCCCTAGGACAAACCAATGGCGTGTAGATTATAGATATAACATACTACTCCCTCTGTTTCGAAATGTTTGACGCCGTTGACTTTTTATTACATGTTTGACCGTTCGTTTTATTAAAAAAATTTAAGTAATTATTAATTCTTTTCCTATCATTTGATTCATTGTTAAATATATTTTTATGTGGGCATATAATTTTACATATCTCACAAAAGTTTTTGAATAAGACGAACGGTCAAACATGTGCTAAAAAGTCAACGGTGTCAAACATTTCGAAACGGAGGGAGTATTAATTTGTGAATGGCAGATCTGAAATTAGACCGATCGAGCGCTCTTCACTCTTCAGTGGTAAATAAGGAGTTTTGCTCCTAAAATGTAAGACGACGCGCGCCTGCATGTACGTACAGCTAGCGCGTCAGTGCGCGCGCTCTAGTGGGCAAGTCGCGTCGAAGCAGGGCATGCATGAGTTGCAGTGGCCACGGGGATGTACGTAGGTGAGTACAGCACAAGAGGTGTAGAGCTGTACGGAGTACATGTAGAAGAGAAGAGTGAGTGTTGAAGGCAGAGGCAGGCATGCAGGAGCACACAGAGATCTGTCCAGCTTCCACCGGCAGGAGCAGCAAAAATTTACGAAGTACTATCTTCGTCCCGTGTTACTTATAGCTTTAAGTTTTTCTTTTGTAATATTTGATCATTTATCTTATTTAAAAAATTTTAGAATTATTATTTATTTTGTTTGTGACTTGTTTTATTATCAAAAGTATTTTAAGTATAACTTATCTTTTTTATATCTGCACTAATTTTTAAAATAAAAATAAATAGTCAAATGTTGTAAGAAAAAGTCAAAGCGACATCTATTATGGGATAGAGGCTATAAAAGTGGCAATGAAATATTGCTGCAGTACGGTGCATTTATACATGCATGGGTGTAATTAACGAACCAACGTGGCATCTGCCGTTTTTGTTTGTAGGGGACCAATGAACCTTATCCGGTACTGCTACAAGTGGTTAGGCAGAATTACCAAGGACAGCCCTTCTTGTTACATCTCTCACCTTCTATGACAGCTTATATGTTCTTGACAAGAAAAAAGGAATTGAAATAAATGTAATTTTACCCCGTTGCCTAGCTAGTTTCACCGATATATGGGTTTCCCCTTTTTCAACCAAATTATTTCTTGGAGTTACCACAAATAGCATTAGAAATAATACGATTAGATACGGCTGGCACGATGAGCATGGCTATCATATATATAGACCGGTGGCTAGGAGGCTTCTTCCACGTCCATCAATTCTCTGGAAAGTTATGTACACCATTATGCCAAGCCACATTTTTGTGAGGGCCCGAAGGGTACATGTATAGAGTACGAAGGACTTTCTTCTTAATGTATTTATCTTTTTTCCTTTTATTTAACTTTGAAATTTTTTAAGGCTCTCTATTTGCTGGTAAAGACTAAAGAAAGACTAGGGATCTTCATGAACATATAAAGCGAATTAAGGGGGAGCCAGCATAGCGAAAGTGGAAGACAAAATGGTTAAAAAGAGCACTCAAGAGTGGGTGCCATCACTGATATAGATTTACTGCATTGCAATAAAGTGACATTGTAGCAACAATGGTATGAATATGCTCCAACATTTCACTGCATGGTAGTACCTGTTAGTTGTAGCAACAATGTCTAATTTTAATATAAAGCGAAGTACGACGGTGTTTTACTGTAGTCATTTATCAGACAGTTTGCTCTGATAAGAATAAGATGGTAGGAAGAGCTAGTAAACACACAACACTATACACCTCCTTTATTTTAGATGTGTTGGCGTCTGAAAGAAGACCCATGCTAGTTAGACAGTTTCCTTATAACTTTTTTCATATTTTAGTTGGTTATCGTTATTACGAATTAAGGAGACAGATCGAGGTTTGTCCTAGGATCCAAAGTCTTCTTCTTTATATATTTTAATCATGTCTCCTTTATATATATTTTAATTGTGTGAGGCAGAGGCCGAAGATGTACAATTGTACACCATTTTTCCGTTAGGACTTGAGGGCTGGTCCGAGCACCAGTTTGTGTAACAGGCTCTCCCGGCCGTATGGTGGAGAGCAAAGCAAAATCAGAGCAGACATAGCGAGGGAAAAGGGGGATTTCTCACATGCCTGGACCTGTATATTTCTCTCTCACGTTGCTTTCTCATGAGCAGCCGCGTGTTGGGGGATTTCACCCGTACGCGCGCCCGCCTCCGAGTTGGACGTGTATGTGCCAATGTGCCATGTGAAATTTCGTTCCGCGTCCGGTACATGCTCCGTATCAGTTCGGCAGGAGATTGACAAGCGGATTAACGGTATTTACTGTAACTAGCTAGTACACGTACAGTATTTACTGTATTTACTGTATTTAAGCGGCTAATCTCATAGCTAGTACACGTACAGTATTTACTGTAACTAGCTTGGATCTGGGTAGTATGTACTTATATATATTTATTTATTGTAACAGAATACCGTGGGTAGCTGCCCTCTATTTCGAATGGGCCTACGTGTCACGGCGTGGCCGGCCGGACGTCGCCTGTGCTTATTATGCTCGTGATAGTAGTAATTATCGACCGGCCCTCCTGACAAGGAATTTTCACGCACACGTACGTACATGTGTGGTTGCCAATCCGACGGCCAGATCGATCGATCAAGCTACAAGACGATACATGTGTGGACAAAACGTCTCTTCAGAAGATGCCATGCATGCTCGATCACACACACCTAACATTGCAGCCGCTGAGAGACATGATTTGTGCGTGCATATCTTCGAACATCACCGTTCAATCTAATCTAGGAGGAGCTTATGTATCCTCCTGATGCATGATGCTTCGCATAAATGAGCAACACATGCATATCTTAATTAATTAACTAATCCCGTCAACTAACACGACACTGTCCGGCTACTCTCTGTCCAAATCCAAACGGTCAGGCCTACATTTTCCCGCGGAAACGCGAAAAGATTACACGTTAATATATAGAAGAAAATATTTTTTTTATACACAACGCAATTAGCCAAACCGGTTTATGCCAGGAAAGAGAGAAAAAGCAAAATAAAAAAAAAACGAAAACAGAAGCTTATAAAACTATGGCGGCTAAACATAAACTCCAAATAGAGGGAAGGGACGGGCCGAGTCACGCTACACTAACAAGTCCCAAAAACGATAACGCCAGCTAAAGATCATAGGATGACCCTCCGAGTGGATGGACTTCAGCATCATTGAGACCGAAGAGAGCGTACAGTCGAAAACTATGGAGTTTCGTTCCTTATTACGTACATAAATGCTCTGGTGTACATTAATACATACTGTTTTACTGATCGATCGTTATGCATGCATTGTGAACTACTACCTCCGTCCCAAAATATTGACCCATCCTAGAACAATGAATCTGGACAGTCTATTCAGATTTATTGTCCAAATCCTATCCTAGATAGCAATATTTTGAAATGGAGGAAGTACACTGTGATCATGGAGACCATGCATATATGCAGCGTGGATGCATAGCCGCGCCGAGCAACATTCTGCTGCCAGAGGCAAGCAAATTAAGGCGGCCGGCAGATACAATAAAGGAAACGGCGAACGTTTGGTACGGCGGCGTGGCTGCTGCAGGTTTCTGATCGATCTCTCTTCTCTCCCATGCACGATCGAATCACCTTAACTTCGTGTCACAGGCCTCTGCTGCTGCACGTACTAAGTACTTCTACTCCGTAAGACATGGGATGGCGACTGTGGCACGCATACGTACCTTGGGCGCCGCCTACCACATTTAGGGCACAACTAATTGCGAACAGTGCCTAATGTCCCTGCAACACAAAGGTGGGTTAATACCACTGTTTCCGTTTGTCTCCACATCAGAAGCACCTACAGGGATTCTGCGTGTTACCTTTTGACCATAGATAACTTCCTCCGTTCTTTTTAGCCTGACACTACAAGTAATTGTTATAAAAACTTTGACAACGTACTCATCTTTTATTAAAAATTATAAATACTAAAAAGAGGTTGTATTATCAAAGTGGAGTACTTAATTTATAATCATCAAAACATAATTCTACTATTTCCATTCATCAAAACATTAATTAAGAGTTTTGCTTGTGGAAAGATAAAATCTCACTAATCAACAATGTCAAGTATATGGGAATAGAGGAATATTTAACTAGGCAAATTAAGTAATCATTTTTTTCCTATTTGACCAAACTAATTAATACATTGGAGGGATTCCAGTCACAGGCTGTCTGCAAAAATCGATTTTCGCAAATGATCACTTATAAGATAGGGAAAATTGTAACCAGCACTGCTTATGAAAAATAATGTCCATACTAAAAGATTATGCGAAGTCCCATACCCCTCTCGGCCACGCTAAGTCCTTTACTCCTCTCTTTCTGGCTCCCTAACCCTACACCTCACCTGCTGCCCAACTCCTCTCCTCCCTCCTCTTCTCTCTCCAGGCCATTAGCGCTTCGGCAAGCGCCTGCATCCTCCATCCCTAGCCCAGTCCGAGCGCCGGTGAGCTAGTCGAGAGAGGCAGTGGTGGTGATGTCTAGATGTGGTAGATCCGTCGATGACGTGTGCGGATACGGCGATACCGATGCCTGGAGGTGGTGTTGGTAGGATCTGATGGTGATGAGTCGTGTGGTGGCGGATCCGGCAGAGACGAGTTGTGTGGCGGCAGATTTGGCGGCGGCTAGTTGCTAAGGCGACGGATCTGGTGGGCATTGATATATATATTGAAACATATATACTCCCCGAGTCGTGCCGTGGCGGATATGGTGCTAGTGAGTCACGCGGGCCAACGTGCGAGCTCATCCACGCGGGTGGTGGGAGAATCCAACCGTGAGCTTGTCCACGACGAGCAGCGCAGACAGATCCACGCACAAGCTCCATAACGCCAGTGAGCTCGTCCAGCGCTGATGCGGCGAGCTCGTCCATGGACCATGGCAATGGTCTCAAAACGGCCTGGACTTTTTATTGGCAAAACCATTTGCAGTTGGTCGTCTAAACATAGCATTTTCGCTGGTGGTCCGCTTAAGAGAACCTCGTGCAAAAAGTTGGTTTTTTGCACGCTGTTGTTAAGCCTCATGGGAAAAACAACTTTCACTGGCTTATCATTGCTGGCGGCAACTTTAACCGCATGTGAAAAATGAATCTGGCTACCAGCGATTTCTTCTTTAATTTTATTAGTGTTTAGCCACTTGTATTTAAGGCCCTTTGTTCTTGAATAATTGATATTGGAACTATTCAAGTTTAAACTTTAGCAAGATATAACCTTCTTCTTTTTTTATAAAACGTCCTTTTAAAAAAATTGTAACCTAGAGAAAATATGTTCTATTAATATATTCCGATCAACAATCAATCTACAACGTTGTATAGAAATTGCACCAATATATCTCATCTCAAGTAGTGCTTCCTGCAATTAAGGGTGTGTTTAGATCCCAGAAATTTTTGGTCAAAAATGTCATATCAAATTAAATGTGGATGAAAAAAATCAATTACACAGTTTGCATGTAAATTACGAGACGAATCTTTTGAGCCTAATTGCGTCATGATTTGATAATATGATGCTACAGTAAACATTTGCTAATGACGAATTAATTAGGTTATAATAAATTTGTCTCGCAGTTTACAGACGAAATCTGTAATTTGTTTTGCTATTAGTCCACGTTTAATACTTCAAATGCGTTCGTATACTTTAAAAAATTTTTTTGGCCAAATAACTAGACACGACCTAAATGTTAGTGTCATAAAAATCACTGGTAAGAACAAAATCTCTACCTACAAGCAATAAATGAAGAACTAGATATATATACACATGTTCTAAAAAAAAAGATATATATGCACATGGATGTGAGTGATCAGGATCGATATCGTGGTCATGAAGATGATGACAGGAATTAATGCTAACTGTGACTTTCTTTCTTCTTTTTTTTTTTTGGTGAAGGAAACGGCAAAAGCTTATTTGCCATGGTTAGCGAGTTGTGACTGTACGAAGGTGGTTCCATTGTCAGTAGTCTTTTTGTTTGGAATGAGATGTGATGGACGAGAGTCGAGGAGGACAGCACTAATTCATCGCAAGAGCAGTAATACAAATGGCATCGAATATGTAGAAAAGATAATCCTACGACAATTCAGCACTTAAACCATTTGCATGACCGAATTTGTCAAACAAAGAAATTGGCGCACTCTAAGTACCGATTAGTAAAAAAATTGTCAAAGATAAAAGTAGCTTTTCATGCATGCGTAGACAATTTTGATGTTTATATTGGACTACAAAATGAGATTCACAACATGAAAACATCACCTTAAGTTAGTAAAATCTATTGTAATTAAGGGCAAACAGACCAGGCCCTATATATAGTCAACTAAGTTGCTATCGTCTACATATGCAACATGTCTAAAACTGAAAACGACCCTAAGTAAATACTACTCATCTAGGCCTCTTTTAAGTTAACATTAACTCAACGAGAAAAATCAATCCCCTCATATATATACACCTTGACACGACTGTGTGAGTATATATGTATCATCGAACACTTGTTGAAGCCAAGAACAAAATATTCTAGCCAAATTAGTGGGCTAGAAAAGAAAAAAATGAAAGAAAAAATAGAGAGAAAAGATCTAAACATATCAAGACGCATTGAATATATATATTGAAACATATATACTCCCTCCGTCCCAAAAATTTGACGCGTTGACTTTTTTATACATGTGTTGACTGTTCGTTCTATTTAAAATTTTAAGTAATTATTAATTCATTTCCTATCATTTAAATTTAATTCATTGTCAAATATACTTTTATATATACATATAGTTTTACATATTTCACAAAAGTTTTTTTAATAAGACAAACGGTAAAATATATTTAAAAAAGTCAACGGCGCCAAATATTTAGGGACGAATGGAGTATTTTTTTAAGGGGGAGGGGCATGTGCGGTCACCATCTCACCAATGCATAGGGATGAACCTGCATTCGTCTACACTCTCCAGTGATCCCTATCCCCATCCAACCTCTCTTGATGATCACTCTTTTTCACACCTCACGATGTATATATGTGTCAACTATTCCTTGATATCGGTGACCTAGACACCAACAAAACTTGCACCAGTGCATCACCCTGTATCTTAGTATCTAGAACCCACACCCTCTCTCTACCTCCGTCGTCTTAGTCGCTCCCTTTTTCATGCCTGGTGTAACCATTTAAGCTTCGTGCACCTCATTCATCGTGTTATAAAGGTTAGCAAATTTTTTGGAAGAATAAGTACTAACCTTTCCGATCTTGCTAGCCATTGATAAATCTAGATGTATGCAAATAAAAATACATGAACACAGGGTATTTTATAGCAGATTTTACCAAAGCTTATATCACGGAACTATGATTATATATACATATGGTCACTGCTCTTCAACCAACATATAATCCATATGCCACTACCATCTTATCTTTGCGTGCATGCCTTCACAACATTGTAATCATCATAGTTACTACTGTTGGTTCCCCTTTATATATATCTAAAGTGACTCTTTCATTATATTATAACTACTAAAACTAGGCGTGAAAGTGGTTCGGATAGTTTCGTCCGTCCGGACCATTTTTCGGATTCGGATAGTTTCGGTCGGAACTATCCGGAAATTCTCGGATTCGGAAAACGAATTCGGATTTTTTTTCTCGAAACGAAAACGAATACAGTAAGGGTACTACCCGTCAGAATCGAAAAACGGTCGGAAACTATCGGATTTTTTTTCGGATATCCGCGACATTGAGTAAATTTTAGAAAAAACACGTATATATACATAACTTTTTCATACGGAATCAGATGGAGACAAACTTTATATCAACATTGTAGAGCTCGATGAGATCTACAACTTTTTATTGACTATTTTATTATTTAAGATCATTTAGGGAGTCTAAATATTCATTATAATATACTATATTAATTTTTACAAAATCTCATATCTACAATTCAAACGACATCTGATGGAGATGTGTTCCATATCAAAGTTGTAGAGCTCAACGGGATCTACTACTTTGTAGTTATAACATTTGTATTTGAAAGCATTTAAAGTATAAAACAAACATCACAAGTTTCGAAGATGTGAAGTAAAATAAATAACATCTCCAATTTATACAATGGTAAGTAAGTTATACATCTAGTAAAAGGTCTTGGGAATAAAAAATTGATAATCATATTTGCATATTATATTATGGATCTCTAAGAGGAATAGACATGAAAATTGATTTTCACATAGGGTTGTGGGACTGTCAACAAAATTGACGATATAAATGTTGGAGATGTTGAACTAAAATAATAAGCGATATATCTTCCTTGATCAAGAAACTCAATTTGAGGGTTTTTTTTATATACCGGTAAATATTCGCTACCGTATTCGTTCCGTCTCGTATTCGCTCCATATCTGTATTCGATAATATTCGATTTCATTTCCGTATCCGAGTTTTCGATTCCGATTCCGATTCCGAAAAAAAATTATGAAAACGAATATGATAAAACTAGTTTCCGACCGTTTCCGATCCGTTTTCATCCCTAACTAAAACTATTATATTCAACACCTATTCTTATATATGGCTTCGTCCACATTTCGAACCCTATTTATTTAATTTTTTACGTACCCTTTTTCCAATCTTGTTATCTTCTACTAACTTTTAGTAACATGTTCGCTTGTTTGAGTTGTTTCAAAAAAGAATTTAAGTGAATGTTTTTTTTGAGACGCGAGAGTGAATGTTTACTGCATACATGTATGCCAATGCATACTCATTCACTCCGTCTATCCAATTATATTTAAGGTGGGTGTAATGATGTGTTTTGCATGAACTGTGACATGTGTCCACCGAATCCTGCTGACTGCATGCCCTGATCATGTTCATGTACTGGCGTAATATGTTCCTGCTGCTGTCGAGTGTGTACCATGCATGGCGACTGCAAGGCATGTGCCAAGGATTAAATCGATCGATCTGTGTGGACTGTATCAACTTCAAAGGTGAATAGTGCATTTGTGTGTAAAAAGCTAGCTTAACATATTGCAGCTACTACAAGCATATCCACCTGCCTTTGACTCAGCATATGAACTTCAGACTTTGAAATTTGAATGTTCCAAAACCTAAAATTAATTAAAAAATCAGCCTCCCAATTAGAAAACAACAAAAATAAAAGGTAGAGAAAAACAGGCGAGTTAGCTAGCTGCCTTGAGGGGAGCAGGTTGGAACAGGAGAGAAAGCCTTGTTAAGGGGAACAAATTAGCTTTTGGTTGTCAAAAGCTAAACTTTGACTCCTCCGGCATGCATGCAAGTCGGCAGCGCTAGGCTACATATATCTCACCGATTTTACGACATGTCACTCATCGTGTTTCAACCGTGCAAGCATCGTCAATTTCTCACGTTTGCGTTGTACTCACCCCGTATTTTAATATATAGCGCCGTTAACATTTGACTAACGTTTGACTATTCGTCTTATTCAAAATTTTTGTGTAAGTATAAAAATATTTATGTCATGAAACATTTGATGAAAATCAAATCCAATATAAATTAATGATAATTATATAATTATTTTTAATAAAATGAATGGTCAAATATTGATAAGAAAAATCAACGGTGTCATAAATTAAAATACGTATGGAGTACTACTGCTGATGACTTAGCTTAATTTGCTCCCAAGCATTCTCTGCCTGCATGTGGAACCCACTCTTTGAATCCGTGCAATCAAGCAAATTAATTAGGAGCCTCAACAGCAGCTTTCATAGATAGATATATATAGTCTTAGTTCCATTTTCTCGGCGGACAAAGTACTCCATAAGAAGTTCTTTCCCTTGACTAGCTTTGTTATAATAAAATTAAACATGTCCAAATTAATTAGATAGTTTCGTCAGACTTATTTCTTGCTTGCTTGTGCGCTCGAGTCGGATGGTGACTCTGACGAGACAGTTTAAGTTGGATCGATCGAGCTGCAATAATTAGGCCGAGATGTTGAGATATCATTAGGATTTATATTGGTACTACATATTAGCTGAGAGCAACAGTTGAACCGATCAAGTGTGTGTGTTTGAGCGTGAAGAGACTTCGAGTACTTAATTAGTTCTTTCCCCTAAAAGTATTTCGTAGGATATTCTAGAACATTAACAAACTAAGATACCAAATCATAAAGGGCCAATAATTTAATTAATATGTTTTTCAAAATTAATTAATCGTGCAGTGAATATGGATTTTGATTAGTTAAGTTTGTTCCTTTACACGGACACGCCACGACCAAGGTTTAATTAAATTTTATCGTAGTACATTATATTTACGATGATCTTTAATAAGTAGTGTTCTACTATGATATTATCACTAATATAAGTGATTTTTAATCATTAATTTATAAGTTCTACTATCGATAGAAAAATATATTCTATTGTTAATAGTTAAAATGGTAGTAATAATTAATGATCAATTGGATTATGAAAGATAAATTGTATAGATTGATTCTACTATCAATGGAGACCTCATAAAACACACATTTATCTAAATTTCACCTGCAAGCTTAATTGACAAAGGGTTTTTAGCCTCTCCATGGAAGGTTAACCATCGAAGAAAAGATTAAGAAAACTTTGTCTTTCCGCGTGATGTAAACAATACCCACTTGACATTTAAAAATGGTGACATATGTTATATAATACACTCTCATAAGTTCTTTAGTGAATATTATACTAATATAGGAGTAAATTTATAGGGATCAGGAAGAACAGATTCGTAGCAGGTTAACAAGAATCATTGGACAGAGGTAATCCTATATCTAGAGAGATAAATGAATTATTTTTGCCTAGATTCTAACAGACATCTCATGGGAGTTTCTTAATTAATATACTCTTTAAATCAACACAGAAACACAATAGTTATTCATATTGCGTACCCTGTTCATGACTGAAGTTGACGATATATAATTGCTTTTTGTTTCTACTATATCTGTCTTGAGTAGGTATCGGCGCGATCAAATGTGGCTAGTCTAGTATTAATATAATTTAGTGTTTGCTCTTGGTATACTAAAAGAGTGATTTTACACTTTTTAGAGGTATCGGGACACACTATTATTAGCTTCATTTAGTGTAAAGTTGGTACTCTACTTTCTTAGGTCAAGTTTATTTGACGTTGAGAATCGATGATTAGTTCTGTTAGTGCCGATCTTTTTTACTAGAGAGCTAGAGAATTATTTTAGGTAATGGGAATACCAAATTTTATTCTAGAAAATGTGGTAATACTTCTTGGTATATTTTGAATCAAAAGGGAAAAAGTTTCTCGTATACTAAAAAGGCTTTGGATGTATCTCAAATATTATCACAAGGGCAGGAAAATAGGTCTTCTACTGATGATTATATTCCAACACCAATTTTTCACCTCTTTTGAAAGAATTAGCTAGACTAGTAATCTATATATAGAAGACTATCCAACTTTTTCAAAAAAAAAAAAAAAAGATTCGTTGGTGAGACGTGAAGTATGCGGCAATGAATGTGGGGTTTCATGCATGAATGTCCAAAGTCATTGGCTACACCGTTTATTTGGCAGATGCA
>CM020179.1:3796044-3809561 GCA_009805545.1 Oryza longistaminata
AGAGGTATTTTAAGGCGAGGTGACGTAATATTTGGTTATACAACTCCTAGCTAGAAAAGGTAATATATTAGGTTTGCTATAGTCTATATTTACAAATAAATAAATAATTATGGATTACTAGAGTCTTTTATTTTCAAATAAAATCATCTTATATTTGAAACTGCAATAAAATATTACATTGCTAAGACTAAGATATAGCTTATACACATACGTCAATTCTAAGAGGAATTAAATAATATTACAGCCTAGGAGAGCGGTTGTGGCGTATTGAGAAGGAGCTATCAATTTAGGTCAAGCTTGCTAGGGGGAGTGCGCAGCAAATTGCCAATAACTAAGTCTAGGAGGTGGTGCATTAAAATTATTCTTTTATAAACGACTACAGCTATGGGATCCTAGACTACAGGGGTCTTTAATAATGCCTTCAATGTAATTGCATTATCAAATGAAGATACAATCATTTTAGGATATTATTGATACGATCAGCTTTGCCTGCTCCGAATTCCTTCTAGGGGCGAGGCTTCTTGGTGCCACTTCCGGCTTGACGGAACGAGCCGTTGCCGACAACTTAAGGCGTCTTTTCTGGCAAGATTTACAAAACGATGTATTAGATAAATGTTCCGAGTATATCATATATGATATTATAGTATGTTAGGTTATATTGGGGTTATATGTATATTAGTTATAGGTATTTATAGTATATATTTATAATGATATATGGGTATATATGGTATTAGGCTGAGGTGTGGCGCAGATTGTGCGAACGTTTTAACTGTTGCGTGCCGTCTGGTTCGTGGTCGCGGGTTGTTCTCATTCAGCGTTCGTTGTGGTTTGTCCATGGGTTTGTTTTTTGTTTCGTTCTTAGTTGCTGTCTTCAGTTTGTCTGATATCGTGTTCTCGATTGTTTGGGTTCTGTTCTCTGGATGCTCTGTCTTGGTGTGGTTCGTTGGTTTTGGTGTCTGTATGTTTCGTTCTCTGTCCGTTTCACTGGTTGTTCTCTTTGGTTTTGTGGGTTGGGTGCGGGCACGTTGGTTGGTTTTGTGTTTGGTTGGTTTGTGTTTGACGTTGACGTGTTTCGTTGGTTTTTCGCTCTCGTTCGTGTCGATCGTTCTCTTCGTTCTCGGTTCGTTAACTGCGTGTGTGCGGCATCGGGGCGGCGGTTGTGCGCGGCGGCGTGGCGCGGCGGGCGGCGGCGGCGGGTGGCGTTGCGGGGCCGTGGCGGCGGCGGCGTGGCGTGGCGGCGGCGGCTTACGCGCCGCGGCGGCGAAGGGCGGCGGCGGCGGGTGGCGACGGCGGCGGCGGGCGTGGCGTTGGCATGCGGCGGCGGCGTTGCGCGGCGGCGAAGGCGGCGGCGTGGCATGCCGGCGGCGGCATTGCGCGCGCGCCGGCGAAGACGGCGGCGTGGCGTGCCGGCGTCGGCTTGGCGGCGTCGGCGTGGCTCGTCGTCGTGTGGCGGCGGCGTCTCGTGGCGGGCGGCGCGACGGAGAGAGATCGAGATCGGAGAGATCGAGATGAAGGAGATCTGGCGGCGGCGGCTCTCACCCCCAGAGATTGCGGCGGCAGCGGAGGAGGCGGAGGCGGCAGCGGAGGAGGCGGAGGCGGCGGCGAGGAGGACGAGCTCGAGATGACGGCGAGATACGGCGGCGTCGGCGCGGGGATTTGCCCTAGGCAGTGGGCGCGAAGGAGAGAGGCCGAGAGAGATCGATCGGCCGAAAACGTCTAAGTGTTGGTGAGAGAAGACGAGGGCGCACTGGGAATATATATACCCCCGGATCTTTATCTCCCGGTTGTTGAGAACAAGCGGACTAAAGATATCTTTAGTCCCGGTTGTTCTCAACAACGGGAGTAAAATATCTTTTTCCGCTATTTCGAAATTCTTTTTAAACCCGGTTAGGGTTAAGAACCGGGACTAAAGATATAGCACTGCATATGATTTTCGCTTACATATGTGTTTATAAATAGAAGTTAATTTGCATTACATTATTAAAGTACAAAGATTAATGCAATTACTCGAAAAATTATTTTTGTCTGATATTATATAGTGGATAAATCGTAATAAGCAAATATATGACTTATAATTAATAAAAATCCAATAATCATATATACTTCAATATTATGAATGATTATTATTATATTGGTAAAACTCTAATTAAGATATGTATGTACATACTGCATGATTTAAAATTAATAAAAATTGTAATCATCATATATACTTTAGCGTAGGAATTATATTAAATTAAATGCTAAAACTCTAATTAACATATGTAAATGCCACATGCATGATTTTAAACTTTTAAAAATTCGAATAGTCATATATAAGTAGCATAGGAAAGATAGTAAATTAAATTGTGAAAAATCTAATATATGAATGAAGTTTTAAAAATATTTAAATTTAATACTTTTAAAATTCTCCAGTCAATATAATTAGCATATGAATGATAGTAAATTAAATGTTAAAAACTCTAATTAACATATGAAATTGCCACTTGCGTGATTTAAAACTTTTAAAATCCTCTAGTCAATTATAATTAGCATATGAATGCTAGTAAATTAAATGTTAAAAACTCTAATTAACATACATATGAAATTGCCACCTGTGTGATTTAAAACTTTTAAAAATTGTAAGTATCACATTATAACTAGCATATACATGATTTAAACTTGTTGAAACCTCTAATACGTGTCGTATATTAACATATGCCATACATCAATTGATTTATATGGATAATCAATACATCCAAAATAGTTTACATCGTGTACACAATAATTACGGCATTACATCGGCGGTGACGGTTGACCGCACGTACTTTCTCCTCACTATTGTTCCCTCCTTGTGATCGCTGCGTGAGTAAAGGGTGTCTCATTTGATAGGAGGATGCTAGGTTCAATCGTCACCGTGAAAGGGGGTTGCCCATCCAACTGATCGTAATCCTCGTCAGTCTTGTCCTCAACTCCGACGATTTTTCTTTTGACTGGGAGACCACTTGACGCTTAGGCTCATCAGGCCCTCTGCCCTTCTTTCCTTTGCTAGACTGTCCTTCACGAAAAAGACTTGCGTTACATCATTGGCAAGGAAAAATGTTCGTCCGGAGTATCAACCTTGTTAAGGTCAACAGTTTGTCATCCACTGTCATCAATCATTACACCTCCACCAGTCAACTAACCCATTGGCACCGGAACAGAGAAACCTTGAGAGGACCATAGTCAAGTTCCCATATGTCCTCGATGGCACCGTTAATACGTGGCAGTTGTTCCATCGTGTCCCATGGCATCGACACGAACAGCGCTGTTTTGGTTCGTGCTCTTCATGTGTCTTGGGCTCTCGTGTAGAATGTGTACCCATTGATCTCATATCCCTGGAATGTCGCGATCGACCCAGACGGTCCCCTCGCCAGGAGGCAAGTTGTTGGTTGATCGACTCGTTACCCATGAGATGTTGTCGTAGCCACGCGGGGAAAGTATCAATGTGATGTGGCCGTGTAATCATGGCATCGGACTACCGATGTTCCTGGCGCGAACTGGCAAGTGCTCCTCGTGTAAGGAGCTACCAATGAAGAGTGTTTGCAGAACAGTGAAATGGGCTTTACGGAATAAATTGTTGTCTACCGTCATTATTGCTTTCCTTCCGAGAGTTCCCTTCCCCGTTGTCTCTCTCTCATGGCGTGATCAGGTACGCCGCGATTGGGCGAAGGTCTTCGTCATAAATTCTACGCAAAATTCGATTGACCTCCTCTGTTCCTTAACCCTTGGCGATGCTTGCCTCTGGACGAGCACGGTTTACGAACATACTTCTTTCAGAACGCCCATGTACCTTCTCGAAAGGAAACATGTTGTGTAGGTACATAGGCCCGAGATATACGGATCTCTTTCACAAGGTGACAAAGCAGATGCGTCATTATAGTAAAATGAATGTGGAAATATCAACTCAAAACTGACGAGAACATTGCACCACTTCATTCTGAAGGGCTTCTAATCTATCCGGATCGATGACCTCTGCGAAACTGCGTTCATGAATGCACATAGCTTTGTTATTGTGCCGCGGATATGTCTGGAAGGATACCCCTTATTACAACTGGTAGCAGTTGTGTCATCAACACGTGACAGTCATGAGACTTTAGGTTTGTGAACTCTTCTCCTCTGCGTCTTATTATTCGCTTGATATATTCGTGAGTTATCAGACGGACCTTTTTTATGCTCTCCAAGCATTCGAACATACTTTTCCTTCTCTGCCTTGCTAAGAGTGTAGCTGGTTGGACTCAAGTAATGGCTTCCTTTCTCCTTTGGTTTCCGGGTGGAAGGTCGCCGGTTGTTTCTATGCTTCAGATCATTACTGCTTCCAGTGTATCTTTCGACTTTCCGTATACACCTAGGAAGCCAAGAAGGTTTACGCAAAGGTTCTTAGTGAGGTGCATCACGTCGATTGCGTGGCGTACGTCCAAGAATCCCAATATGGTAACTCCCAAAATATAGAGTTTTTTTTCCACATCGCCGCGTGACCATCTTCGCTCTCTATAGGCTGCTTCCCAGGCCCTTTCCGAACACTTACTTTAAGATCTTTAACATAGCAAACACTGTTTTCCCGCTGCGAGTGTTTAGGCTTCGAACGGGTGGTTCGGCCTTATGTTCGAAGTGCTTGCCTTTCTTCCGTACCGGGTGGTTTGCTGCAAGGAATCGCGATGACCCAGTGTATACAACCTTCCTACAGTGCTTAAGATACGTACTTTCTGTTTCATCCATACAGGTGAGTGCAAGCCTTGTTAACCCCTTGTTGGACTGTCCGGATAGGTTGCTAAGTGCAGGCCAATCGTTGATGGTTAGAACAGCAGCGCTGTAGGTTAAACTCTCCTGTTGTCCTCGTCCACAGGGACACCTCCTCTTCCACACTTGTTTAAGATCTTCGCCAGTGGTCTTAGGTCACACGTCGATGTCGTTACCAGGTTGCTTGGGGCCTTGAATAATAATCGACATCATTATGTACTGTCCTCTTCAGGCATAGCCAGGGGGGGAGGTTGTGATACACATCATCGTAACGGGCAAGGCTATGGCCGCTGCTCATCCTCCAAACAGGATCATGCCATCGCTCTCAAACCAAACCGTATGTTTCGTGCGTCCTTTCCAAATTTCTTAAATTTTTCTGTGATGTTTCGCCACTGCGAACCATCGGCGGGGTCTCAGCATCCGTCCGTTGACGCTCTTTCAGCGTGCCATCGCAACATTCTAGCATTCCCTCTTTTCTTGAACAAACGCCTTAGCCGTGGTATTATAGGGAAATACCACATCACCTTAGCAGGAGATTCTCTGTCGTGTTTGTGTAGCGTGCGCGCGTGGCTAACTTCTCCTGCTCGCGTCTGGATCTGTTGTGTGCGTTTGCAGAAGGGCATGTTCGGGTAGTGCGTCAACGTAGCTCTAGTCCATACCGCGACGGGGGCGTGGGCGTCTTCGGATATATGAGGATGACATCTGTTCGGACATGGGCGTGAATTCTTAGTGGAAGCTTGCCCAGTCGCTAACGGGGGCAGACTGGTAGTGCTCCGTTAAGTCCTCGTGACGTTGTCTGGTGGCAAGTTTGGTTTCCCGGCTCCGGAAGAGATGGTCTGGGCTGACGAGTTTGCGAATGATGGACATGCGCTGCAGATGCTTGTGGACTGAGACGCCTGGCAGTTTTTTTGTTGCGGTCTCCATCTGCAAACAACGTGCCGAGAAGGGTGATTCCGAGACTTTTTGTGCCTCCGCTGGGGCAGGGTGACGTACGTGGGTAAGCTACGGGTAGACTGAAAGTTCTGTGGTCGACTCCGAACCATGCTTGTGTCCAATTTATGGGCTGCTCCTTTTGCACTTTCGCGTCCTGGGCGGCTGTTGCGTCCTGGCAGGACCATGCTGACCAAGATCATCGCGGGCAACGTCGTTGTAGCCTGTCGGGGGATCCGATATGCTGAGCTATTTTTCCTCCTTCGCTCGTTTGTTTCCTTCAATCCAACATACTGAGCAACAGTCCGGAATATTGTCGGTGTCTTCCACTTTCATCTTCTTCGCATTTCAACACCCTGCTCTCCGTGGATGTCCAACAATTTAGCTTGGCATACCCCGGACTTGATTGTTGTTGTTTCATAACAGTTAGTGAATGAATGTGCCTTGTGGATGCAGAATACTCCTTTCTGATCTCTTACACTTATTGCATGGAACAACAAATAAAACCCCTTTGCCTGTTAGCTTCGGCTCTATCTTCAAAATTAATAGTCGTGCAGCTTTGCCGGTCATAATAAACTCTTTGATCTTTTTGCTGCTTCCTTGTCGACATTGAATGAGTCCAACGTCGTCAATACTAAATGATGACATGTCATAATATATGATCTTTACTCATCATAATAAATTTAGTCCTACTAAGCGCTAAATCAATAATTCTTCAAAATACATAGCATTTATTAGGATGAATGTTTTATAGTGCGACAATCAGGAAGATTACTAAATATTAAATCTATGTGTTGTGGTACTGTTAGTGAACTGAGTTTTATGTGTTTACCTTAATTTTATTGTGTTGTTTTCGTAATTTTTAGATTAACTTTCACGTAGAGTTTTCCCTTTCTCAATATTTATTTTTAACCTTGTTTAGCAAATGAATCTAAATCTTCTACTGATATTCTTATCGTTTCCCCTATCACAGTCATTTTTCTCTTTGGGGTGTTCACTAACTATTTTGGTGGTTGTTTTTGACGATGAGTGGTGAACATGTGCATTTTTCGCATAGTGCAAATTGTTACAATCAAAATTAACTTGGAGAAAGTGAAGTGCGAATTGGTGCATTGATGTAGATTCGAAAAAGCTTTGGGCTTGATTAGGCACTCCATGAGTTTGTATGTAATGTTCCACAAATAAATTCAATAGAATTGTTGGCATGACCTCAAGTCCCTCTGTTTTTGGTTGAAGAGATATTTTGAAAGCTTGCTCGGCAGCTGGGAGGAGGAAGAAGACATATATATAGGGGTGGGACTTTAGATCCCGGTTTGGTAGCAACCAACCGGGGCTAAAGATCACCGGGATCTTTAAGTTTACGATCTTTAGTCCCGGTTGGTCCCGGGGGGGCCTGACATGACCTGACAGCATTCGAACCGGGGACTAAAAGAGATCTTTAGTCCCGGTTGGTAACACCAACCGGGACTAAAGATCAAATATGCCCGTTACCCTTTTGACCGGGACTAAAGATCATCTTTAGCCCGGTTTATTGCATCCGGGACTATTGTTGGAATCGGCGACGACGAGAGATGGTTTCTCCACCAGTGTATCCACATTTCGACCCTATTTTTTAAATTTTTTTACGTACCCTTTTTCCAATCTTGTTATCTTTCTACTAACTTTTAGTAACATGTTCGCTTGTTTCCTAAAGAATTAAGTGAATGTTTTTTTTAGACCGAGAGTGAATGTTTACTGCATGCATGTATGCCAATGCATACTCATTCACTCCGTCATCAATTATATTTAAGGTGGGTGTAATATGTGTTTTGCATGAACTGTGACATGTGTCCACCGAATCCTGCTGACTGCATGCCCTGATCATGTTCATGTACTGGCGTAATATGTTCCTGCTGCTGTCGAGTGTGTACCATGCATGGCGACTGCAAGGCATGTGCCAAGGATTAAATCGATCGATCTGTGTGGACTGTATCAACTTCAAAGGGTGATAGTGCATTTGTGTGTAAAAAGCTAGCTTAACATATTGCAGCTACTACAAGCATATCCACTGCCTTTGACTCAGCATATGAATTTCAGACTTTGAAATTTGAATGTTCCAAAACCTAAAAGTTAATTAAAAATCAGCCTCCCAATTAGAAAAACAACAAAAAAAGGTAGAGAAAAACAGGCGAGTTAGCTAGCTGCCTTGAGGGGAGCAGGTTGGAACATGGAGAGAAAGCCTTGTTAAGGGGAACAAATTAGCTTTTGGTTGTCAAAAAAGCTAAACTTTGACTCCTCCGGCATGCATGCAAGTCGGCAGCGCTAGGCTACATATATCTCACCGATTTTACGACATGTCACTCATCGTGTTTCAACCGTGCAAGCATCGTCAATTTCTCACGTTTGCGTTGTACTCACCCCGTATTTTAATACATGACGCCGTTAACTTTTGACTAACGTTTGACTATTCGTCTTATTCAAAATTTTTGTGTAAGTATAAAAATACTTTATCATGAAACATTTGATGAAAATCAAAGTCACAATAAAATTAATGATAATTATATAATTATTTTTTATAAAATAAATGGTCAAATATTGATAAGAAAATCAACGGTGTCATAATTAAAGGCAAAATTTCGCTACAGGACATCAAAAATTATGTAATTAGCTGAAGACACCCAAAAAACGCGACACTGCCAATGGACCACTACAAAATTTGTGTAATTAGCTGTAGGACACCCGAGGCAATATTTTATTATTTCAGTGAAAAAGAGGAGAGAGAAATTCAAAAGGACGGAAATAGCCCAGCCTCAGTACCTGAAATCCCATCCAACTTCAACTGCGCCGGCGGCTTCGGCTGGTTGCGGCGTTGGGAAGCGACGGTGGTGGTGATGGCTCAGCCGGTCATGGTGCACAGGAGCTCGCCGCGCTGCAGGAGCTGCAACACCATGATTTCCGCGCTGCAGGAGCTCGCCGCGAACTCCGGCGAATGCGCCACGCCGCCGCCGTGGTGCGTCTCGAAGCTGAGCCCACGGTGCTCCGTCGCCGCCGCCGCAGCCCGGTCTGCAGGTCCTGTTCTCCACCAACCGGTCGCCATGGATCCACTCAAACCTGCACACACATCAACAAGAAACCAATCCACGGCAACAAATTGATCAAATGCATGCATCAAAATCACAATGGCGATGGAGCCGCTCGCCACCACCACCTGCTGCTGCAGCCGCTCTGCAAACGCCGCCGCCGCCGCCACGCGCGGAGAGCTCGGCAAGTCTGCGCCACCGACGCCGCAGCCGCACTAGCAGCTGCCCGCCGCCGCCGCGCACCTGTCCGCCACGACGCACCTGTCCGTCGCGCTGTGCGTATGGTGGCCGTCGGCGCTCTCGCCATCGCCGAGCGGTGAGACCCTGCCGGAGCGCCGCGCTTTTTCTGCTGATCTGCTGCGCGCCGAGCCGTCCCGGCTCGGGCCGTCGCGCCGGCCGTCGCGTCGTTCCTCCGCTCCGCCGCGTGCGTGAGGAAGAAGAGGATAGGAGAGAGATGTGGACCCCACTTATGATTAGCAAATAGTAATCACCCTACTAATTATGAATAAATTAGTCCATGACTCGTGGGCCCAGGTGGTTAAAAACCTATTAAAAATTAGATTAAACATAGGTTGTCCATGACATGTGGGACCCACCGGTATTTAAAGAAGGAAAGAGAAAGGGCAATCTGGGCATTTAGATAAATATCTTACATTTTTTAACCCGGAAATAATAAAATAATGCGACCAGTGTCCTAGGGCCAATTACACGTTTTTTGTAGTGTCCATGAGCCATGCCACGTTTTCGCGGTGTCTCTCAGCCAATTACACGTTTTTTGCGTGTCCTGTGGCAAATTTTGCCTAAATTAAAATACGTAGGGAGTACTACTGCTTGATGACTTAGCTTAATTTGCTCCCAAGCATTCTCTGCCTGCATGTGGAACCCACTCTTGAATCCGTGCAATCAAGCAAATTAATGAGGAGCCTCAACAGCAGCTTTCATAGATAGATATATATAGTCTTAGTTCCATTTTCTCGGCGGACAAAGTACTCCATAAGAAGTTCTTTCCCTTGACTAACTTTGTTATAAAAATTAAACATGTCCAAATTAATTAGATAGTTTGTCGACTTATTATCTTGCTTGCTTGTGCGCTCGAGTCGGATGGTGATCTGACGAGACAGTTAAGTTGGATCGATCGAGCTGCAATAATTAGGCCGAGATGTTGAGATATCATTAGGATTTATTTGGTACTACATATTAGCTGAGAGCAACAGTTGAACCGATCAATGTGTGTGTTTGAGCGTGAAGAGACTTCGAGTACTTAATTAGTTTTTCCCCTAAAAGTATTCGTAGGATATTCTAGAAACATTAACAAACTAAGATACAAATCATAAAGGGCCAATAATTTAATTAATATGTTTTTCAAAATTAATAAATCGTGCAGTGAATATGGATTTTGATTAGTTAAGTTTGTTCCTTTACACGGACACGCCACGACCAAGGTTTAATTAAATTTTATCGTAGTACATTATATTTACGATGATCTTTAATAAGTAGTGTTCTACTATTGATATTATCACTAATATACTCCCTCCGTACCATAATATAAAGGATTTTGAGTTTTTACTTGCACTGTTTGACCAACTCATCTTATTCAAAAAATTTTAGAATTATTATTTATTTTTTATTTACTTTATTATCAAAGTACTTTAAGCACAACTTTTCATTTTTTATATTTGCACAATTTTTTTTGAATAAGACGAGTGGTTAAATAGTGGAAGCAAAAAATCAAAATCCCTTATATTATAGGACGGAGGGAGTAAGTGATTTTTAATCATTAATTTATAAGTTCTACTATCGATAGAAAAATATATTCTATTGTTAATAGTTAAAATGGTAGTAATAATTAATGATCAATTGGATTATGAAAGATAAATTGCATAGATTGATTCTACTATCAATGGAGACCTTCATAAAACACACATTTATCTAAATTTCAACCTGCAAGCTTAATTGACAAAGGGTTTTAGCCTCTCCATGGGAAGTTGTCAACATCGAAGAAAAGATTAAGAAAACTTTGTCTTTCCGCGTGATGTAAACAATACCCACTTGACATTTAAAAATGGTGACATATGTTATATAATACACTCTCATAAATTCTTTAGTGCAATATTATACTAATATAGGAGTAAATTATAGGGATCAGGAGAACAGATTCGTAGCAGGTTAACAAGAATCATTTGGCAGAGGTAATCCTATATCTAGAGAGATAAATAAATTATTTTTGCCTAGATTCTAACAGACATCTCATGGGAGTTTCTTAATTAATTATACTCTTTAAATCAACACAGAAACACCAATAGTTATTCATATTGCGTACCCCTGTTCATGACTGAAGTTGACGATATATAATTGCTTTTTGTTTCTAGCTATATCTGTCTTTGAGTAGGTATCGGGCGATCAAATTGGCTAGTCTAGTATTAATATAACTAGTGTTTCTCTTGGTAAACTAAAAGAGTGATTTTACACTTTTTAGAGGTATCGGGAATTCGGGACGCACTATTATTAACTTCTTTTAGTATAAAGTTTGGTACCTTCTACTTTTTTAGGTCAAGTTTATTTGACGTTGGAGAATCATGTTTAGTTCTGTTAGTGCCGATCTTTTTACTAGAGAGCTAGAGAAGTATTTTAGGTAATGGGAGTACTAAATTTTATTCTAGAAAATATGGTAATACTTCTTGGTATATTTTTGAATCAAAAGGGAAAAAGTTCTCGTAGTACTAAAAAGGTATTGGGATGTATCTCAAATATTATCCAAGGGCAGGAAAAATAGGTCTTCTACTGATGATTATATTCCAACACCAATTTTTCACCTCTTTTGAAAGAATTAGCTAGACTAGTAATCTATATATAGCAGACTATCCAACTTTTTCAAAAAAAAAAAAAGATCGATTGGTGAAGACGTGAAGTATGCGGCAATGAATGTGGGGTTTCATGCATGAATGTCCAAAGTCATTGGCTACACCGTTTATTTGGCAGATGCACAATCTTCTTATAATCTTCAAAATAGCGAGTTGATCTGTAAATAATCTTCTATATATATATCAGCACGTACGTACTCAATTCCCCTATCACATTTGTTTGGATTAACTATATAACCAACTACCCTGCAACTAACTCTCAAGAGAATTTTATGACGCAGACGCTAGTCCACATATTATTTTAAGTTCTGCTGTTCGAGATTGATATATATATATATACTACTCTAACATACCCATCCTTCTCTTCATCGATGATTTTTTTTCGTACTAATTATTATGGGGGCAAAGCATGGATGATATATAGCTCCATCAATTTGCCAATATTAGTGTAAGTTCAGATAGATGTACTTAGAAAAAAAAAAGTGCCACAACGGCCAACATTAATTGGTGGATGGATAAGGCAGTATTATATATCGGGTTATTGGTTATTATCGACGTCCTGAGAATAATAATTTGTAGCAGGGAGCATATTGAAAAAAAAATCTAATCAATCTTTTAGTTAGACACATTATCCACAATCTGTCTCAAGTTATCCAGCGTAAAGTTAGAAAAAAGTACGTGTGGGGGAAGAAAAAGAAAAGAGAGGGAACAGAAAAGTTAAGAAGAGCGCAACATAAAGTATATATATATAGTATAACTGTATCAACTAACGAAGCACAATTACAAATAAAAAGTACTAATCAAACAAAGATGCCTTCTTAATACTTTATGCCCTCCCTAATCATCAGTTAATGATGCATCACATCATTTGGCAATTAATAAAACATGATGAAGAATCTTCTAAATTAGTCAATCTCAAAGAAATTAATGATTATCAATATTATAGGAGGTGTTGTATATACATATACACACACATGCATATATCAAACAGATAGAGTATGCTCTAATTCTTTCGTGTCAGCAAGGTGCAGCTAGCACGCCTATGTGACTAGGCCAATTAATACCTTAAGGTTGCGGCCGGCTTGCGTTAATTTTACGGATCAGATTTTGTTTATTTGGCAGGGCGTCACTATTTTTCTGCCTCCCATTCTGACTTAATACCCATCTTCTTTTTTTTTTGTTTGTACTTGTGCTATTTAATAAGATAATTCAGATACTTTGAAATAGTGATGTGCCACCTACTAGTAACTTGTAAGGCCGGTTAGCTAGCTCTCCAATCTTGGAAAAAATATCGAGAATATACCTTTTATTAAAATATTTTACTTTTATATACCTGCATGAAAAGAATCATACAAATATACGCTTGCCACATATTGAAAATCCGGGTGTGCTCACAAATCGCGTTGCGGAGATGAGGGACCGTCGACCGAGCTGTTCCCACAGAACAAGCGAGCGGAACCGCTACGATCACGTGAGTCAAAGGTACGAAACCATGAAGGTATCGTGGCCTAGAAGTGCGACAGCGTGGAAGCCAGCCGAACCGTACGGGATCATCTCGGTGCCGTGCAGCCCCACTGGCCACCATGCTGCTGCACTTTTGGGCCACTGGACCGTTCCGCACTTCTAGCCCACGTATATTTCTATAGTTTTTTTATCATGCATGTATATAAGTGTAAATTATTAAAATAAAAAGTATATTCTCAAAAAAAAAATTCTCCAATCTTTGTGACACACACACACATATATATATATATATATATATATATATATAAACAAACAGTTAGTGTACAAATGCTTTTACCTTGAGAATTGATTAGCTGAAAATAGACTATCACATATTTATTAAAAATAGATGAATTTCTACAATGGGTGGGGGAGATCCAACTGAGAGCAACCATTGGATATTATCCAA
>CM020179.1:3811422-3831937 GCA_009805545.1 Oryza longistaminata
GCTGGTGCCGCAGAAGGGTGAGCCACGGCCGGGCTGCGGCGAGCGCGGCTGCTGGCACACCCACTGCGCCGCCGCCGTCGACCTCGCCCTCGACACCCTCGCCGCCGCGCGCTCCTTCGGCGTCGAGGAGCTCGCCCTCCTCACCCAGGTAATCAATCACCCACTCCACTCCCAATTCCTCCAATTCTCCCCTCCTCCATTCCAATTGCTTCTTCTTCTTCTTCTCTTCCCTTCCTTTTATCCGTTCTTGAAAAAGAGAGAGAAGAAAAAAAACAGCAAAGAAAACAAAATCGAACGCTTTAATTTTTTTCTCTCCTGCGGATTGTGGGGATCAAGATGGGTGTTGGGGTTGGTTATTTTGGGATTGGCGAGCATTCTGCAGCATTGATTTGATCTCTGTACCCTTCCATATATCTCCACCCTTTTAAAATGAAGCGAGCTCGATAGTGGAATGGTGGTGTGTGTAGGAGGACGAGATCGCGAAGAAGCTGCTGCAGTGACGGCAGCTGCTAATACTCGTCGTCTCGTCGCCGTCGTCGCCGTGCGTGCGTGCGTGTGCTTTCTTTCTCCATCTCTCGCTAGCTTTTCTTTGTCCATCCATCTATCTTTCTCTCCATCTTTCTCTGTCCGTCCATTCACCCATCCATGTCCATCCATCTATCTATCCGTCCGTCCGTCCATCCATGTGCCAAATTTGCTTCCTCCTCCCTTTCAACATGGTTCGTGCTACGATGCGATCTCATCATCATCCATTCATTCATTCATTCATTCACATCTCCATCGCTAGTAGCTAGGGTTCGTTCCTACTTCCTTCCTTATTACAAGGAGATTTAATTTCTCTTTCTTTTCTTTCTTCTTCTCCTTTTTGTCACTGTTCGTGCACACTGGCCGTCTTCTTCTTCCTCCAGCTTGTACAAAGGCAGCAGCAGCGGCGGCAGAAGAAGAAGCAGCTGCAGCTTAGTTGACCAGTAGTTGTGATATCGCCGCTCGCTACTGTGGCAGCACAGCGCTCAGCTAGCTAGCTTTCTGCGCGGCAATGCAAGTGCAGGTGCAATTAGGGATTCCAGGATGATTAAAGACGCCTTTTTTTGGCGGTAATTTGCGATTTTGGGCTAGGGTTTCTTTCCAACTTTTTTTTTGTTGCTCTCCCTTTTAATCCTTAGCCCCAATCAGCGCCATGATGCTCCCCTCCATACTGTTGCACCCTTCTGTTCCCCTCCTTATATTTTATGCACAGGGCCAATCCACTACGGCATCGGCATGCACAGTCTTTCTTTCTTCCTTTCTTTCTCCTCTTCCTTTATATTCCCCCACCTCCATGCTCGCGAGCTTTAGTGAGCAGTGAATTAAAGCGAAGTGATGAAGCTTGGTTATATGTGAAAATTTTGTACATGTGTTTGATGTGCAGAAGCAGCTGGCAGGCATGGTGGAGAAGGCGTCGATCGAGGACGTGATGAAGGTGCTGATGGCGTCGAGGAAGCAGGACCTGCACCAGCTGTGGACAACGAAAACAAAACAGTTAGTGTACAAATGCTTTTACCTTGAGAATTGATTAGCTGAAAATAGACTATCACATATTTATTAAAAATAGATGAATTTCTACAATGGGTGGGGGAGATCCAACTGAGAGCAACCATTGGATATTAATCCAATGAAAAAGATCTGCACTGGTAAGCTTAGATAATTAAATTCCCCCTTATTAAGCAATCAAATTGGAATTATCAAAATGTTTGCAACAACAAAAACTTAGTACTGTTTAACAGAAAATTAAGTCCCAAGATTGTCAATTCATTATTAGTGTCAATTTCATATAAGCTGACATCTATCTATTTGTTGATCATGACAGATCCAAGCTATATCTTGATCGATATATTTTTATACAAAATACAATATTGTACATAGAAATGGAAACAAGACATGTATATCAAACAAAACTTTTCACTTAATCTAACTTAATATAGAACCGGTAACAAATTTTGGGTGGTTGAATTAAATCTAAGGTAGGTTGATTTATGACTTTAGTTCTGCTGTCATGGGTGTGAGTTGTCTCTTAATTCTACAAGTAAGTTTGTTCGCACACACCTCATCATGGATATGTGCAATCCCCCCTTCTTATATGTACATTTTTCCAAATTAGGGCCCCTTTGATTTGGAGGAAAAACATAGGAATTTTAGAGAATTTTAATCCTATAGGAAAATTTCCTATGAATCCCTTTGAAACAAAGGATTGAATCCTATCCAATCCTTTGAAAATCCTATGGAATGGGCAATCCTATAGAGATTTTGGAGGAAATTTAGCAAGAGCTTCAACCTCTTGCTAACTTTCCTTTGAGTCTATCTCTCTCATCCAATTCCTATGGTTTTCCTGTGGTTCAATCAAACGGTCATTCCTGTGTTTTTCCTGTGTTTTGCAATCATCTGTTTTACACTTACATTCCTGTCAAAATCCTACGTTTTTCCTATTCCTACGTTTTCTCAATCCTGCAATTCAAAGGGGCCCTATCCTGGCCCCAGAGAAATAGACATGTACTCATGCATGTTTTGTTTGTGCAGATACAAGTAATTTTTAATCATTTCCCCCAATCATTTTTAAATTAAACCCACCAATTATTTATGTGCCCCAGCCACCCAGGACAACCACCCATGTTGCCCTCCCTCCCCCCATACATACATACACCTCACTCACTCAAGTACTCAACCCCCTCCCTCTAAGACAACCCCAAAAAATCTCAAGCATATACCACTTGACACTTAATTGAGAGAGAGAGAGAGAGAGAGAAGAGAGATAAGAGAGCAACACCAAAGCAGAGAGTCCAGAGAGATAGAGAGGGACTGGGAGAAATAAATAAAAGAGGACAATAACAAGCAAGAGGGAGATAGAGAGAGGGAGAGAGAAAGAAAGACAAGTGAAGTCTAAAGAGAGGAGAGGAGAGAAGGGAGGAGAAGTGGTCACAGACAGAAGAGAAGATCAAAAGAGATCGGGAGATGCAGCACAAGGTTGGAGGAGGCCAAGAGCAGCAGCAGGAGGAGCAGAGCCAAGAAAGCAACAGCAACCGCTTCCACTACTCCTCCCCCTGACTCCCTGAGCTGATCTCTCTCTCCTCCGCTCACTTCCCTTCTCTCCAAGCTCCAGCTCATCGGAGGCAGGAGGGAGGCCGAGGGCGGCGCGGCCATGGAGGAAAACCCTCAAGTCGCTGTCCATGGACTACCTCAACTGCTGATCAACGGGCAGGCGTTCAGCGACGTCACGTTCAGCGTGGAGGGCCGCCTGGTCACGCCCACCGCTGCATCCTCGCCGCGCGCCAGCCTCTTCTTCCGCAAGTTCTTCTGCGGCGCCGCCGCCGACCAGGCCGCCGCCCCGCCGGGAGCGCTCCTCCTGGATCACCTCAGCCGCGCCCCCCTCCGGCGGCGCCTCCGCCCCTCCCCGCGCGGCGCGGGGGCTCGCCGCCCGCCGCCGCCGCGGCGACGCCCGGCGCCGTGATACCGGTCAGCTCGGTCAGCTACGAGGTGTTTCCTGCTGCTCCTTTTCCCAAAAAAAGTTTTTTTCCCTGTTAAACCCCCCAAAGGGGCAGGGGGCCCAAGGTGTCGGCTGTGCCGCAGAAGGGTGAGCCACGGCCGGGCTGCGGCGAGCGCGGCTGCTGGCACACCCACTGCGCCGCCGCCGTCGACCTCGCCCTCGACACCCTCGCCGCCGCGCGCTCCTTCGGCGTCGAGGAGCTCGCCCTCCTCACCCAGGTAATCAATCACCCACTCCACTCCCAATTCCTCCAATTCTCCCCTCCTCCATTCCAATTGCTTCTTCTTCTTCTTCTCTTCCCTTCCTTTTATCCGTTCTTGAAAAAGAGAGAGAAGAAAAAAAACAGCAAAGAAAACAAAATCGAACGCTTTAATTTTTTTCTCTCCTGCGGATTGTGGGGATCAAGATGGGTGTTGGGGTTGGTTATTTTGGGATTGGCGAGCATTCTGCAGCATTGATTTGATCTCTGTACCCTTCCATATATCTCCACCCTTTTAAAATGAAGCGAGCTCGATAGTGGAATGGTGGTGTGTGTAGGAGGACGAGATCGCGAAGAAGCTGCTGCAGTGACGGCAGCTGCTAATACTCGTCGTCTCGTCGCCGTCGTCGCCGTGCGTGCGTGCGTGTGCTTTCTTTCTCCATCTCTCGCTAGCTTTTCTTTGTCCATCCATCTATCTTTCTCTCCATCTTTCTCTGTCCGTCCATTCACCCATCCATGTCCATCCATCTATCTATCCGTCCGTCCGTCCATCCATGTGCCAAATTTGCTTCCTCCTCCCTTTCAACATGGTTCGTGCTACGATGCGATCTCATCATCATCCATTCATTCATTCATTCATTCACATCTCCATCGCTAGTAGCTAGGGTTCGTTCCTACTTCCTTCCTTATTACAAGGAGATTTAATTTCTCTTTCTTTTCTTTCTTCTTCTCCTTTTTGTCACTGTTCGTGCACACTGGCCGTCTTCTTCTTCCTCCAGCTTGTACAAAGGCAGCAGCAGCGGCGGCAGAAGAAGAAGCAGCTGCAGCTTAGTTGACCAGTAGTTGTGATATCGCCGCTCGCTACTGTGGCAGCACAGCGCTCAGCTAGCTAGCTTTCTGCGCGGCAATGCAAGTGCAGGTGCAATTAGGGATTCCAGGATGATTAAAGACGCCTTTTTTTGGCGGTAATTTGCGATTTTGGGCTAGGGTTTCTTTCCAACTTTTTTTTTGTTGCTCTCCCTTTTAATCCTTAGCCCCAATCAGCGCCATGATGCTCCCCTCCATACTGTTGCACCCTTCTGTTCCCCTCCTTATATTTTATGCACAGGGCCAATCCACTACGGCATCGGCATGCACAATCTTTCTTTCTTCCTTTCTTTCTCCTCTTCCTTTATATTCCCCCACCTCCATGCTCGCGAGCTTTAGTGAGCAGTGAATTAAAGCGAAGTGATGAAGCTTGGTTATATGTGAAAATTTTGTACATGTGTTTGATGTGCAGAAGCAGCTGGCAGGCATGGTGGAGAAGGCGTCGATCGAGGACGTGATGAAGGTGCTGATGGCGTCGAGGAAGCAGGACCTGCACCAGCTGTGGACAACGTGCTCCCACCTCGTCGCCAAGTCGGGGCTCCCGCCGGAGGTGCTCGCCAAGCACCTCCCCATCGACGTCGTCGCCAAGATCGACGAGCTCCGCCTCAAGTCCATGTCGCGCCGCTCGCCGTTCCTCTCGCACCACCACCACCCCCACCCGCACGCGGCCGCCGCCGGCATCGAGGCGTCGTCGGCGGCCGAGCTCGACGACCACCACAAGATCCGCCGCATGCGCCGCGCGCTCGACTCCTCCGACGTCGAGCTCGTCAAGCTCATGGTGATGGGGGAGGGGCTCAACCTCGACGACGCCCTCGCGCTGCACTACGCCGTCGAGAACTGCAGCCGGGAGGTGGTCAAGGCGCTGCTGGAGCTCGGCGCCGCCGACGTCAACCACCCGGCGGGCCCCGCCGGGAAGACGCCGCTGCACGTCGCGGCGGAGATGGTGTGCCCGGACATGGTGGCCGTGCTGCTCGACCACCACGCCGACCCCAACGTCCGCACCGTCGACGGCGTCACGCCGCTCGACATCCTCCGCACGCTCACCTCCGACTTCCTCTTCAAGGGCGCTGTGCCCGGCCTGGCGCACATCGAGCCCAACAAGCTCCGCCTCTGCCTGGAGCTCGTGCAGTCGGCGGCCATGGTGATGTCCCGGGAGGACGCCCAGACCGCCGCGGTCAATGCGGCGCCCATCTACGGCGAGTCCCCCGGCGGCGGCGGCGGCGGCGGCGGCGTGTACAATGCCAGTGGCACCAGCTCGAGCATGGTGAACCTGAGCTTGGACAACAGGATGGTGTACCTGAACCTGGGGATGGACGCGCAGTTCGGGAAGATGAACGACGGCGGCGGCGACGGCGACGACGGCGGGAGCAGAGGGCCATCGTCGTTGTTCTCCCCACATGGCTTCCCATGACGACGAAAGGGGGTGTGGTCGCTTCTGCTCTACTATCTCCTTGTAAGCTTAGAACTAATTAATTACATGTTATTTATATCCACATTACAGGAGATGAGAATGATCCTTTTGGGCTATTTTTTTAATCTCTCTGATCGAGCTGAGTAGGGAAATTAAGATCATGCATGCTGCTAGCTAGCTGCATCACAAATTAAAGGATTTCTTGCATTGGTGAGTTGTTGATCGTCGACTATTAATGTTCCTTTTTTTTTTTCTTTTGCCTTTTCTGTGTACCTGTTGATTGGGGTGATATTTTGGAAATCAAAGAGGTAATTTGGAGGTAATTAAACTGTTTGTTTGGGGGGCCAAATGTTTCTTGGTTTTTTTTTTGGGCGGGGTGGTGCATGTGTGTTGGTGCCTTGGTGGGTCATGTGCATTGATGCATTGAGACATTGACAAGAAAGGTTGATTACCCTACTTGATTTTGTACCTTGTCTTACTACTTTCTTATAAAACCACATGCTAAGCTTGATATTGGGTATATATATGTATCCATGTCGCTCTGATTACCTAAAAATAATAATGGTGTATATGGTCCTGCTTTCATTCCAAATCTTACAAAAAAGGACTGTTTTGTGTGCACTTGGGCATAGTTAGGTTGGGTTTCTCTTTGAACAGTGTGAGGTTTGTATCTTGTCTTATTGCTTTCTTATAAAATCAGATGCGAGCTAGATATTAATTTGGTATATATGTAATTATGTATCATGCATGTTGTTCTCATTATCTATGTTTATGGTCCTGCTTTCGGTCCAAATCATTTATATAGAAAAGAACTGTTTTGTGTGCACTTTGGTTTCTCTTTAAACAGTTTGTGAGATATCGATCTGCTCTCTTAACAACAATATAATTAATTAATTTCAACACGCGCTGAACTTTCTTTTCTAAAAAGTGTTGCATTAATTCAATTTTCTTGCCAATAAAAACAGTAGTTACATGCGTACACCTGCATCCTATATATAGATATGTGTAGCTATCCATTTTGTGTACAATAATATGTTCTAACTAAAGGATATATAGGAATAAGCCCTTTAGGATCACCGTCAATCTGTTTGCCTTTTACTGTTGATGGATGTGGTTTTCTTTTGGATTTATTTGAGGCCAGAAAATTTTGAGTGTATTTGGCGCAAATGGGAGGGCCATATGCAGCTGATCGAGGGGTACACAAGCATGTGGGGGATATGAAGAGGGAGACAACGAGAATCTAACTTAGCTATGAATGATGGAAGCGATCGATGCCGGTCAATGTTTTAACCCCACACACCCTCCCAATTTATTCTTATTGCAATTTTGGTCTCCTCCCATGCTACAACAAATGGGCAGAGAGAGAGTGAAAGTGACCCAGCAAAAAAGAAAAAAAGTTTTCATTTTTTACACTTCTTTTTTCCTCTCCTCTTTTGTTGACCTTGCTAGTTGTTGGTTTACCTGGTGTTCATGGCTGGTTCCTGTCTTTTTCTCTCTAGTACACATTTGCCTTTTTTTTTTCTCTTGGTGCATGTCTTGGTTGTATGTACATGGTGATAGTCTGATAGAGAGGGAGAGAGAATATATACTAGCACTAGAGCTATACTACTAGATAGCTTAATTTGGGGCAATGGAAATCTAATGCTAGCTAGCTCTATCTTACTAATAAGCTGGCCATATATACTATATCTTACCCAGTAGTAGTAGTGAAGGGCAGAGATGAGTTGTCTCCTCTCTCTCTCTCTCTCTCTCTCTCCTTGGATCTATAGTGCATTACTATTGCATGTATTGATTGTATATATTATCTCTCTCTTTCTCTCTCTAGTGCAACGCTTTCCATGCAAACATGGCCTATTCTGTCTTTATGGCCCAATAGTGTTTGGGGGCTCACACACACTGCCACACACATACTCATCCCACGCAGAAAATAGTGGGGTTTGCACAGCTGTGGACAAATGGATCCCTTGTCTTGCATGAGTGCAACATTGACTGTGACTACACGGTACGCACACCATCTATATCGTCTCCTGCTCTTGCATGCACTGCACCTCCATCTATATCGATCTCGAGATCTCTTGATATATGCACACATACGGCACCATTATTCTTGCCCTCTATTTTGTGCTGTGTTGTGTTGTGATTTGTCTTCATAAAGCTCTTTGCAGCAGCTGTCTTTTGTTTTGGGGATCGGTTGGGATTCACTTGCATGGGACGGGCAAGTGGTTTTTTCACCACCTTGGAGTGAATTTCACATTCAGCCACACATTTAACCAAGGTTAATTTTATAATGGATGAGGGTAAACCAATGTTTTCACTTAACACCATACCGCAATCTTTACATAAGTTTTCAGTTTGAATTAGGGTGAGCGTACCAAGGGAATATGTGAGAGAACTTCATTTGTCCCTTTGTATAGGTCAATTTGTGTTACCTTTTAATATTGTATATCACTATTTTTAGGTATAATTTGCTGAAAAAAGTTGTTTTCTGATTTGCTAAAAAGTTATTTGATGGGATTTTCTAAACAGATATATCTTACCATGATTGTTTCAACCCTAGTTCGAAGTGCTAACTAGTGCAAAAATATGTGGTGTTAAGTGAAAAGTTTGGTTTGGCTTTTGTACTTGTGAAATTTTGGCAAAATATATGGTCCAATATGAAATTTACTCCTCAGCTGCTTATCGCAATTCGCAATTCTAGTTAATCTTTTTTCCTTCAAAATTTGTGGAAAATGACAATATATTACTAAGGCAGTTTATATGTGGTTACCGGGATTGCTCACTTGCATCCCTGGGTAAGCATGCACTTAAAATCAATTGAGCTCAACTTTGTGCCAATTTCTTCTATGTTTTTATTTGATGCGAAGTTTCTCGATTATTTGTGTCATTCATATTTTACATTTAAAAAAACACAAGCATGCATGTACATACCTGTTCATATTATTCATATAGGTTCGTAATGTGGTAATTTCACTAAGTAATTAAGGTCTTGATTGGAGCAAGAGTTTTTATGTCAAATTTCCGCTTGAAATTGATATGTGTATCTTCTTGTGAGATCTTTATGAAAAATTCTAAGTTATTTGCACATGTGCATATGCATGTGTATGACGCAGCTGTCTTCGCATGGTCACTCCCGTCCACAAAAAAAAATTCTTAACAAAATATTATCAAAGTTATGTACCTTATGGTTAGCGCACGCGTGATCATTATTGAATTGTATATGTATGAACAATATGTGGATCGATTTAATTATGGCCTTTATATATTATTTAGACTATAAAGACTATGTACTAGCTAGCAAGCAAGAAAATAATATTTATTTGAAGCAAATGGTTGTTCTTGCATGGTTGTTTTGGCACATCAAGAATATATAATTAAGCTCCAGGCTAGGCATGTGGATATGAAAGATATAGACTAGGTACACTAATAAGCTTTTTGCATGTATTTTTTAGTAGTACTATATTTGAATGCTATCATTTTTAATGGCAAAATTAAGGCTAGCAGTACGTACGTCCCAAACTAAGATAGACTGATGAAGCATCTATATGGAAAAGGATTTTCTTGGCTTTATTATCTTCTTAACTCACTCTGTGTTGTGCTTATTCATATCTTTGGACGTTCTACTGTCTCATTTGGTGATCCATCTGCATTTCAGAACAGCATATTTTGTTCTTATCTGTCTTAGTTATATATGATACTGCAGGTCATCCATGGGGTCTTCAGCTCCTAGTGACTATATTACTGCTACTACTCAATCACGTATTGCATTTGCATTATTGCACAAGAGACCGGAATGTTTTTGAATTAATATATTAATTATGTGATGCCTTCGAGAAACTCCATGCTACTATGTGATTTGATTTGATCTGCCATGAATGCTATTTAACTTGATATATATGTGCAATGAATGTTGTCCCTAAAGAAACAAATGCATGTGACCACACCAGCCCAATAATGGCAAGATTCATCTCACTGTTTAATTATGTCCATGCATGTACTATTCACCCCTGCTTCCTTTTTTTTCCCTTAAAGAATAGTGTTTGGTCAAATCAAGAGATTAAAGAGGTCATGAAACCTATACAGTATGACACGGTAACAGAATGATCATTGATAATAGCAATGACTGATCTGAAACAAGAGCTGTGATAGTTTGGTACCATTTAGAGCAAGTTTAATAGTATAGCCAACTACTAGCTCCAATTCATCTATAGCCAATCTATAGCTTATTCATACAATAGTCACATACTACACTACTAATACCTGGTCCCACTTGTCATACACACACCGCGTCTTGAAGTCCGTCTATAGCTGGCTACAAATATGTAGCCCGCTGCTCTTCTCTCTCCTCATTTATCTCCTTAAAATATGTTTGCAGCTGGTTTATAGCCTGCTATCGTACCTGCTCTTATGTGTGGTGTTGAAGAGAGTGAGGGCTTAATTATTTGAAACACAGTAATGAAAAGCTATAGGGATAAAAAAACATAGTAACAACATAGGATATATGCAAAACAGAGAAATAAAAAACATTGGAAAATATGACGGATTTTTTGAAACACAGAATTCTTGTAAAACCTATCAAGTGTAATATCCTTTTGGTCAAATTATCCTCAAATTCTGGTCCTTTTTCCAACTTCATTGCTTGATTTTCCTTGGACTTAGCAAAGGAATGAGAAAGGGGTATTCGTAGATTCCTAATCCTCCATTCTTTTTTTCCTGCAAAGCTCCTCAAAAACAAGGGAGCCCTAAAGATGAATGAGGTGACTTGGGTACTAAAACATGCATGGTTTAGTTCCCAACTTTTTCTTCAAACTTTTAACTTTTCCATCCACATCAAAATTTTCTACACATACAAACTTTTAATTTTTCCGTCACATCGTTCCAATTTCAATCAAACTTTCAATTTTGGCGTGAACTAAACACACCCTGAGAATGTAAGAAAAAAATACTAGTTCATATTTTGGAATGGAATGAATATGTATGTATACATTTAGGTGCACGACTTGACTTTTGTGTCATAAATTGAACTTGTCCATGCATGTAATTGTTTAATTTCTATGTTCACATTAATTCAACATTCACTACCAGAAACAAGATCTTTCCTGATAATTTTCCTGGCAAGCCAGTGAGCAACCCACGTGAAACTATATCTGCATGAAACTGGTTAAGTAGTGCGCATACAAATCTAGCAAAATTGGTAGCATTGTTTACATATTTAAATTTTAATAGTGTGATAATATGTGCATATTGATCGAACTCAAATCATGCATGCAGAATCTATGTTAGTGATGAATCTCACTTAGTCATGCTTGTCGTATGAGCAACTACTAATTAACAAGTTTAATTTAGCTGTACAATAACTAATTGGATTTTTTTTTGTTCTCGGTGTAAATTTTAGTAAGGTCTACATATTTAGTATACGTAGTAATAGTTGAGATAAAATTGATATCGCATGCTTTGTGAATGCTTTCTGGTCTTCCTTCTTAATTTAGGGAACAAAATAATCAGTTTCTAATAAATGAATTGCGATCTACAGATAAATTAAGTTGTTGACGATATCTAAGATCACAATGAATATATATATATATATATATATATATATATATATATATATATATATATATATATATATATATATATATATATATATATATATATTATATATATATATATATATATTATATATATATATATATATATATATATATATATAATTTATTATATATAATATATATAATATATAATAATATAGCTGTTCGGGGCGGCTATCATCATTTTTAGGCTTCCACATCATCTATAGATAGCTCAAAATACAGCAACATGTACAAGTAATTAAATCCTATCAGTCAGGATTTAAATTCTGGTGCCCATAAATATTAATTATGCATTACATGTGGGTTTTCAATAGAAATTTAATTAGTGAGATAAAAATTGTGCATTGTTTTTCTCTCTAGGTATATTCTAGGGATGTGAGTGTGGTTTGCGTATATAGTGACGTGTGTGCACATGTAATCGGAAAAAAAGTGCTCCATAAACAGCATGGCATTTTTAATCTCCATATAGTTTATCCTTCCTTTTTTTTTTCCTCTATATACTCCCCTCCTCCCAATATATAAACCTAGAATCGGATGGGCCATTTCCTAGTACAACGAATTGTCCAGATTCATAGTATTAGGAAAATATCCCATCCAGTTTTAGGCCATTTCCTAGTACAACGAATTGTCCAGATTCATACTATTAGGAAATATCCCATCCGGTTTTAGGTTCTTATATATTGGGACGGAGGGAGTACTTTGTATGGTTTTTTTTTTTTGCTAGCTAGTTCAATTCTCGTTCTCTAGCTCCTCTCTTCGCCCTGTCAGCAAGAATTAATCACTCTAGTGACGTTGGGTTAAACTTCTAATGGATTATGATGCCCCTATATATCTATATCATCTCTTAAGAGTACACAAGGGTTCTGAATTAAATTTTTATGTACTCCTACTGAAATTTTGACTTGTTCAGTTTATCATAACTAGTAGAAGTTACATGCATGGCCACCGTTACGACTTACGAGGTGCGAATACCTACGCCTGTACATGAAAATGAACTATTCATGATTTTTGTTTGAAACTAATACTTATAAATTAAATATTACATTTTCCAACCTGAAATATAGCATTTTCTGGTATTTAGAATTTATCTTCTCTACCTTCTCCTTATCTCAACCAATCACAATCATTTTTCATTTGATTTCTACACACCTACTCATTCATCTCACCTATAATTGTAATATTCAACTATTTATTTCTCTCTACTTTCCTAATTCCTATGCATAGCTCTATCGTTTGCTCGTTAGCTTACAAGAATTCGATCGACTAAAATTTGAATTTCAAACTTAATTTTATAAATATTTTTCTTTTTATCATAGTTTATTTTTTTTATCTTTTGCTTTTAAAATATTAAGAACACAAATATCAATCTTTTACCTATAAATTATTTTTGGTTGCTTTGTTCATTTGTCACGGCTTATCAACCGTAGAGCGTAAGTGCTGAGAGTTTTTATAAAGTAACAAATTGTTGTTTTGCTAAAAAAAACAAATTGTTTGAAAAAATATCTAACCAATATCGATAAAGAAAGTTTTCAGAGAAATCACAAAGCATGGCATGAATAATCTAATTGATAATCCGAAGCCATAAGCTAAAACAATAGGACGTAAAACTTCCCGGCAATCGATCATCTGGTAGTTTATTGAAGCCAAATAGAAAAGCATATTCTTTTCTGAATGAAACAACACTGAAGGTTTTAACTGGAGGTATTTATGAAAATAACTTTTTTTTTTGAGAAATGAAAATACTCCCTCCATATTTTAATGTATGACGCCGTTGACTTTTTGACAAACGTTTGACCTTTCGTCTTATTCAAAAAGTTTATGTAATTATAATTTATTTTATTGTACCTTGATTTATTATCAAAAGTTCTTTAAGCATGACATAAATATTTTTATATTTGCATAAAAAATTTAAATAAGACAAGTGGTCAAACATTGGTTATAAAGTCAACGACGTCATACGTTAAAATACGGAGGGAGTAACTTTTATTGTAAGGAGAAAAGCGAAAGGAGTTTGGAGAAAAGCTGACTTAGGATGAGAAAGTTCTGGGCAGGTAGGCTTGGATTTTACCGCTATGTTCAGCCTGCTATTGTGAAAGCCATAATGTTGGCCTGTTGGGTACGCTTGGATGTAAGCCCATTGAACTAGTACTACTTAAACTTCATACAAAAAGGCTTCATTGGGCAGGATCCGGAAACCGGCCCGTTGGGCTGGACAGGCTTGAAAGTGAACTTGGGCCAGAGCTATCGGCCCAAAACACGATGTGTAAAACCTTGAGCTATCGGCCCAAATTGCTTTCCCTATGGATTCTGAATGTCGGTAGTAGACAATTGAACCAATTATCCATTCTTCTACACACGCCTGAAGATCATGCATGATACTACCTGCAGGGTGAAGCATCCAGAATCCCGTGAAACACTTACAAGCCGTGGCATTTCGACGAGCACCCTGCGTGTGTAGTGATGCGTCGTCGTCACTCGTACCTCGACCCAGTACAGGTCCGGCACAGCGCGACGATGGCTGCTGGATCTGCCATTCAGCATGCAGATTAATTCTAGCCTCCGCAGTTTGGGCGGAGATAGAGTATCGAGGGGTGCCCAAAAACCTGGTCAAGAAAAATTATAGATATACCTAACCTATTTTTACCATGTGTATACCTCTCTTAATACAAATTTAAATATCGCATTAGCTTAAACTTAATATAAAGCAGAGTAAATTAAACAAATGACACCCCCTCCATCTCGCTCTAGCTTCGCCCCTGCGATCAAACATGGTGGCGAAGAGACACGCGCTTCGTAGGCTGCCGTGCCGGCACGTGCGGCGGCGCAAATAATTCATATCTCAAAAAATAATAAATTATACCCTTTAAATTTATCTTGTAATATAAATGGTTTTATAATCTTAAGACTATATTTTATTTTTCACCTATCATCTTTGGTTTATTCTCCTGATTTCGCTATAGGTGTTTCAACAAATCGACAGATTTTTCGCTACATATTAATCAGATTTTGGATTGTTTAATATGCTTTGAGATTAGTGCATTTCTATGAGCCAAGATGGCCTCAACACTTGGGCAGAGGAAAAATTAACAATTTCATCATATTAGAGAGAGACAATTTTGTGAGTGGTGGATGTGTACTGGTAGAAGAATTAATCAGAAACATTTATATCGCAAGAAATTGACACTCCATAATTGATCCTTTTGACAATATCCGATGGCGTGCTCTAACCGCTTCCCCTCGCTGCTAACTAGGATCCGCTTTGTCCACGTACGATACGACGGCTTGTCAAGGAATTCTCTCCTTCTCCATGGTTAGAATTCTTTCTGTCCTGGATTCTGTTCTGGAAATAATTCAGATTATGTGCAGTCCAATCTCTCTCCGGCGGTCAGATTCCGGTACGGAACGGCTTAATTATGCCTTGAGCCCGCCTTGAGTATATGTGTGACTTTGCTATTATTACAGAAAACTTCATTTCTATTTTCAGCCTTGCATTTTCGCTTATGTATAATGCTTATCCGAACCACTTATTACCAATTAAATATAAATTATAGGTAAAACTTTTATATACATATTCTTAGTGATTTAAAAGGAAATAGTGTAAAATAAGTTTCAATAAAAAAATCGTAAAATCAACTTTAAAATTAAGTTTTGAAATTTCAAATTTAACTTACAAGTATAAGTATAAGTGAAAAAGATGAGTATGTTTGTAACCAACCGTATAACCGATAATATTAATAGAGAGATCTCTATTCTATATCTCTAAGTTTACTCAATTCAACGATTCGCCATCAACTTTGTCTTCATCTATGGCCACCGACTTTGTCAATTTTTTTTCTACAATATCTCGTTGGGTGGATATATTGCAAAAAATACCAAAAAAGCTCTTCAGGATATACCTTAGTTTACACAATTGATTTACCCACTTAAAGTATCAAAAAATATAAAACTTTTTACATAGCTGCCTTACATAATATAGAAGTTTGTGTATATTTTAAGTTTTTTAATTTGCATGTATTATTTTTTCAAAAATATAATTTAGTTTCATATGCTAATAGAATATTCTTGTATATATTGATGTTCTTTTATGTAAATCATCTTTCATATCCTACACAAAATTATTTTTCTAATCTTGCTGTCTTTAGTGTACACGGTTCCTCTTTTACATGCCACTTAAAATACTTTTTTTTAAAAAAACGTGGAAGAAAATCTTCAAATATACACACAAACTTATATATTGTGTAAGAAGGATACACAAAAATTTTCATATATTTTTTTAAACTTCTAATGAGTCAATCAACTATCAACTCTTGAATGGCTTGAAGGGCATTTTAGTCATTTTTTGAAAAGTATTCAACCCAGTGGTATATTGTAGAAAAATTTGATAAAGTTGTTGATGTTATAGAGAGAAACAAAGTTAGTAAATCGTTGAACTAGCGTAAGCTCAGAGGCATAGAGTAGATTTTTCTCATATTAAAACTACATATTAGTTGTGTAATCCAGTAATAATCGACCGATCGATGAAACCACTGGCTAGCAAGCAGGCACTAATATGAACGGGGCAACTCGATTAAAGTATATATGATCTATCTATCCAGCATAAATTCACTTCACACCATCCTATCAAAATCCAAAAATATATGCCCGTCCAGAGTGATCTCGGCCACGATCAATTGCACACCTCCAAGTATGCATGTGATGCGCGCGCCGACCTCTTTCATGCACGATCGCGAGCATTCTGAAGCACGTTTGAAAAATGTGATAGATTTGAAATCAAAATGCACAGATGACAACGATTGTTTGTAGAGAATCTAGAGATCAGCGGCGCGTGGTAGATTGAAATTCAGTTATACCAACCCACCACGCACGTACGCATCGATCGATCAACAGGAATGTCTCCGGCTGCCTCGAATCGTTTGAACAAAAAATTTTCTTTTGAACACAGTCGTTGAAAAAGGTTCAAACTCAATCGAAGAACAGGAGGAGGAGGAGAATCAGGAATGGTTCTCTTCGCGTGGAAGTTGAACAATTGACCACTAAATTAACTTGATAGAATCCTAACATCTAGCTAGAATGGTGTGAACATGCCGCCCTTATCTAGATGACAGATGTTTTTCTTCCAGTGGGAGAGGAACCTGATTCCCTTTGTTTAAAGATACAGGGAAAAAAAAAACAGTCAGAAAGGGATGCTATGACATGCCAAGTGTGTAGCTTTGCATCTCAATCAAAGTTTCGCTTTTGATTTCCTTCCTTCGGCCGCCCACGGTGAAGTGATGATGCAACACCGCAACACGAGATCCCGTTCTTTTCTCCAACAAGTGTTGGATGAAAATTAAGTTTTTTATGGCACGTTTTTCAAACTGCTAAACGGTGCGTTTCGTGCGAAAACTTTCTATATGAAAGTTGCTCTAAAATATCATATTAATCTATTTTTCAAGTTTGTAATAATTAAAACTCAATCAATCATACGTTAATACCACCTCGTTTTATGTAAAAAAAAACTTAATCTTCATCCTCATCTTCGTAATAAAAGAACAAAACCGTCACGAGGAGAGATCAGAAAACTTCCTCCTTTTTCTGTATGTCTATCTGCAATATCCACCATCAACAGTGGCTTCTCTTGATTCGCTCACGAATAAACAACGATTTTTTGGTTAGCTCTGTCAAACCTGGTTGTTAGTTGTTGATAACTACTAGTACTAGTGTTTGCTTTAGCAGTTACAGTGCACATAGGACATACAAGCAGCAAATCAGGCAAACAGCGAGATGTGTCAATCTCTGATGGCGCTGTAGGTGTGAGAAAGGCGACAGCGAGCACTTTCTCGGAAGGCTGATCTGGAAGAAACCAAGGCTCACAAGGAAGGTATTACTAGCTTGCATCGCACTGAAGAACCACTATATATAGGGGACTTGGGATTGTTCAGAGAAATTATCTCAAGACATACTTCTCTGGATCCATCTCTGTTCAATAGTGATTCATTCTCCACGAGAAGGAAGCTAGTCTCTGTACTACACCATGGAGAACAACAGCAACAACCAGCCGCCTCCAGGTCTCTCTCTCTCTCTCTCGAGATGCCTAATTATCTACAGCATAAAAGGCCTCTGTACTTAGATGTTGAAGTTAGTTGCATGTATCTTCAGATATATTAGGATTTAGCTAGGATAATTAATTTCTTACTGTTGCCTGGTTCGTTTTCTGACTGTGCAAATGAAATGAACAAAAAAAAAAAAAACAGGGTACCCGACGGCAGCGGGAGCAGCTGAGCAAGGCGGGAAGAAATCGCGGCGAGGAAGCACCAAGTCTAGGGGAGACAAAGGCTTCATTGAAGGATGGTGAGTATAATCGATCGGTTAATTGTGGCTTCTTAAATTAATTTGCTGGAAATCATAGTCTAATCCCCCCCTGAGAGTCTGAAACCTAACCAAAATTTCTGCTCATCTTCTTCTTCTTCTTCAGTATTGCTGCGCTGTGCTGCTGCTGGATCTGCGAGATGTGCTGCGACTAAGCCAGCACACATACGATTATACGTACATACAGAGTTAATACACAGCCAGTGGTATGTACGTGATGCGTGAGACGCTCGATCGCTGTGCTATATATGTACTGTGTGTATGTATCAGTGTATGATCATTAAAACCAGTTGTTTCTCACCGAGTTTGTTTTTTATCCGAGGGACTCGACCATCAGAATAACTGAAGAAATTACTATAGCTACGTGTGCCGTGTGATAGAAATTTTTCATGTATACTGCCTCGTGTGTTTGGTACGGCTTCGTGTGATTCATTCGCTTGAGTTATCATCTTTTGTGTTTTACTACCACTATTCCAGTATTCCATCGTTTTTTGTTTCTCTGATCGGGACTCGCAATCGGCATGCAGTTGATCAAGCTCTGGGGTGTTCTTTTCTAATTAAGATATAGATTTTAGTCCCATTTTCATTGACACGTTTTGTAAACTACTAAATGATGATATATCTTGTGTAAAATACTTTTATATAGAAATTACTTTAAAATACTAGATAAATAAATCTTTTAAAAAAAACTCAATTAACTATACTTTAATGGTTACTTATCTAAAAAAATACTTTAATGGTTTTCTTTCCATGTCCTAACTTCATCTTTGTCCTTGTTAAAAAACAAAAACCACATTTCAACGCAGGGCAAACCGATGAAAATATCTTGGAAATAGCTATAGCTATGATCTAACTATCGGACTCACGTACGACTGAATTTAATCAACAGTTATAATCAGCTATAGTGTATATGAACACGTTCTTCTACAAGTGAGTCGTACTACTGAGTGATTATTAGTACAGCGATACTCAGATATCTCGTGGGCGTCCTGCGCGATTAATCGTACTTTGGGCTGCACGGGCTGCTTCCCTCCGGCGTGGCCCGTGAAATGCGCTCCCGTCGTGGATCCTATTTGCTACGGCCCACTACGCGTGTGGCGTAGCCTGGCCCAACCAGGCCTAGTCGCCGTACGCCGCGAGGTGATGCGATTGGCACGTAGAAAGAAAAAAAAAAGAAGCACGATTTCAATTCAACCGCGATTTGCCGTGACGTCCCAGTCGATTCAAGTCGAGTCGAGACCGAGACAGATATAAAAGCAACGTTACTCCCACGCTCAGCTCTGGCGCCCGCGTCGCTTTCCCCTGCTTCAAATCGTTATCCGTCAAAATTTTAATTTTCAATTTTAAATTTAAAGCTGATTTTAAAGTTTTTTATCGAAGTTTATTTTTCAGTCTTTACTTTCAGATCGCTAAAAACGTATATAAAAGTTTTATTCATAAATTACTTTTCATTTGCAAATACGATGTTTTGCTTATTCGGTTATTCCGTGAATAAGCAAAATTATGGCGCCGTAAGTCTGCTTTGCTTGACAAATGGAAGGGATGTTGGTCAGCACTCAGCACCGCTAAAAAGATGACTTGGTCGCACGCCCATTCCTTTTCAAAAGAACAGGTCAAACACTGCAAGCGCGTCTGCTGCTGTGGCAACGAACACGACAGCAGCTTTTTGGCTCAAATCCACGGTAGCATCCACTATTCAGTAACGATAGCGATGTGTTTGCTACCCCCCACATGACCTTAATCACTTTTACACTGAATCCACAAGAGTTATGCTACCTCGATACTACAAATCGCATGGAAACACGGGATTCCGAACATCAACCCCAACCTCTGTTTTTCTTTTTCATCGTTGGCTATCATAGGATAGAATCGTGTGTTCTAATCCTCCATTTTCTATTCCTGTGTTCTGAATATCCAAACCTACAAAATATTCGGTTTTTCTAATCCTTCATTTTTTTCACATGCAGCAACCTTATAATACTCATACGTTTTCTAATATTCTGGTTTTCTTTTTCTTGTCATACGTTCCGAACAAGCTCTAAGAGCAAGTACAATAGCAGACCATTAACCAGCTAAAACCATATTTTAATAAGAACAGCGGGCTACATATCAGCTCACTACCCGAGGCAAGGAGGTTAGCCGTCGTGCTCACTACCCGACCGAACCAAAAATCGGAGGCTTTGAGAGTTGAGACTGAGCAAAGACAGCGACCCCGGCGCTTCCTCGGCCTCGGGGCCGCGTCTCCATGGTCGACTTGACCTCTTCTTCCTCCTCCTCCGCTTTACTCCAATCCTTCTCTCCTCCCGCGACGCCTCTGCCCACTCACCATAGCTGCGACCTCCGCAGCCACCTGACGCGCGCTCGCTCGCTTCTTGGTGGTGTTTGGTTTGGCGCTGCTGCTGCTGCTATGCCGAGAACGGCGGCGGGGGTGGACGTGGAGGACCTCCTGGTCCGCGTCAAGAACGGCGCCGACGCCGAGCTCGCCGAGGTGGCGCGGGAGGTGGCGGCGCTCGCGGAGCAGGGGAGGCTCGGGGAGGACGACGACGAGGACGGGGTCCTGGTGCCGGCGCTGCTCGCGCGGCTCG
>CM020179.1:3831952-3902232 GCA_009805545.1 Oryza longistaminata
CCGGGGGCGCGGAGGCCAGGGTCCGCGTCATGGCCGCGCTGCGGCGGCTCGCGCGCTGCGTTGGCTGCGAGAGCAAGGTGAGCACTCGGGACTGTGTCGAGTGTAGTCCCGCACGCTTTCTGTTCGATGATATGCCCATGCGGCAGCATTTTTGGTAACATCAGTGCTTTAGTGCATTTGGGGATTACCAAGCTGCATTCCATGTCATTGTGCATCTTGTGAGGCACAGGTGCATCTTACCCTTGTTTCCATCATTTGGTGCACAATGCGGTGGAAGTTTAGACTCGTCGTACATCATTGGTCTTCTCAGAAGATAAAAGTGAAATTTGTAATTTGTAAAATTTACTCGCTTGGGTATCCAATTAAGGTCTCATACTGCCATGATGTTTACCTTCGAAACATTGCATGATACTTCTGATCAATAATTTGCAAGCTCGAAAGGAGGTACTCGAATTTGAATCTGTAGAGGGTGTTATAGCATACACCTCATATCTTAAAAAAAGGAAAAAGATTACATCATACACCTTATGTTCTGACAACTGCCTACAACCAAACTGAATATTTTTTGGTTGGCTATACTTATATCACTATGATGATATGGGTTATCAATTACCTTATGGTTATCACTAATAAGGTTTAGAAATCCCCCATTCGCCCCTTCAGTTTTAGTTTCATTCATGTGATTGGATTTACTCCATGATTTTTCAGGAGAGGTTAGCAAGCATCGAGGCGCTTTCAAGCATTGTTCGTTCCTTGTCTAGAGATGTTGACGAGACAAGGGAAGCAATTGCATTGCTATTGGATTTATCAGACATCCCACAAGTTCGGCAGAGGATTGGCAGGATTAAAGGCAGTATAGTAATGCTAGTCACATTAAGAAATGCACATGAACCAGGTACCCATGATGATGCAGAGAAGTTGCTGCACATGTTGTCATCCAATCCGCAAAATGTGCTCCTGATGGCAGAGGCTGGTTATTTTCGACCATTGATACATTACCTGAAAGAAGGTAATTTAATAAATCATATTGTTCTCCAGGCTGACATTTTTTTTTACAGATGTAAACGTAAGTTATAATCATATGCCCCATATAGTGAAAGATTTTAAGAACAGGCATTTTACGTTACGGTGTACAACATTTGACCCTTTTGATGCAACTAATTATTTAGAAAATCTTCAGAATATGCACCTTTTAGACCTGGCATAAAATTGAAGAGAATTTGCTCAAATTTTATACTCCCTCCGTTTCACAATGTAAGTCATTCTAGCATTCCCACATTCATATTGATGTTAATGAATCTAGACGTGTATATCTATCTAGATTCATTAACATCAATATGAATATGGAAAATGTTAGAATGACTTACATTGTGAAACGGAGGAAGTAAAAAATAAAGAAAAACGAAAACTGTAACAAATAGCAGCCCAAAAACAGCGATTAGAAAAAAAAAACAGAAAAAAAGAAACTGCCTTTTGCACCACCATCTACCATCAGTTGTATATTCGTACTTCAGAGCTCTCATCTGACAAACTACAACATAACTTTATGATCACTGTTGCAAATTTCTAAACCCTGCTTGACCGGGCAATATTTTCCTGTTAATTTTGCAGGTTCTGATATGAACAAGATCCTAATGGCAACTGCTATTTCTAAAATGTTCCTCTCTGAGCCGATGAAATCTTCCCTTGGGGAAGATGGTGCAGTTGAGCCTCTAGTGGAAATGTTTAAATCTGGAAATCTTGAAGCCAAGCACTCGGCCCTAGGTGCCTTACTTAATCTCTCTAGCTCTCTACAAAATGCAGAAATTTTGATAAATTCTGGCATAACAGGACCACTGCTCCAACTTCTATTCTCTGTCACGTCAGTGTTAATGACCCTTAGAGAGCCAGCATCAGCTATACTTGCAGCTATTGCTCAATCTGAGCGTATCCTGCTTCATAAGGATGTAGCTCCTCAAATGCTCTCGCTTCTTAACTTGTCAAGTCCAGTAATTCAACTTCACCTCCTAAGGGCCCTAAATAGTATTTCTGGGCACACAAATGCTAAAAGAGCTAGAGCTAAAATTAGACAAAATGGTGGAGTGCAACTCCTCCTGCCCTTCCTGACAGAAAAGAATATTGATATCAAAATTGCTGCTTTGAATTTTATTTTCAATCTGTCGAAAGATGCTTCACAGGAATTAGCTGAGCAGATTAGGGATACCCACCTTAATATTTTCGTGAAGATTATCTCTTCACCTACATCTGGAAATGAGAAGGCTGCAGCTATTGGTATCCTAAGCAACCTCCCAGTGACAGACAAGAAGATTACTGAGTTACTCACTGAAGCAAACTTGCTTCCTCTCCTGATATCCTTACTTGAGACAAACATCACAGCGCCATTGACACCATTGAGAACGTCTTTACTTGAGGGCATTGCTGGCGTGTTAATTCGGTTCACAGTCCCTTGGGATAAAAAATTACAAAGTTTAGCAGTTGGACATGGGGTGGTTCCTTGCCTTGTTAAGTTGCTTTCGGAAGGATCAATAAAAGCCAAGTCTAAAGCAGCAACATCCTTGGCTCAACTGTCACAGAATTCACTAGCAATACGTAAGACGAAATTGCCAAGGTGGCTTTGTGTTGCCCCATCAGCTGAAACTTACTGTTTAGTTCACAACTCCCAGTGCACTGTCAAAAGCACTTTCTGCTTAGTGAAAGCTGGTGCTGTAAGTCCTCTGATCCAAATCTTAGAAGATGACAATCGTGAAGCAGATGGGGCAGTATTGGAAGCACTAGCTACCCTTATGCAGGATGAGATTTGGGAAAACGGGAGCAAGGTGATAGAAAAGGCATCAGGTGTTCATGCTCTGCTGAGAATTGCTGAAGCAGGAAACTCAACTTCCCAGGAGAAGGCGATATGGATGCTTGAGAGGATCTTCCGACTTGAAGCCCACAGAGAACGTTATGGCGAAATCGCACAAGCTTTGCTCATTGATCTTGCTCAGAAAGGAGATCCTATCCTGAAACCAATGATTGGAAAGATACTTGCTCACCTTGAGCTACTTCAAACACAATCGAGCTACTTTTAAGCATGTTTGGGGTGCAACTGTCCATGCTGAAACTAGCAAAATGGCATGTGTAACTGGCCTTTTGCAAGTTATGCTGCGCAATGCATGTTGAGCATACGCTTGAATGATGTCTGATCCAGGTTTGCCAGGCAGTGATCTTCTCCACCAAATGTTACTGTGGACCAATTTGAAGAATGTTTCAACTGTGACATTGTACCTCCGGAAGAAGTGATTTTGTGGGGTTACAGACTTCCAGTTGTGGCTGTACAAATAGCAATCTAGCAGAGCAAAGGGAGATTGTGCATCGTGGACAGCAATCTTGTGTTGGTCTGTCATTTTTGTTAGTTCGTGGATTATATAGTGTTTAAAGGAGATAGATTGCAAGTTGTATAGTTAGTCATGTGCCGTTTCTTCTTTTGTGTATAAAATGGTGATATGAATCAAAAAGAAAAAAAAACAGAGTGATATATACTAGTACAATTGTTTTGTACAGCGAACTTGTTCAACATAGCAATAGATGAAGATCATTCTTTTTGAGAAATGATTCATGGTTTTTTTTTTACTTGTCAGCGTGCTGGGTCTCCAATGTATACCATACCAGTAAGATAATATTCCAGTTGACATATTTTTCACAGCAACCATATATGATATTGCATGTGGGTAATTATTTTAAGGGCAATACATGTGCGATGATTTCATGATCAAACTTCTTTGGTTAGACCTCTGTTTTTCTCCCACATAATCCCTTTATACATGGTACTCTTATGGTACTCTTTCCGTCTCCCAAAATATAAAAACCTATTTTCCTAGGTTCTTATACTTCTGGCTACCGCAAATTCCACTATTAGTAAGTGGCATACTGCTGGCTACTGCAAATTCCACTAAAACAAATTCTAGTGAAGTTAAGTCAGTTATTTGTTCTTGTGCTGATTGAAATTTGAAATCAAGCAGTTTTTTTTAAAAAAAAAATATTGAATCGACGAATCCATTCATATATTTGTAGGGGCAGCGGATCTGGGGCTTCTGGGCCCCCGGCCAAGTGACGAGCAAAACCCACCCCAAAAAAAAATACAGCGGAGGCGCGCGACGGCGGCGCAGTTCCCCGCTCCGCCGCTCCGTGCTCCGACCTCCGGCGACCCCGGGCACCGGCGAGTGGCCCCGCGGCCATCCAGCTTGTCAGCGTCGGTTCCTCTTCCTTCTACTCTCAAATTTTCAGTCTCTTATTACCAACAGGATTGACCTGTTCACTGTTCAGGGAACCTGTTCTTATCGCATTATCCAGATTTTTCTTTTCAAAAAAAATGAAATCATCACTGGATTTTGCTTTAATAACTTATTATTATCAGTTGTTTGCGATTTGAACCAAACAAGTGTAACAAATCTTCGTATCGTTCACCCAAAATATCTCCTGGTTTTTCTCGTTTCCGTTTCGAATTAACAGAATTTTCACTACAGATTATTAGGCCTCGAAACCTACCTCTCACAATCCACGCCATTCTTCTCCGCCTCCTCCTCCTCCTCCCTCCTCGGATCCCTCGCAATGGCGGCGCCGCCTCAGCCCGTGCCGGCGCCCGCGGCCGCGACGCCGGACGTGTTCCGGCTCGGGTTCATCGGCCCGGGTAACCTCGCGGAGAGCATCGCCCGCCGCGTGGCGGCGTCGGGCGTCCTCCCGGCCACCGCGATCCGCACCGCGCCACACCGCCGCCCCGAGCGCGCCGAGGCCTTCTCATCCATCGGAGCTCACATCTTGGAGACAAACGCGCAGGTATCCTGGGCTGGTTTGGATTGCCACCAATTCCCACTAATTTTGAGTACTTTCAGTTGTACTTTTATGTTTGATTCAAGCCAGTACTTGTTGGAAATCCTATCAAAATTTGAATCCTAACAAATCATAGACGTATAGATGTAGTTGAGACAACTCTACCCTACCATACCAAATGTTCTTCTATGCCATTTTTTTTCTTCTGGCATGTAATTCAGTTCCTTATCCATCACATTAGACAGCAAGTAACTCTTATCTTGTGATAGGTAGTTGATGACAGCGACGTGATCGTCATCTCTGTGAAGCCGCAGATCGGTATGTTGCATCTTGTCCTGTTTTCATATCTTTGTACAATATCTGTTTGTCCCTATGTTTTCAGATTTCAGTTTATTGTTTTCGGAAGGAAGCATATTTTTAAAGGCAAAATTAGGAGAACTAGTTAGATTTTAGTGTACAGCTGCCACTTCAGGTGTTTTCTGATGTTCTGGAGATGTAAATGCTTTAGGGGGAAAAGTCAGTGATCAATTTCACAAATGTTCTCAGGATATTTGCTAGTGATGTATGGGTAACGTTTGAGACTTTGAGTAGGTTTTGCATGCTTATGAGATTACCTCTGCATCAAATTGCAGTAAGGCAGGTACTGGTTGAGCTAAAACCCTTGCTGTCAGAAGAAAAGCTTCTGGTGTCCATTGCTGCTGGCATCAAGATGGAAGATCTGCAGGTGAATCTATATTTTTGTTTAACTCAATATCTTAACTCATGGCTTCTGGTGTGAAATATTGCTCTATCTACATTCCATGTAGAAGCAGCGAACTGTTGCACAATGCCTAATTGTGTGGATAACGTATGAGATAAAAACATCTTTATTCATGCCAGATCTTTTTTCCCTCAGTTGGAAACGTTCAGTTGTTCACAGTTTGGCCTATTTTCTTTTGATTGTAATTCCAGGGTTGGTCTGGTCATCGAAGATTTATTAGAGTAATGCCAAACACCCCTTCAGCTGTTGGACAAGCAGCATCAGGTAACATATATGACAATCATCCATTAACTTTCATATGCTTGTTTCATGTGTACTTTGTGATAGATTATGTGTTATGGTTGTCGGACTGAAAATCACATAATCTATTGGTAATCAACCTTTGTTGTAAAGTTATCAATCGACTAATATTGTGTGTCGATATCTCTTTCAGAATATCACTTTTTTTTAAGGAAGATATCACCTATTTTAGTGAACAACACTTTTATCTAATCCTTCCAGGAGAAAAAAAGAACTACCATTATGTTAAGAGTTGGGTGGTAGAATTTTTGAAATGCAAATGCTCATACATTTAGTAATTGAAATTGTAGTTTATCTTCTCAAAGAACTGAGAATTAATCAATTGCTGATCTCGTTGTATCTGCTAGTGATGTGTTTGGGGGAGATGGCTACTGAGAATGATGAAAACCGTGTAAGAAGTTTATTCAGTGCCATTGGAAAAGTTTGGACAGCTGAAGAAAAATATTTTGATGCTGTAACTGGGCTAAGGTATGTGACTAATTTTACAGATCTTTTCTTGAAAAGCTTCACTGGAAACAATATGTTATGATTTTGAGAATAAACATGTATTCCCATCTATTTGAATACAGTGGTAGTGGCCCGGCTTATATTTTCTTAGCAATAGAGGCCATGGCTGATGGTGGAGTTGCTGCTGGTCTTCCTCGGGATCTTGCACTTGGTCTTGCATCTCAGACAGTGAGTGTTCCTTCCATAAAATATGTTGTGATATTGTTCTATGCTCTGGTCACATATTCTGTTGATCTATATAGGTTCTTGGTGCTGCAACCATGGTAAACAAGACTGGAAAACATCCGGGTCAGCTGAAGGATATGGTCACTTCCCCGGCAGGAACCACCATAACTGGGATACAAGAGCTCGAGAAGGGTGCATTCCGTGGGACGCTGATAAATGCCGTTGTTGCTGCTACAAAGCGTTGCCGTGAACTTTCTCAGAGTTAATCCTCTTGTTAGTTGTTAGTCCGTTGGATGTGCGACTCTGCGCACGATTTCCCCTAGGGAAGAGGATGTGCGAACATTGATATTTAAACCTGATGAGGCTATCGGCAAATTTTGCTTGTAGTTTTATCCGAATAATTTGCTGCACTTTAGAGGCACGAAATCCGGATGATGTTAGATTGATACTTATTCTGGCAGCAGCTGTTTTTGTTACTTTTTGTTGGGATATTGGAGTTTTAAGGTATGGCAGGCTGCTTGACTGTCTGGAATGTCAAGAACTTCACAGAAAACATAAAAGACATAAGAGGTAATTACGCGTACAGTTCTCAATCACTATATGTCGAGTGTCAAACAACATTGGGCATAGTGTTCGACGGAGATTAAATTGAGAAATTGAAATGTATGTCTTTTGCATGTAATATATACCCTACGATGCCGAAGCAGCCCTATATGAATTCCCAGCAAACTGACAATCACACAACATTACCATACAGTTTTATTATATATACATGAATCTTGAATGCTTCGGCTATCAAATTCTCACATGTAATTGCGAGAATACCATCGATCTTCAGGAGACCATTTGTCTTCATACCTTCCGAGCGAGTACCCCACAGCAGGCATATCAGCAAGATGCAGAGGATCAGGTTCTATGCCATAGTCTGTCAGTGGTCGATGCTCAAGAATCTTATCATGATCAATCACGAAATCTGGAATTTCAACTTCCCCCTTTCTGATGTCCCCCCAAAGATACTCCAGCCGACTAACATACTTGATTTTCCAATACAAACTGCAATAAAAGCTTATGGAATTTTAGATTTCAACTAATATTAATACTGAAAGTCAGTACTGGAGACAGCAGATAAAAGAAAGGACACTGATTTAGCCTGCCTATCGATTTAAAACAGGTTTACTTATCACTACAATCACTACCGAACCTATGAGGTATTATAATATGCCACAGATTGGTATGTTGCATCTTGTCCTGTTTTCATATCTTTGTACAATATCTGTTTGTCCCTATGTTTTCAGATTTCAGTTTATTGTTTTCGGAAGGAAGCATATTTTTAGAGGCAAAATTAGGAGAACTAGTTAGATTTTAGTGTACAGCTGCCACTTCAGGTGTTTTCTGATGTTCTGGAGATGTAAATGCTTTAGGAGGAAAAGTCAGTGATCTATTTCACAAATGTTCTCAAGATATTTGCTAGAGTAATGTATGGGTAACATTTGAGACTTTGAGTAGGTTTTGCGTGGTTATGAGATTACTTGTGCATCAAATTGCAGTAAGGCAGGTTCTGGTAGAGCTAAAACCCTTGCTGTCAGAAGAAAAACTTCTGGTGTCCATTGCTAGCGGCATATTTTAGGTTTCAACTAATATCAATACCAAAATGTCAGTACCAGAGACTGCAGATAAAAGAAAGCACGCTGATTTACTAGCCTGCCTATCGATTTAAAACAGGTCTACTTACCACTACAATACCTAGTCTATGAGGTGCAACAATATGGTGGAATGATGAAAACCGTGTAAGAAGTTTATTCAGTGCCATTGGAAAAGTTTGGACAGCTGAAGAAAAATATTTTGATGCTGTAACTGGGCTAAGGTATGTGACTAATTTTACAGATCTTTTCTTGAAAAGCTTCACTGGAAACAATATGTTATGATTTTGAGAATAAACATGTATTCCCATCTATTTGAATACAGTGGTAGTGGCCCGGCTTATATTTTCTTAGCAATAGAGGCCATGGCTGATGGTGGAGTTGCTGCTGGTCTTCCTCGGGATCTTGCACTTGGTCTTGCATCTCAGACAGTGAGTGTTCCTTCCATAAAATATGTTGTGATATTGTTCTATGCTCTGGTCACATATTCTGTTGATCTATATAGGTTCTTGGTGCTGCAACCATGGTAAACAAGACTGGAAAACATCCGGGTCAGCTGAAGGATATGGTCACTTCCCCGGCAGGAACCACCATAACTGGGATACAAGAGCTCGAGAAGGGTGCATTCCGTGGGACGCTGATAAATGCCGTTGTTGCTGCTACAAAGCGTTGCCGTGAACTTTCTCAGAGTTAATCCTCTTGTTAGTTGTTAGTCCGTTGGATGTGCGACTCTGCGCACGATTTCCCCTAGGGAAGAGGATGTGCGAACATTGATATTTAAACCTGATGAGGCTATCGGCAAATTTTGCTTGTAGTTTTATCCGAATAATTTGCTGCACTTTAGAGGCACGAAATCCGGATGATGTTAGATTGATACTTATTCTGGCAGCAGCTGTTTTTGTTACTTTTTGTTGGGATATTGGAGTTTTAAGGTATGGCAGGCTGCTTGACTGTCTGGAATGTCAAGAACTTCACAGAAAACATAAAAGACATAAGAGGTAATTACGCGTACAGTTCTCAATCACTATATGTCGAGTGTCAAACAACATTGGGCATAGTGTTCGACGGAGATTAAATTGAGAAATTGAAATGTATGTCTTTTGCATGTAATATATACCCTACGATGCCGAAGCAGCCCTATATGAATTCCCAGCAAACTGACAATCACACAACATTACCATACAGTTTTATTATATATACATGAATCTTGAATGCTTCGGCTATCAAATTCTCACATGTAATTGCGAGAATACCATCGATCTTCAGGAGACCATTTGTCTTCATACCTTCCGAGCGAGTACCCCACAGCAGGCATATCAGCAAGATGCAGAGGATCAGGTTCTATGCCATAGTCTGTCAGTGGTCGATGCTCAAGAATCTTATCATGATCAATCACGAAATCTGGAATTTCAACTTCCCCCTTTCTGATGTCCCCCCAAAGATACTCCAGCCGACTAACATACTTGATTTTCCAATACAAACTGCAATAAAAGCTTATGGAATTTTAGATTTCAACTAATATTAATACTGAAAGTCAGTACTGGAGACAGCAGATAAAAGAAAGGACACTGATTTAGCCTGCCTATCGATTTAAAACAGGTTTACTTATCACTACAATCACTACCGAACCTATGAGGTATTATAATATGCCACAGATTGGTATGTTGCATCTTGTCCTGTTTTCTCATCTTTGTACAAGATCTGCTTTTCCATATGTTTTCAGCTTTCAGCTTATCATTTTCTGAAGGAAGCATATTTTTAGAGGCAAAATTTGGAGAACTAGTGTACAGCTGCCACTTCAGGTGTTTTCTGATGTTCTGGAGATGTAAATGCTTTAGGAGGAAAAGTCAGTGATCTATTTCACAAATGTTCTCAAGATATTTGCTAGAGTAATGTATGGGTAACATTTGAGACTTTGAGTAGGTTTTGCGTGGTTATGAGATTACTTGTGCATCAAATTGCAGTAAGGCAGGTTCTGGTAGAGCTAAAACCCTTGCTGTCAGAAGAAAAACTTCTGGTGTCCATTGCTAGCGGCATATTTTAGGTTTCAACTAATATCAATACCAAAATGTCAGTACCAGAGACTGCAGATAAAAGAAAGCACGCTGATTTACTAGCCTGCCTATCGATTTAAAACAGGTCTACTTACCACTACAATACCTAGTCTATGAGGTGCAACAATATGGTGGAGTTTAATCATTATTTTTTCTGCTGAATAAGATAGGGAAATAGCAAAACAGAAAATATAAGAGATAATACTGACCCTCCACTTAAAAAGAGCCTGCCAAGCGTGGCGATGGCCAACCTAGAGCGAAGCCCAGGATGCAAGAAGTATAAGATCTGCAGTCTCTCCTTGTATTCAGGTGGAAGATCTTCATAGACCCCCCTCAAGATTGACATACCAGGGTTGTTATCATCTGACTGCACAGTGCTGTGCATGTACAAAAGGCAGAATGGCCCCTCTGGCAATTCGGTGCGCAGCTTGTGAAGAACATACTTCTTCAGACGATCACCACCTATGACAGGAGCTGGAATTCGAAAAGCAGATGTTATGTTAGTGTTGACAATGAGAAAAGAGTAAGGGCCTAACACAAGAGCATTACAGCATCAGGTTTACTTCATGACAGTCGCAGCCGCACACTATATTCAAGAAATGAACATACACCTGCTTGCTATTTCCAATATCGGTATAAAAAATGACCAGCAACCGCTCCAATACACCGCCAGGGCGCCAGGCACTAATGAAGGGCAGCAAAACGGAGATAAACGTTGTACCAACTAGGCAATTATCAAATGAATTATCTGACATTTAGTTAAGATCAATCAAACCATCCATTGATCGAGTGCTAGCAAACGAGCTCTGATATATTAATTCAAGGTCCAGCATTCAACAAATCTGTGTACCTCTCCCAAGTTCAACGTGTCCAAAACACTCAATTCGGTGCATCTACCGAACAGCGCAGGCGGATCAGAATCTAAATTTACTACACAATTGAGAAGGTCTATGAACTATCAATCTCCAGGATCCAATTTTTTTCCTGTTTAATTCACATAATTCGCACCCACATAGATGATAGATACATCCAGAAGGGAACCACGATCCAATCTGATAAAGCCACAAAGGAAAGGAGAGGTGGGGAGAAGAGGGCGTTTGGCGCACCAGGGAAGAACCTGCCGACGACGCGGACGATGCGCCTCCCAGCCCTGTCGGTGCCCTGGACGCGGACGACCTGGAGCTCTTCGAGGTCGGAGAAGTCCTCGCCGTCGGCGGGCGCGGAGAGGTCGGGGAGGCAGTCGTGCCACTCCTCCCGGTCGGCCGGGTTGAGGAGCGCGGCGCCGGCGTCGACCGCGAAGTCGGAGCCCAGCACCACCACGGAGAAGTCGCCGGTGCCCTGCGCGAGCGCCATGGCCGCCGCCGCCGCCGCCGCACCTCACGCCGTCACGCGGTCGATCCCCGCGCCGGCCATCCACCACCTACCAAGACGAGACGATGGAGAAGAGTTGCTTTATTTGGGCCTCCATTGGGCCCAAATAAGAGGACACCAAGGCCCATCTAGCCAGGCTTGCTGGGCTGCATCCTTCTCCTGGACCTTTCTGTCCCTTCTTTTATGGAACAAGTCTATCTCGCCTCTCCCATCAATTGCTCCTTGATTGAACCATCTCCCATCTTTAAACCGGTGCACATTGACTTATTCAGTGGTTTGGAAACCGATTTCTGCTAACATGGCAAGTTGACTGCGATTGACTCGTTGAATCGGCAAGAGATCCACATGTTAGGGCATGTATAAAGGTAGAGTCCGATATGGTTTCTTAATTAATACATATCATTTAAAGACCATCCTCCTACAATAATTGAGAACACAAGACCTCTCTTAACAATTATTACACCAAAACATTATGGGCCTCCATTGGGCCCATCTAGAAGGACACGAAGGCCCATCCAGCCAGGCTTGCTGGGTTGCATGCTTCTCCTGGATCTTTATACCCCTTGTTTTCCTCTTCCACGTTCTCTTCTAATTACAAAAAAAATGTAGTTTTTTTTTCAAAACCAAAAAGAGGTCACAAAGGAATGAGATCTTTTACCTTTCTGAAGTGACCAATATGCAATTTTGACCACTTGATTCTAAATATCACATATTTGAAAACGTTGGACAGGTGTATCAGGAAAAGTTTCAGATATCCAAATATGATATAGTATAAGAACTGAAGTACTAGTATGAAGAGCATGAAGAATAAGTAGAATCCACAGTGGCTGCAGGCTGCAGCTATGCGGTTACCTGAAGGAAGCAAACAGGTCCGTGAAAACGATAATCCAAAGGCGAATTTTTTAGGAAAGAACCATTCATCCTTGCCATTTGTCAAGAAAAGGAAAGGAGCATCTGATCCGAGCATCCCTGTCTTTGCTAGTAAAACGGCAACAGCTTTTGGCTGCAGGTGAACGATTCGATCGTTCCAATTTTTTTTCTCTTCTTTAATGTTTGATAAGAGAGACTGATTAGATGGTGATTAATCTGTGAGGTGAAATTGACATTAATAACATCACGCGTGGTGCTACCGATTTCACCGTGGAAAGCAGAGCAGGGACGCTTTTGAGGTTGGAGCTCCCAACTTCGGCAGAAGTTTGGTGGAATTTGGAAACGCCACGCCACCGGCTGCCGATTCCGTGGAATTTCCGACAAGGTGAGCTCGATCTTGGCCGCTTCTTCCGACACGTTGAAATTGCTACGCCCAAAGTTGAATTCTTCCACGGAGAATTCAGAGCGTCGTAACATGAGAAAAAAGAAAAGGGCAAATCCAAAGTCATAGTATTTCAGAACGAGATTACCACTCATTATCAACATCGTCGTCGTCGTCATCATCTGGCAGAGCTTAATTTTGCTGGATTTCCTTTACGTAACTGATACGAAACTCACGTAGGAGTGTACGTTCAGGTTTGGCACTGTTGTCTTGTCTTTTAGTACCAAATGCAACGACCTTCTTGCCTTTCCGATGAGCAAGTAGTTCAGAAATAGTAGTACGAAAAAGAGGGAGGGAGTTGTTCACTAAACTCCACTTGATTGATTCCTAGGGAAAATTATGCATTTCAACCAAAACGGAGAGAGAGACACACACACTATGAACAAAACAACACAAGGACATCGAATTCACCTGGACCTAAGCCAGATGACACAAACAGAAGAAGGAACTAAACAGTTACTAAAAATGAAAAAAAAAAGAAGATTAAAGACTAGCTTAACCATGAATGTCCATGAGCAGCAGCAGCAAGTAATCTAGTCGCGGCGGCGTCTCCTTCGCAGGAAATACGGGAAGGCGGCGGCGAGCGGCGGCGGCGGCGGCGGTCAGTCGAAGCGGCGGCCGCGCCATGCGGAGACGGAGAAGAGGGCGCGATCTTGCCAGCAGAGGAAGAAGTTGCCCTTCTCCTCCCGGACCTTGAAGCCGTCGCAGCCGAGGCCCTGCGCCACCCGCCGCGCCTGGAGCAGCGCGTAGTAGCTGAGCGGGACGCGGCCGAAGCCGGCGCCTCCAGCCCGTCCCCGGCCCAGCACCCCGCTCCCAGCCCGCGGCGGTGCCCCCGCTCCCGCCCGCTGGCCCGCCCCCGCGGCTCGCCCCACGCCAACCCCGGGAAAATGAATCTTTGACTCCTCACCCTCCCGGCAGCAGCCACCGCTCCACCGGCGGCGCGCGCTCACCGAACCCCCCCCCACCCCCTCACCCGCCACCGCCGCTGCGCGCCCGCCGCCCAACCCTCCAGCAGGTGAACCAGCCGGCCAGGCGAGTTAGCTTGAGGCCCGGCCTCACCCCGAAACGGCCTCTGCATCGTCCCCCCCCGCCGCGTTACGTGGGGCTCGCCTCCCCCGCTCCCCACACCCACATCACCTTCGCCCGGACAAGCCCCACAAGCCGCCGCCAGGAAACCGCGTCCGGCGCCCGACCGGTCGACGGCGACAGCCCGGGACTCCGGGCTTCCGCCTCTCCTTGGTCGCCCGCCCGCCCACGGCGGGCCGTGCGTCGTTCGGGTCCGGACGCCAGGAGGCAGTGCAGCTGGAGGCTGGAGCAGATCGCCAGGCCTCCCCGCCGTCTTCACGCGGAAGGGCACTGCACCGCTCCGAGGGCGTCGGAACGGGGACACCACGGTTTTGAACCTTGAACCGCCCGGCAACGTGCGCGACCGCTTCTGCTTCTTTGGGTGGGAGGCGCCCCCATGACCCGGTCTGTTCGCTAGGGGGTCTCTCTCGGCTTGGCTAAGTAGCAACCCGACGTGGAGGGCCTAGGGGTGCGTGCGGGGCCCTCGAAGGGGGTGCCCGCGGGCCACAGACCGCTGAGGGAGGTTGGGCAGGAAGCCCTCCTACGCCCCATTTGGGCCGCGCGCGGGTCCCGGCGGCCGCCCGAAGGCGATACCGCGTGCACCCCCCGATCTTACTCCGCGACTCCCCCCCATGGGCCCTCCAAGTAATCCCGAACTGGTTGCAGGCCGCGCCCGGGCGAGGCGCCCCCCCCCCCTTAGGACGGCACAGGGAGGTCGACGGAAGTTCCGGCCAGGGGGCCGCCCCCGGCGGCGACCTCGGCGGGCGCTGCGCGCCGACGCGCGGGTCCCGGGCCCAGGAGCTCAGCGCGCTCGCACCAGCCCAGGCCACGGCCGCTTCAGGGTGCCGCCGGGCGCCGCGCCCCACCCGGCCTAGGCTCCGCGCAAAAGGCGGCTCACGCATCGCGCATGTTCATTTGGAGAGCCGTCCCCGCTCCGGAGGCCCCCCGCCCGCCAAGCGACGCCGTAAATGGTCGGCCGCGTTTTTCCCGGCCAGACGCCCGTCCGGGTGGCCGTGTGCGCGGCATTAAGGCCGCCCACGCCTCACGCCCGCCGCCCTCGGCGCCCCCAGTTGAGCCAGGGAGATGGATTGAGGGCACAGCCCCCCGCTTCGTCCGGAAAACGGCAGGCCTCCCGCACCATCCAATGGCGGCGTGGGGCGCCCCGACGCCGCCGCGGGCGGGGTGGCAGGCCGGCATGTTGGAGAAGTTGTGGAGCGGGAGATGTCACCGACGACGACGAGCCTTCGTCCCTGGACCATCAGCCTCGCCCCAGCCCCCGTGCCCCTCAAACCTTGAAATACAAAAAAGCTACGACCTTGGATCCGATCGATTCTCACAAGCACGGGGCGCATTGGGTTTTGTGATGGAGTGGAGCCGCGGAGTGAGGCTTCAAAAGGCTGCGAGCCTCCTGCTGGTAGAATTAGATTGAGGAACGAAGAAGAAGCCATAATAATCAAAGCAAAACAACAGTAGTTGTAGGGCAATGAAGGCGACGATGAGAAGAAGCTGGCGCCAAAGTCCAAGAGATCGAAACAAGAAGCAAACAGCTGGGAAACAAATAACAATCCGGGGCCAGATTTCCTCAGGCACCGGGACAAAAAGCAAAATCGCCACATTTATTGCTGCGTACAACCCCACCAGCACAAGCCAGGCGGGAGCGACGACCGACGAGGCGCCATATCTATCTATCGATCAATCATTCCTATCCTATCCCTCCAACACTTGCATCCGAGTGAGAGACGAGCCATAGCAGCGGCAGCGAATGCATACCACCACAAGTGAACAAAAGAGAGGAAGAAAATGCTCACCTCAAGGAGGAGCAGCAGCAGCGTCTCCAAGAGAAGAGAGAGGATTTTCACAATCTTTTAGAGGAGACGATGCAGAATTGCAGATATGAAAGCCGAGAGAGAGAAGCAGGTGAATGAACGCAAATGGGGTTGAGTGTGTGGTGGTAGGAGCGGCCTGCGCTTTGGACTTTTGGGGGTTGGTGTGGCGCAGCTGGCGACAAGAAGCGGAGAGCTTTTTTTTCCGCATCGCGCTTGCTCCACTCGCGCACCGGCAACCGGCCCGAGCCATCCATCTTTCACTCCTCTTTCTTGGTTTTTTTTTTTTTTTTTCTGTCCGAGACTGCACGCTGCCCCTTCTATTCTCCCGTAATCTGCGTGGACCGACTCTACCTCTGCTCGAGTAGCGGAAAACCTCGCTAATTTCCGAATTTCTTTTCGGTTTTTCTTATGTCTTAACTTTAGCTTACGTGTAAACCCTCGTGCTTCTTCTTTTTTCTCGATCGGTATCCCATCCTTTATGGCTTTATTTCTGAGTTTGGGAGTATCCTTTTTTTTGTCATATTACTGTGCTTTTGCAACTTAGACGTGTTTAATTTAGATTGTTGTTGTTGTCACGGATTATGTATTTATTATAGGCGAGTAGCGAAAGCTCGTTATCGGTTTTTCTTAGCTTGCGTGTAAATCATCTCTTTTTTCAATGCTTTATCTATGAGTTTGGGTGTATCCATTTTTCTTAGATTATCGTGCTTTTGTAAATTAGGCCATGTTTAATTTAGATTATTGAATAGACTATTGTTACGGGTTATGGATTGATTATAAGAACAAATAAATATTAAAGAAATAAACTTAACAAGTAGATTAAAATAATTGTATAATCAATGCAGTAAAAAAGCTATTTAAGGGAATATTTTCTAAGTGTTGAGCAAATAATATGTTTTAATAGTCCGATGAATAATCTGAAAAGAACAACGCCTAGTGAGAAGGAAATAAAATAATTTTACCATGTTACCTGGACATGGGCTATCAAAATTTATGCTAAAATATAAGGTGCATTTTGCCCTCTTCCTTATGTGCCATAGAAAATATTGCAAGAAAGATACGACTTTAAGAGAGAAAAGAATGCATTCTTGTTCATCTTAACTTGTGCAGTATTAGGAATGCTAAATACTATATTTTTATCCATGTGTAATGTTCCAAGTGTATATAGTAGAAATAGAGTGCGACAGTGGTCTGATTTTTAATATACGTCACCGTCAACCTTTCAAAAAAAACTTTTAGACATACATTAATAAAAAGAGCAGAGGCAATACTTATTATTTAAGTACTTTTAATGAAATAAACAGATAATAATAATAATAAATAATAATAAATTACTATATATTTTTCTAAAAAAATAAAAAGTTTTTTAAAAAAATAAAAAGGTCAAAAATACATTCTCTATTAAAAGCCGGAGGCAGTATTTCAATTTGTGCTACCCCGAAAGAACACTAGCTTTGCTAATTGGGGAGCATACAGGGTTGGATGTGCAAAAGGTGGCTTGCAGTACTACCATAAATAGCTTTTTCGGGACAATATAATAAATACTACGAAGTAATTGTAAAATACAGTAAAGGTAAAGAAACCGGTAAGCCCCCACGACTCTTGTCGCGAGGTGGCGAGAGGAAGAATAAACACAAGGGAGGAGCATGGCGTGTTGGGGCCTCGTTATTCCTCCATCCCCGCAACACGACGACGACGCCACAACAAAACAAAACTCGCCCCCACTTCTTCTTCCTCCTCCTCCTTTAATTTTGTTCTTTCTTTGCCACCCTCTTCTCTCTCTCTCTCTCTCTCTCTCTCTCTCTCATGGTTTCTGAAAACAAATCTAGAACCCATTCAATTGCTGCAGGCTCACAGCTCACTGGAGGAAAACCCAATAGGCCAATACACTGCACAAAGAAAATGTAGAATATAAATATTTTAGGATTCACATTTTGCACCGTAATAATACCTTTTCCATTTCATATCATATGTCGTTTTGACTTTTTTTTTCCTTCTAGTTAAACTTGTTTAGGCCTGACTATGTTTACAGAAAAATTATCAACATATACAACAGCAAATTAGTTTAATTAAGAATAACGTTAATTGTATTTTGATAATATGTTTGTTTTGTGTTTGAAATATTGCTATATTTTTTACAATCTTGATCAAACTTCATTTAAATAAGTTTGACTAGAAAAATAATCAAAGCGACTTATGATATGAAATATAAAGATTTCTACGCCGATTCGTACGATAACTCCAAAACCAATCAGATGCTTGGAAAGCAAATCTAAGACATTTAAAATTTTAAAAATAATAATTAAAGTGACTAAACTTTTATCCAACTTTAGTATTTGCTAATCCTAAAAACTATTATTATATTTTGAAAGGTGGAACAAGGTGGAAAAACATAGGCAACGACACTGGGCTCCATACTCGGATGTGTTTTTATAAGGGAAAAGAATGGGGTTGCTGGTAGACGGACAGATAGTGATCCAGCGTCTTGTTTTGCCTCTCTTAAAGGGAAAAAATAATAAAAAAAGAACTTAGGATGGCTCTGATGCGCAATGCTTGTTTGACCGCAGAATTAACCCTCCTGCTGGCCTCACTCGACTTACATGTACTGTTTGGCCTAACTCTACCATCTCTAGGCTATTTACCGACCCCGACGGTAGCGCGGCTACTGTACGATAACCATAACAAAACTGTGACAAATTAATGCTAAAAAAAAGAACTACTTGGTGGAAAATTTCCCACCATTTTTTAAACAAAAAAAAAGTCAAGCAAAATTTATCAAACCCTACCGACAGTTACTTCTATCATGCCCCTACAATAAGCTCGGTAACCGGCAACCGTCGGTAGGGATAACCTCGAGCAAAACTATAAATTGCTTAGCATGATTTATTCGTACTACCTTACGTCTTATAAATCCCTTCTAAATTTTAACTTTATAGTTTTTCTGGTATCCTCTACTTTACTAATATCTAACATCGACTTTTAAATCGAAGACACAAGTTAAAGTTTTGACCAACAGAGTTTCCCTTTTTATATCAACTGTAGGCCAAAATATGAGCTAATACTTTTTTCTAAAGTGTAAAAGTTCTTCCACATATGAACAAATTGATGAGGTGGCTAGGTTAAAAGCAGAGGCTAAAGCCGCCGTATCTATGAGTACAAGGGGGGGCGGGTGGCGGGTGCGTCCAAGGGGCGGCTGCATCCAAATTCCAAAGGCCAAAACAAAGGGCAAACGAGGGGAAGAACCGAAGAAGTGGGTGTTGGCGTCCACCCTATTAAAAGACGAGACGACAAGCAAGTTTTTCCGCGACTTGGACGCTTGCGCTGCTGCGTGTTCACTCTCCCTACGCCCGCACCGCAGGTGGCCCATCCTTCGCCGTGACGACCCGTGCAGTGCAGCCAGGCAGCTACTACTCGTACTACTCCCTCTGTCTCGTAATACAAGGGATTTTGAGTTTTTGCTTGCACTCTTTGACCACTCGTCTTATTTAAAAATTTTGTGTAAATATAAAAAACGAAAAGTTGTGCTTAAAGTACTTTGGATAATAAAATAAGTCACAAAAAAATAATAATTCTATTTTTTTTAATAAGACGAATGGTCAAACAGTGCAAACAAAAACTCAAAATCCCTTATATAATGGGACGGAGGGAGTACTAGAATTTTATTTGTAGTATGTGCTAAAATAATACTTCCATGCTCATGTCAAATCATGCTGTTTACAGGTGTTTTTTAGCATGACGCATTCGTTTTGGTTTATATAAGCTGCTGAATGCGTCACTAATTAGAGCCATAACGGTGCTCCTACATGTTTTTTTTATTTATATTTGCTCCAAATATCAACTTTTTTGATAAAACACATATTAATTCGTAACAAAGTAATGCCTTTTTATTCCCAGTTTTACTCAGGTACGTAATTAACTTATTTATCATAAAAACAACACCTACTTTTTCACTGGTGTAGAATGTATTATTTTCTAATAAATGGCTCCTAAATGATGTAATTTCGTAAAAACTTTCTACACATGAATTTATTAGAAAATAATTTAAAACATATTTTTAACTTTATAATAATTATTTTTTGTTTGCATGTATGCTAAAATAGTCATGGCAAAATCATTCAGTTATTTAGCCATTTGGCTATGCAGGTAAAGAAAAAACCAAAGTCGAAAGACAAAGTTAACTCCCAAAAATTTTAGACAAACTATCCAAACCTACCCATAGTAAATTACACATAACTGTTAACTGTTTTAAGAGTAAGTTTACTGGCTTCACTTCTATCTATATTCTTTCACATTTACATTGGTAATATAGAGTATTTTGGGTAGTAAATTGTTGTATGAGCAGAAACACTATCTTATAAAAAAGAGTAAACTTGTCCTTGAAACCGACAAATTTCACACGCTTTCAAATTAAAAGAGAGAAAACCCGTACCGATCCAACTATTAAATGATGCACAAATAAATAAACGAGCGCGCACACACAGTGACACAAACCTAACCAACCCCAACCAACCGCGCGCACGCAACGCAAGCAACGAGTCGACGACGATATCCAAACCCCCCGACCACGCCCGAAAAGAAATAATAATAAACAAAAACATTAGACCCCCCCAAAAAAAAATCTGAGAAAGAAGCGAAAATATCCTCTCGACCCCCCCTCACCGGAAAAGGGTATTGCGTCGCCTCCCGCCGCGACGGCGACGACGACCACGACGACGTTTCAGTTGTACTACAACCATAAAAATGGTAAAAATACGTGTTCTAGGACGTAGTACCTTTTTCTTTCGACAACTATGTACTCACATCGGCAGCCTTAGCAATAAAAATAGATCCAAAATTTAAATTATAAAACTCTAATGTAAAGTTGATTTTAAGATTTTTCATCACCTTATTTTAGACAGTTTTTAAACCATTAATCTCTATTTCTTCTCTACTATTATAAAAATTGAAGATGTTTTTACGGTATTTTGGTACGTCATCCATATTTGAGTTGGTTTTTAAGTTCGTTCGTTTTTAGAAATACAGATCCGTGTATGAGTCGGATTTTAAATTCGTTTGCTTTTCGAAATACAAAAGAAGTCGTATAAGAAATATTCAAGCAAATTTCCACGGTGAATTTCATCCTAGCTAAACCGTATAACAATAATACGATTAAAATAGCATTCACCCGTTACAACGCACGAGTATTTTTTCTAGTAATACAAATATGAAAGTTTATCCATCGTAGATTCATTTTGGTTGCTTCGTTCATTTTTTATACAACTTATCAGTTATAAGTATAACTCAACCGATCCGAACTGATCATATTCTTACGATATCACTTATTTACAATTCTAAAGAGTAATTACTGTAAAGAGATATCTTTTATATAAACCTTTCCATTGACCCCTATTACATTAATTTTTGGCATTTCATATCAGGATGCCATAAGTTCCTGTGGTACTTACTTTTGCTACAACCCCTAGTACGATTTTTCCTTGATGGAAAAGATAGAGCTTTCGTCGTTTGCTCGATCTAAGTGTGGTCCAGACAAAGCTCCAAAAGAAAAGGGATCCCGACAAAACATTACTAGTTGCACAAGACAGTTTTCGCAATAATTAGGGTGGCTTAGCTTTAGCACAAACAAAACGTGGGGAAACAATATACGCGAGTAAAGGAGTACCAAAATGTAATGTACGGCACCATCTTGGATTAGCACATACCAAAACAAATGGACGCGTAAAGTGTGTACGTCTTCCTCGTTCTTGTACGTATGTACCATCTCACATGAACCCAAATTAACCAGATATATATGCATAGTAGAGCTTTTCCACAATTTGTAGTTGACAAACACGCCTTCATCCTCTTTCCACATGGTTATCAGGAAAAATATGTACTAGTAAAAAACACATGTGTGTAAACTTAAAAACTATCGTAGAATTAAAAAATAATCGTTTGAGATTTGTTCATCATGAGTAAATTTTATAGTGGCATCTATTTATATATTCTATGATAGTTTTTAGGTTTTAAAATAATACGATTTTCACTATATATATATTTTTTTTGTTATGCTTGTTAGTGCCAAATGTCAAGCATCCAAACAACGTCATACTATCTCATCGGTTGGCCAAATACTTTGGCTGATCAGCCAAAGCTGCCTCCAATTCAGCCAAACTTCAATGCAAATTGGTTAGCTTATTTTGCTTAAATGGCTGATTAGCCAAAGCATTTGCCATCCGATGAGGGCAATACATGCTACAATTTCTTATGACGTTAATATGCACATGGTACAGCTGCAAGCTAGGTAATCAACCGATCGACCAGCAAGATCCTAACGGTTCGGTTCACCAAACAATAATCTTCCGAGAGCTCTTCAAACCGGTCGCGTACTACTGCCGTGTCACGCGCCTAAGCCTCACTTCATATAATCATATTCTTTTTGGCCCTCGAGGTGGCACACGTGAAAACGGGGACACGTGTGTGGCCTGGATGTGCCTTTGGTCGAACGGCAATTCATCCATTCACACGCTCATTTCATTCAGCATCGCAACAACACGTGACAGCTCTTAAATAAGCCAACCCAAAAGGATCCACTACTGTAGGAGTACAATACTACTGCTACACACCGAATTGAGCTACTAGCTAGGAACAAGAAAAGAAAAATTGGGCAGATGGAACAAGTGCGTTGTTGTATCGGTACACCGACTGATGAGATGTTACATGTGTCAAAGTAGCTGGGTTTTTTTACATCTTAAACTGTTTTAAAACTTATTTTATAAATAGACATAAAAACTTATTGCTGGAATATATTTTTTTCGTGATTAGCGCCGTGTTCTAACATAAAAGCGGCAATAACATTGACACCATCTCTATAGTCTTTCCGTGGAAGCTAAGTCATTGATTTGAAGGAATTAATCACATGGGTAGTAGATTGGTGGCTAGGGTTAAATTGGACGTGGATGAGAAAAGTTATAACAGCAAGGAGGTAAAAGGAGAATAGTGTTTTTATTTTCTGAAGAAAACTGAAACTTTGCCCAGTCCAATTGATGTGATCAGCTAATTATTTTGAGTAGGTATCTTCGGTTGGATTGGCCAATAAGTTGGCATAAGTACGTGAAAAGAGCTTGCTCATTTTACATAACACTTCGTCATGGGAAAGTAAATTTCCTAGCTTGAAAGAGAAGCCTGTTAGGTAATTTACGTAAGACCTTTTTAGCACACAATGCAAAAAGGTAATGTTGTATTAGGGGAAAGAGCCAGGGACCTAGTTAGTTTTTTCCCCCTGCCGTTTTCCATAGAGAAGACGCAAACATCTTATCCTATAGTAATCTTCTCTAACTCGCTCTAGTGGAATTATCATCTAATTTCTACATGCGCCAAACTGTACATTGAATCTTTTCATTGTGCATCCATTGATTTGCACGAGGTTTCAAGTCGTGTTAAGTGAGGTGTCGGATTTTAATGAGTTGGGATTAATGAGTCAAGACTTCAACTTTGAACCAAAACTTGTCCTTTGCGTTGGTGGCTCGAATTAAGGGTCCACTGATTGTTTCGTTGGAACCAAAGTTGTTGGATTTTTCTCAGGAGAGACAATCTACGAAGGAACCATTCCACAGGAAATATTTTTGCAATTACCCTAAGAAAACATCATATGTATCTTTGATCATGTGGTAGCGAATTTGGGAGGGGACTACTAGTATCTATGATGTCAATATCATATTAATACGGCATTTATCAATGACACAGCGACTCGATCTAATTAAAGACAAAATGACTGGAAACCAACAAATCTTATTTCCACACTTGAGGAATAAACAGTTGGTACGTAACTGGAAAAGAAATAGATTACGCCATTACGTGGCTATACCCAAACCAGTGGACCCTAAGTATTTCGTAGTATCTACTTCCTCCATTTTACAATGTAAGTCATTTTAACATTTTCCATATTCATATTAATGTTAATGAATCTAGATATATATTAACATTAATATGAATGTGGAAAATGCTAAAATGACTTACATCGTGAAACGGGAGAGTATATTACTTCACATCTGTTCACTGTTCTAAGGCGTTACTCCTTATATGGTTAGCCCATTTGTTGCCAAAACTTATGGAGGTAGTAATAGTGATAGCATATTATTAATAATATGATTTGATTGTAATACAGCAATTGATAGACTGGACTTGTACTAGAGGTAGCAGTGTGCAGATTATGATGAAGCAACAAACCCAGTAGAAACAAATTGAGAAAAGAAATGCACAACATTATATCGACCTAGCAGTAATGTAGACGGTGCTAATAACACAAGGGGAAAAAGTTTGGGCACATCCATGATTGATTTGTCCTTGTTTTGGCAGCTTGCAAGATCGTACGTAATGGGGGGACCCTTAGCTTGTAAGGAACAAGGCCGAGAATGTCCAAAGCTAATAAATTCGAAGTTATCGCCGGGTGTGGCTGTGGCTGTGGCTGTGGCTGTGGCTGTGGCTGTGGCTGTGGCTGTGGCTGTGGCTGTGGCTGTGGCTGTGGCTGTGGCTGTGGCTGTGGCTGTGGCTGTGGCTGTGGCTGTGGCTGTGGCTGTGGCTGTGGCTGTGGCTGTGGCTGTGGCTGTGGCTGTGGCTGTGGCTGTGGCTGTGGCTGTGGCTGTGGCTGTGGCTGTGGCTGTGGCTGTGGCTGTGGCTGTGGCTGTGGCTGTGGCTGTGGCTGTGGCTGTGGCTGTGGCTGTGGCTGTGGCTGTGGCTGTGGCTGTGGCTGTGGCTGTGGCTGTGGCTGTGGCTGTGGCTGTGGCTGTGGCTGTGGCTGTGGCTGTGGCTGTGGCTGTGGCTGTGGCTGTGGCTGTGGCTGTGGCTGTGGCTGTGGCTGTGGCTGTGGCTGTGGCTGTGGCTGTGGCTGTGGCTGTGGCTGTGGCTGCCCCCGGCGAGGAAAGGAACAAGACGAGCCGCGCGAGAGAGATCCAGGAGAAAGACAAGGTTGAGCCATGCAAAAGCTAAGGCAAAGACAAGAGAGGAGAGAGCGCTAAAACGAAAGCAAGCAAAGCTAGCTAGCTAGCGTCGTCGTAGATACACACACAGAGAGTCACAGATCCTACTACAAAAGACGATGAGGTTGGGGTGGGGGTGCAGGGGCAGCAGCGCACTTGCTCGCACTCTCTGGGTTGTCGCGTTCCCGGTGTCACCGAGCCGATTCTTTGGACAAGCGAGTAGCCAGCCAAAGGCAAAGGCAGCCGCGTCACGAGGCGGCCACGGCCACCGGTGGCGCACGCACACGCTATCAATCACCTGTTTGGAGCGTTCCGGCGTGCGGGAGCGGGCAGCGCCACCTGGGTTTCCGAAGCCAACAAGCCAAAGGCGGGGGGTGGGGTGTGGGGGGCAGCTAGTGGTGGTGGCGACATCTCGCTTTGTTTTTGTACCCATCCGGTTTGGATGCTAAACACCAGGATGGCTACAAGCGCAACAAGGCGCCCCCCAACCAAAGACGACGACTGCCGTGGTGGGAAAACAACAATGGCAGCTCTTGTCCAGTTGAGGAGGAGGGGAGGAAAATTACGGGGCTCGGCGTGGCGTGGGCTGGAGGAGCGGAGGGCGTTGCTGCTTCTGCTTGTTTGGACTTTGGACCCCGTCCATTCGACGCCTCCGGCGCCATGCCAACTACCAAAGCCAAAAAACCCTTTGTTTTTGTTGCCTTCTCTTGGACCTGTGGTGCCGCGTCGCATGGGTCATACGGGGGCGGTTTGTTTTTCCTTGGCACCATGCGCACAAGCGGCATGGCGTGCGATATTTTTTTATGCAATGTCCCGTGTCCCTTACCGTCCTGCCGCTTTTGCTCTCTTCTACTCCTATCCCTTTACCACTCGTATGTCAGACAAACTGTGTAGCGTGCGTGCGATAGCGCCATTTTGGATTTCTTGTTCGCTGCTAGTGACTAATATACTGAAAGTAACCTCTGGTTGATAGCCCAGTATCGTCGAGACGTATATAGAAAGATGACCAGATGGTACGTACGTATGTAAAACAGGTGCGTATGGTAGAGAGGGAAATACGTGCTGACGCACTGGTGACGATATAACAAGGGGGAGGGTGAGTATGAAACCTGATTATGACGCACGCGTTGCCGTCGCAGCAACAGGCCATGATGTAATGTCCCGTTCGCAGCCGAGACCCTTGTGCATTCTGGGAGGCCAACCGGCCAACCATTCGCTCTTCTGGTACGATTCCCTGGGAACTAAAAGGTGAAGGATACCTCTACGTAAGGTTCACAATTAATAATCAGAAAGTTAAAGTATGCAAACTGAACAATGTAAGAGCTAGAGATGTAACCAGAGATGAGCAAGCAACCTTCAGACGTCGCCCGGACATGACGCCGACCGTGGATTGATTCCAGCACATGGACGAACCGTAACTATGTTGGCAGCTGCGTATGGTCTGCGGCTGCAATCTCATACGAACTTGTCCATTTCCATGCAAACAAAGCCGAGATAACATGAGACGGCGCATAATCCAAGCAACCGAGTAAACAGATGTGAAACGCTAAACGGCCCCGTTCCATGATAATTCCATTTTGTACAACCTGGAGTCTACAAAAGATAATTAGTCTACCTAGATGGGGGTGAACCTACGCCGATAAGCTAACTTGCAAAGTCCCTATGTAGGTGGTTAGTTGTGTTCCATGGCACCTTGGCACACAAAAAAGGACCCCGTTTGCCTTCAGGACATGAAAGAGTTGCAGTGAGAACTGAGAATTGGGGAGCTTCACTGGTGGATCCATCAGAGTCACCAAGAAGATGACCAAAAAAAATGGTTAAACCAGTTAATCGGAAAATAAACTGAAGAATTTATCCTTCAGCCCAGACAAGCTTGAATATGTTTCTGCTAGCCCCTGCATTTATCAGCATGCTCTTGTTCTTCAACATCTTCTCTTGGGCATGGGTATCACCATCCTAAAAACATCACAAAAACAAGGTTTAATTCACGAAAAGAATAAAGCATATTGTGTGAGATAAATAGTACTAGAGCAGCAAGAGATATGGAATGCACTACGCTGTTCTGGTTTACAAGTATAGACAGGAGTTATAAATGGAAAGAACATTAAAATGGTGCGTCTAATGAACATTGTAAAAGTTAAAAGGAGAAGGGAACTGACAAGCATAGAGTACGCCTTAGCAAGTGAGAAAAGAGTTGGATAGAGCCCTATCACAGCAAGTGCAGCTTCTTCTGTCACTTGTGGCACCTGCATCACATTCATAATTAATTAGTAAAATTCTTGCCTCCAACTACAACATGAAATGAATAGATGTCTGACTTTGGTGAAGATTGTTTTTATTGCCCAATTACCTGCATAAGTTGAAGGGCGAATACATCACTCACAGTTATCTTCTTAAGGTCATCACACTTCTTCGTAAACTCATCATAGGTCGGGCAAACTTGAGAAGTATTAGCACCAGTAGAAAAGTGTGTGCTGTAGTATTCGGTTATTGAACGAGTAAGGTTGCCATATGTCCTTACAGTCTCAGCATACCCAGGGGTTCTCTGGACATCAAATCCTTCAAGAATTTCAGTGGTGAAGCAGCTGCATATATAAGGCCAGCGGTTACAAGGTCATACGTCATGCAGCCAAAAATCCAATTCATTGACTGACAAATCTATACAATACAAACTACTTTTAAGGGAGGGTAAAAGAGGAGAAATCAACAAGAAAAAGCTGCTGCAGAGTACATACGCAGTTTTGATCCTTTCTGATGTATCAAGAGGGTTTGGATCACCTTCAACCAGATATATCAGCTTCCTTAGGCCACATTTCTACAAACAAGGTGCACCAAAGAATCACAACATATTGCTGCTAACAATAAACAAAATATGGTGCATATATATGGAAAAGATAAACAATATGCCTGAGAGGAGGTTCAAAATCTACAGGCTCGAGTCCTAGCATCAGGGAAAACTAGAACATTCCACATAAAATTCAGTAGTTCTCAACACAAATCAATATCAACTTTACAAATATAACTATGAAAGACCTAAAGGAAAAAAAAAGTTCAACGGTATTTGTACCATAACATCAAATTAAGTTACACTGGATCTATGATTAAGTGTCACATTTGCTTCCATGATTATGCAGCCAAACATGCTCACGAGTTTGCCATCAACCTAATTGCTACAAATGTCAGTGGCACATGAACAAATAAATGTTTTCAGTAGCCACACCTGCTGATAGGATTATAATAAGAAACAAACTGAATTTCGTACAAGTAACAAAACTGAAAATATAAAAAACAAGGGGAATTAACATTAAAGTTCAATATTAAAGCGAAGGCGATGATAGCGCAGATGGTACCTTGAGCCTTAACTTCTGATCTTTGTATCGGTTGTCTGTGATTGAACTACACAAATCTGCAACATTCTTCCTTTCAACAATGAAATCAAGAACATACTCTGTGTGAAGCTTTCTATCACGAGCAATCCAAATACCATCCCCAACAGGCAAATGTTTTATCTGAAAGACATGGTTCAAATAGAAGGATCAAAAATCACTTTCACTGTCACACGCTAAATGAACAGCTCAATTTATGAACAAAATCTGTGACACTTCATTTATTGCCTACAGCAACAGCTGCAGCTTTAGTCCCACAGAAGTTAGGGCAAGCTTATATATTCAGCGCAGGTGTTTCCCCTGCTCTTTTGATCAATATTTTACCAGCACAACAAAACTAGCATACAAATCATCTAAATTATATATTTGAACTTGGGCCCTGTTTGGTTCCATGGGCTAATGTTTAGCCCTCACCTTTTAGCCTCAAATTAGCCCTCAAGGATCCAAACATGTGGGCTAATTTTGAGCTAATGTGAATTAGCCCCCCTTAAAACATTAGCCCCTCCAAGGGGTGCTAATGGGGCTAATTTTGTGTGGGGACCATCAAAAAGCAGCTCTCTCTCTCTCTCTCCTTCTCTCCCTAGCCTACCAATTCATGACTAAACATTAGCTCTCAAAATTAGCCCTGAGCTAATCTTCCAAACAGGGCCTTGTGCATCAGGTAAGCAAACAGAAGAAATTAGTGCCTGCTTTATATTGTTTAAAGAAGATTTCTTGTTATTGCCGGGATATTTAATTATAATCATGTTGATGAAATGGTATTGAATTTGTGAAGCAAGTTTGGGTGGTCTGAGGAGTGAGGAGATGTGCAAGGATAATGGGAAACAGAGGAAGTAAGGAGAGACTAGAAAGACTAAAAATTCAAACTTAACTAACCTCAACAGGTACACGAAATTGTGAATGTATGTTATCAACAGTTTTTCTTGAACGACCCCTGCCAAAAGAAAAGGTAACAGTTTTGAGAACGAACAGATACACAGTTGTTCGAAATAAAGCCAATGAATGAAGTTAATATAAAACATGTAATTGCAGGGGGGAAATGGGTAGTAGCAAAATATTTGAAACAAAAATGCAGCCCCATGTGTATCTGGTACTTAGAATTTCAGTAATGAAAAATTTCATAGAAAAATATCGAGCTGTCTTAGCAATATTGGAAAAGGAACATGACAAATAGTTCTCATAAACCTAATACTAGAACATAAAAGCACATGTTCCAATCGTTTCAGCTGTTTGAGTTGAGGTTACTATTTAGACCTTAATATGAGACCCAAAACTTTAAGGGTAGACAGTTAGATGCACCAAACATCAACATTAAAGGTAAAATTAACTGAAAACAATACGGGTTCAAAGTGTTTTAAGATTCAGGAAAATGAAGTTAGTTAAGCATTGCAACGGGCTCCAAAAGGGAAAAAGAATGGTATTTGAAAAATCATCATGTGTCTTACTTCAACAGAACAGTGTGCAAAGACTAAAATAAATTTCTCTCATATTTGCAAATCAATGGAAAGGATAGAATGCAAATAATCAGTACATTAATCAAATCCTTGAAACTAGCATCCTCTTATCCAGATAACTTTGAAACATTGTGTAATGTAACTGTCCATAATGAATAGATTGATTTTTCAAACAAGCTATGTAAATTTTGAGTGCTTATATGTTGGCTAACAGATTAAGATAAGGTAGGAGTGAACAGTACCATCGTGGGCCTCAGACCCCTACCTAATACCCATGATACAACCATAGATACAACTTTTGTAAGATGTAAGAGTATGGTACGATCATACAAACCCAAAATTTTCACGATCATCCAATATCAACACACCTTCATAATCTTCAAGAAAATTTGTACTGGATCGCCGAGGTGGCATGGCTAGTATAGAATTGTCCATACATACAGTATCATTGTCCAGCATATTGAATTCAGCAGTACCCTGGTAGTTGAAAAGACGTAATAGCAGTACCGTCATTTCTTTGAGTAATCAGCATCTTCAACTTCAAAAGGGAATAAGTTACAGAATAGGGATGAGGGATTAGGGATTTAACCACAAAAAGTCAGGTTACCATTGTACTAGAAGACTGCATCTCAAATGTTCCTTCAGATGAACGAGGAGAAATAGAAGCTGAACAGTCTGAGAATCTATAATTTGTAGTAGTCTTGCCTGGAAAAAAAGGTTATTGGGATTAATTGAAAAGGCCAGTAAAAATAATACTTTTATTGGATGCAATATTATTCTAATAGAAAACATAAGATTGATAGACAACCAGAGTTGCTTGCATTCAATATTGGAGGGGCAACCCTCTCAGTAAATTCTTCAGAACCTGCACTTAGGAAACCAAAATTTATTTTAGCGCAGAAGGAATATAACAAATTGTTTGAGCTCGAAATAACAATTTTACCTATTAGAGGATAGTTTGTATATAATTCTTCAGAATCTGAGTCACTAAGAATGATTTCTTCAGCACAGTTATCCTAAAAAAGATAAGAGAATCTATGAGTTATACTACAGCATCTAAAATTCTAGTATGACAGAAAAGTATGGAACTATGGCAGAAAGCCTAGCCTGTAATTCAGAATTATGTACACTAATTACAACCCAAACCACGTAAAACCTAAAAAGGAAAAGTGCCTGATTGGACTTCACCAAATTGTAGCACTATTAGACAGCAACAACATCGCAAAGCTACAAAAAGGCTTTGCTTTATTGAGATACAAAAATAATGGCAGTTCTGCTTATGCTGAAACAGCTGAACCAGAAGCTAAGATTGAATATTGTGATCATTAAATTGAAGAACTTGATCAGAAGAAAAACTATATAATACAATAGAACCAGACCAATGGATCTTTTGTCACATTCTTAGCTTGGGAAAAATAGCTTCTAAAGCAATGTTAGTAAAGGTAGAACTTACAGCAGTTCTAACATCAGAGTTGTAATTGAGTGATTCTTGACTTGTCAAATATGTCACTTCTGGTGATGTCTTAGTGGCAGGGTTGGCAATAGATGTTTTGGGTCTACCAATTGCCCTAGAAGGTCCGGATGATGTCTCAACAAAAGAAGTCATGCAAATATTATTCAACTTATGACTTGCATTAGATGTGTCGGGAGCACTGTTTATCACCAAAGGTGCTGCATGATCATCTAACCCAGACCTTGAGAGACATTCAAGAGCAGTCAATTTCCCTTCTTCAGTTATCATATACCTACAGAAATTCATTTGTTAAGCCCCTAGTTATGCTTAGCACCTCAAAAAAGTACATATTGCTTAATAATATAGTCCCAACAAGATGCATGCATGTAAACTTAATAGACTCAGTTCTCCCATCACACAAATGAAAACAAATGGATTAAAGTAATACTAGAGATCAAGACGTGGGTTACAGTTTATGCGACAAACAAATGATAGGTCTCTGTATCATGATCCCAAGTGGAAGATCAGTAGGTACATGTTGCTTCACATTGTAGACTAACAGGTCAAAAGAAGCTCACAATTGGCCATGTCTCCCACTCTGCCTCTATTCATCAATAGAGAGTTGTTATGCCACAGAATAACTGCATCCTTAAATCTAAAAGTGTATCCTTTCAAAATTAGCTCAAAATATCAGAAAACAATATATTTCATAAAGTGCATGGAGATAGCGGACATAAAAAAGACTGCCAATCATCTGCAGGGATATTAAGGTGGCATCATGTCAAAATTCCTAGCTTTTGTGTCTCGTGATGCTAAACTTATCCCAAACCTCAAATAACCAATGATGCAAATCACTAGTACTATAAACAATAGCCCCATGAACATTTTGATAAAAGTAATCAAGTTTATGAATACAAGTATATATATATATATATCAGAAAAGCTAGTAGCAAAGCCAGAATTAGTACACATACGATCTAATACATGTACAAGAACCTTTGGTGCTGATTCACATAAAATTTTTATGTTAAGATTATGTGTGGAATTTTAGATAGGTAGGAGCTTTCTCACAAAAGAAATAACTGTGAGTGGGTGTATAGATTCCATACTCAAGAATGTGGCACTGCCACTGACAACAGTCAACCTTTTTGCAACTGTAGGAACCAAACATTTTTCATCTAAAGTAACAGAGCGGAAAAGTTAACATAGACATGGAAGATAAGTTTGATGAAATTACTTTGCAGGGTTACCGGACTTTGCAACCAGTCCTTTAGATGTCAATGTTTTCATGCAGCTCCATCCAGTGTACCAGTCCTTCTGAGAACTTGCAAAAGCCCCTGGTTTTGCTTTACTTTTGTCTGGACTGTTCATAATGCAAATTACCTACTTAGTAATGCACTGAAAATAGCAGCAGGAATGAGCAACATTGCGAGTATACTGTGAAAACTGTACCCAATTGCACTTCGTGACAGGCCACTTGCTTCAGTGGCGTCAATAAGCTCTTGCTTCTTCATATGACTCTTCCCATTGATTGTTTCCCTAGAAGGAAAATCAACTGTTACTGTCTGGTTACAAGTAGGAACCTGTTCTAATTCCTATGGTTATATATCATTGTTTACCAAGAGATAGAAAACACTTTCATTTGATGAACAGCAAAAATAATGAAAAATATATCCCCAAGCAAAGCATACCTATGGAGCGTGATCAGTATCGCGTAAGCAGCAGAATTCTTCTGTGGCACATAACGCTTTGACCCTCCTGCTTTCTTCCCTATAGAAATAATAGTGATCTTCATTCTCACCACAGCAGATTAACTTAAAAAACCCTTCCCACAAGAAAGGATAAGGGTACCCTAAAAGAGATGTTCGGTAGGCATGCAATCAATCATAAAAACAGTTACCCTTTTCTCCTGCTGCATTACTTTCCGGGGGAGATAAATCTGGACTAGACTCTGGAAAGGATCCTTTCAGTTGCCTTATGACCCATTTCCCAACGCCCCTGACAACAGTGATAGAACAGGAAACACATTAATACTTTTGAGAATTAGTGGTACATTATATGCTGCTTGATTATATTAACCAAGAAAAATATGTATAGCACTGTGAGGTTCGAGATCTTTGTTCTCTAAATCCAACTTACAAAACAGAAACCGAAGTGTGAAGTCCTACATGAATCCACACTAAAGCCACAGTTACAGTTACAACATTTGCTTATTTATCTACTTCAAAGCAACTAAAATTGGTTTGACGACACGCATTGAGTCAAATTTTTACCATATAGGTGATCAACATATGCGAACGTTATGATTTTACAACCCTGTCCCAGCCTTGAAATCTTAACGAATTTAGACATGCAACAGTTCACCATTCCGGCAAAACCGCCCAATCGAAAATCCCCAAACCAAAATCAATCAAACCCTAGCCGCACTGCAACCTTCAGCCCCCGCAACCGAGAGAAATAATAGAACAAGGGATAGGCAAGGGAAACATGTTATTACTTGATCTGATACAGGTCCTTGAGGGATCGGATGGGCTCCTTGGCGGCGCAGACGTTGCGGTAGGATTTGTAGAGCGTGTGAGCCAGGTTCTCCTTGAGGCCGCCCGGCTTCTCCTCCATCGAGCGCCACTTCTCCAGGACGCACTGCGCGACCGCCTCGTTCTCCCGGAGGTGCACCTTGAGTTGCCTCGCCTCCGGCGCCATCGGCGAGGGTTTGGAGAGGCTGTGGTGGAGGGGGGTCGCCGGATTGGGGGATTAGGGTTTGGGGTTTCAGGTGGGGGAGGAAGAGCCCGCCATTTGTGGGAGGTTTCGGAGGAGTTTTGAGTTTTGAAATCCGGTGTGCTTTTGTTTTTGTTGTTCTGCACTTCCCATCTCTCTTCTTATCCACCCCGAAATTACAAGAAACCCCTCGAATTTAACCTGTTTGATTGCCAGGCCCTCGGAATCATGGGCCTCTCGGGGATGGAATATGGGCCTTGTTAAAAGGAGAGAGAAAAAAGTCCACTTGGACTTGTTAACAACCAAATTTAGTAACATCAGCATCGGAGAGAAGATTGGATCGAAGCAAAGTCGGAAGCGGAGATCGAGTTTGAAAACAGGGCAGGAATCGGCTGATGTCCAGATCGGCTACGACAAGATCGGCTGAGTCTGAGTCGAGCTAAATAAGCCGATATAGCCGATTCCGACAATACGACTTGTGCGCGACATCGGGTTCAAGTTAATGTACTTCAAGACGATTGCCACGCATGGATAGAGTCCTGGGAAGGCAATTGTATCTATTAATTAGGATATTTTATGTGAATTCCTTATAGATAAGTGTGGGCAAAAGTCTGCCGTAAAGACTTATGATATCTTAGAGTTTGTTAGAGATAATGGTCGTGTCCGGTATGGGCATATCTTGTAATCCTCGGGTATAAATAGATCCCGAATCCTATGTAATTTTTAACACACACGTTCAATACAATCTCAGCACATCGCCACCCTTTTTACTTTCGTTTTATTTCGACGAGTTCTTGCTTTCGGGTTGAGCTGCATCGGTTTCGATCTTCAACAAGAGGTTAAATTCGTCGTGATGGATTGCGTTCTTAGGATTAGTGCTTCCATCTTTCATTAATCTAATCTTGTTTATGTAATTCATCAAGTTATCATATATCTTACTAATCTCTAGCAATATCCCATCTAGACTACTATCGGCCAATATCTGTATGCAGAAGACAGCCGATTAGGTTAGATCTTGACGTTGATCTAGATTATATGAGATATCTACCATTTTATGAAACTTCTTAGCGGCTTGATTGTCTAGATATGTTCTTCTTTTCATACTTAATGCTGCATCAAGTTGAGTTTGACCTATTAAGTCGTGCTTAGAATATCGATCTCTAGCTGCTTCTAGTTGCCGATTAGAATAGATTCGGAGTTTCAGCCGATCGTATCTGATTTACATATTTTTCTACTATGTCTCATTGAATGTAAATCTGCCCTTTATATCAAGATATTGCTACCAAGTATGTTAGGGTTTGTTTGATCTTTTATATCTCTTTAATATCTTGATATAGAGTGTATCGAGTATTAGCCGATACATGCTAGATCTATTCTGATCGGCTATGCTATAAACATATATAATCTGTTATTGACATATATTTCGATCTAAGTGAGTTTATACTTCTCGGCATGATGACGATCTATCCCATCACTTGATTTAAGTATATTCTCGATAAAGGAGTATATATCGTTAATATCTATAGCCGATCGAGTAGATTTAGTTCTTCCTTACTTATTCATGACTGCTGATCGATGCATGGATGACATCGGCCCAAAGATAAATGATATGTCATTGGCATCTAGCCGATCGGCTATCATTTATAGATTTAACCACGGTTTCTTTGTTTCTATTTCTTGTTGATTACAGGATCAAATCAACTGGCATGCTAACACATCCGAAGGCGAGCTTTGGACCTGCACTGGAGTTAAGCAGATCTCCCAGGCCACGTGTTTTCTATCAACACGCTTTTGGCACGCCTGGTGGGACTTGATTAGAAGTCAGACGTCAGTTCTCCCTCATGGCCGAGAAACAGGCACCACCACCATCAAGCCCAAGTTCCATTAAAGGCAAGGCATCGAAGCCGGGATTGACTGACATCATTGATGACAATGTCATGCCAATCGATCCAGAGAAATTCACGCCTGAGCAGAAGCAGGAGCTTGAAGCAACGCTGCAGCAGGCACGGGACCAGTTCCTGAACTCATTCATGCAGACTCGCAAGGGAACGCTTGTTTAGAAGTATAAGATGAAAGTGGTTGCTGATAGTCCTGGAACCGGTTCTTCTAAAGATGGAGAGGTGAAACAAGCTCCAGAAGGCTCGGCTCAGCCGAGCAATAAGGGCGCTACTGATGGTTCTCTAGGAAATCAAGGCGACAACCCTCATGGAGTCCATGGAGTACAGGGTGATGGAGTGCATGGAGCCCAAGGTGATGGTGCTCAAGGGGCGTAAGGACGAAATCTTAATCAGAATAATGAGTTAGCACAAGATTTTTTCAACAACTTTCAAGATCGGGTTGATTACGCTGTGCATCATGCTCTGATCAATCAGTCCGGGGTTTTAGTCAATACATTGTCAAACATGATGAAGACAATAGTCAATGGTTCGATAGCCGAGCATCAGGCCATAGGCCCAGTTTACTTGCAAGGAGGTGTCTTCCCGAATTATCGATCTTTGATCACTGATGTTCAGCCATCTATCCAAGCGATTCCCTCTGTTGCACCCACAATTCAGTCAACGGCGCCAGCGTCAAATCCCCTACTTGCTACATCAGCTATGGCGCCAGGCCAGCCGATGGACCCTCGGTTGTTAATGAGGGAACATCCATAGTCTACTAGACAGATCACGAATCAGCCGACCCAAGATCAAGTTGCGGCCATGTTTTTGCCACCTCCACCTATTGTTGATCCAGTGCAGCAGCAGCCGATTCAGCAGACACCACCAATCCAGCCAGTTGTACAGCCGATCCAACAACAGGTCGTACAACCAGCTCAGCAAACACCAAGACAGCAGCCTCTGCAACCGATTCAGCAAACGCCACCAAGGCAGCGGCTTCAGCCGATCCAACAGACTCCGGTACGACAGCAGATTGTCCAGCCGATTCTGCACCCGGGGTCAGCAAATGCATCGGCTGGGTTCGCAGCACCTGGTGGGCAACCTGCACAGCAATTTGTAAACCAAGTCGTCCCAGAGCTTTTGGTTCACCATGCACAACCGGATGGCACGGTGGTGCCTCAGATGGTTCCCGAGCACTTGGTACGCAATATCCAGCTGAATCTTCATAACTACCAAGGGGGAAACTTGAGCTATCAATATCAGCCTCCTTCCCCGCAAGTCCAATATCAGCCAGGGGGATTGGCTCAGCCCCAGTTTGAATCTCAGTTTGGTCAATTCGAGCCCATGCAGCAACAACCACAAGGAGCAGCTCAGCAACGACCGTGGGCCGATGTGATTGCCGATGTAATGAGGGAGCAATTTGGGCTTAAACCAAAAGAAACTGGAAGTTTGTATCGACAGCCTTACCCTGAGTGGTTTGAAAGAGTTCCTCTTCCCAATCGGTTTAAAGTTCCAGATTTCTCTAAGTTTTCGGGACAAGAGGGCGTGTCGACTTATGAGCACATCAGCCGATTCCTTGCTCAGTGCGGTGAAGCATCGGCTATAGATGCCTTGAGAGTTAGGTTGTTCCGGTTATCTCTGTCCGGATCAGCTTTTACTTGGTTTTCCTCTTTGCCATATGGGTCAATCAATAGTTGGGCCGATTTGGAGAAGCAATTCCACAGCTATTTCTACAGTGGGGTCCATGAGATGAAGTTGTCCGACTTGACAGCGATCAAGCAGCGGCATGATGAACCCGTGCACGAGTATATTCAGAGGTTCAGAGAGATGAGGAATAAGTGCTTTAGCTTGAGTTTAACTGATGCTCAGTTAGCCGATTTGGCCTTCCAGGGTATGATTCCTCCAATCAGGGAGAAATTCTCATCCGAAGACATCGATAGCTTATCGCATCTGATACAGAAGGTAACCTTGCATGAGCATAGGTCGGCGGAAGTCAGGAAAAGCTCTAAGAAAGTTAATCACGTTTGTCCATATATGTATGGGTCGGATGACGAAGAAGATGATTCTGAGATAGCTGCAGCCGAATGGGTGAGGAGTAAGAAAGTTATACCATGCCAATGGGTGAAAAGTCATGGGAAAGAGGAGAAGTATGACTTTGATATCACCAAAGCTGACAAGATTTTTGATTTGCTACTCCGAGAAAAGCAGATTCAGCTTCCTGCTGGTCATACGATCCCATCGGCTGAGGAATTAGGCAAGAGGAGATATTGCAAATGGCACAATCCTGGGTCTCATTCTACTAATGATTGTAAGGTCTTTAGACAGCAAATCCAGGTTGCCATTGAAGGGGGAAAAAATAGGTTTGATGATTCCAAGAAGCCGATGAAGGTCGATGGGAATCCTTTTCCCGTTAATATGGTGCATACAGCTGGTCAAGCAGCCGATAGAGCCCGTGCAAAGGGTTTTCAAGTAAATTCGGCTAAGATTATCAACAAGTATCAGAGGAAGTATGATAAGCAGCAGGAAAGGCGTTACGAAGAATACGACGATGGTTTTGATCCTTATTGGGGTTGCGAATTCTTCAGATTCTGCTGGAATGAAGGGATGAGGTTGCCATCTATTGAAAACTGCCCTGGATGCAGTGATATCATCGAGGGCTCGAGCCGATCATATAATAGGGATAATCGGTTGAGACAGGCAAGACTCCCTGTTCATCAGAGATTGGGTCCGATGAATCAGGATTGCGGTCAAGAGGAAGAGGCGATCAGGAAGAATCAATGGTGTCCTTCTGGTATTTTCACGAAGAATCAGAAGAGGAGGGTCCAGAGATTGAGGAGCAGGGAGCGTTTTCAGGAGGTTGAGGAGGAAATCAACCATCGGCTGAGGAAACCAAAGCCAAGACAGGAGTGGAGTGTCAAGAATCAGGTTCCCGTAGCCGATGATGCTGCAGCTGATGAGGTGAAGAGGTTGGCAAAAGGAAAGAGTGTTATAGCGGCACCGATTAACATGGTCTTTACATTGCCAGCTGAATTCGGGATTGATCAAACCGATGTTGACGAAGTGGAAGGGGAGTCGGCTAAGTTGGTCATGTCGCCAGAACAAGCAGTATTCGAGAAACCTGAGGGGACAGAGAATCGGCATCTTAAACCATTATATATAAACGGCTACGTCAATGGGAAGCCGATGTCTAAGATGATGGTCGATGGTGGGGCCACGGTGAATTTGATGCCTTATGCTACGTTCAGGAAGCTGGGTAGGAACGCCGAGGATCTCATCAAGACAAATATGGTGCTCAAAGACTTTGGTGGTAATCCATCGGAGACCAAAGGTGTTCTAAATGTGGAGTTGACAGTCAGCAGCAAGACTATTCCTACCACCTTTTTTGTCATCGATGGGAAGGGTTCGTACAACTTGTTGCTTGGAAGGGATTGGATTCATGCCAATTGTTGCATCCCTTCGACTATGCATCAATGTTTGATTCAATGGCAAGGCGACAAGATAGAGATCGTGCTAGCCGACAGGTCAGTTAATGTTACCAGTGCCGATTTAGCCCTTTGGGAGATGGATGGCCTTGATTGTTTATCTGGAAAAGTCTGGGATGGAGATTTTCTAAAAGTGTCCGATTCTGATATACAGCCAATCGAAGATGGAGAACCCAAGCTATTACTTTGAGGGCGTCGTGGAGGGTTCGAATGTCTATGCTAAGGATACCGTAGATGATCTCGATGACAAGCAGGGCCAATGTTTTATGTCGGCCGATGGTTTGAAGAAATAGACATAGGACCAGGCGATCGGCCAAGGCCGACATTTATTAGCAAAAATTTGTCTCCAGAGTTTAGAACCAAGTTGATAGAGCTCCTAAAAGAGTTTAGAGATTGCTTCGCTTGGGAGTACTATGAGATGCCCGGACTTAGCCGATCGATTGTTGAGCATCGGCTACCTATCAAGCCAGTGGTTAGACCATGCCAGCAACCTCCAAGGAGATGTAAAGCCGATATGCTCGAACCTGTTAAAGCTGAGATTAAACGATTGTATGATGCTGGTTTTATTCGTCCCTGCCGATATGCTGAATGGGTCTCTAGCATAGTTCCAGTTATTAAAAAGATTGGCAAGGTCAGGGTGTGCATTGATTTTCGAGATTTGAATAAAGCTACACCGAAGGACGAATATCCAATGCCAGTAGCCGATCAGCTGGTTGATGCCGCATCAGGGAACAAAATTTTGAGTTTTATGGATGGGAACGCAGGATATAATCAGATCTTTATGGCTGAGGAAGATATCCATAAGACAACTTTTAGATGCCCTGGTGCAATCGGCTTATTTGAATGGGTCGTCATGACTTTCGGCTTGAAGAGTGCTGGAGCAACATACCAAAGGGCCATGAATTATATATATCATGATTTAATCGGCTGGTTGGTTGAAGTCTATATTGACGATGTGGTTGTTAAATCTAAAGAGGTGGAGGACCACATAGCTGATTTAAGGAAAGTTTTTGAGAGAACTAGAAAGTATGGCTTGAAGATAAATCCGGCAAAATATGCTTTTGGTGTGTCAGCTGGCCAGTTTTTGGGATTTCTTGTTCATGAGAGGGGGATTGAGGTGACTCAAAGGAGCGTTAATGCGATCAAGAAAATTCAGCCCCCAGAAAATAAGACAGAGCTACAAGAGATGATCGGCAAGATAAATTTTGTTAGAAGGTTTATTTCTAATTTGTCCGGGAGGTTGGAACCTTTTACACCCTTATTGAAGTTAAAAACCGATCAGCAATTCACTTGGGGGGCAGAGCAGCAAAAGGCTTTGGATAATATCAAGGAGTATCTCAGCTCTCCTCCTGTTTTGATTCCTCCACAGAAAGGGATACCGTTTAGGTTATATTTATCGGCTGGTGAGAAGTCAATCGGCTCTGTTCTGATTCAAGAATTGGAAGGGAAGGAGCGAGTTGTGTTTTATCTCAGTCGACGGCTCTTGGATGCTGAGACTCGGTATTCTCCCGTGGAGAAGTTATGCTTGTGCCTGTATTTTCTGTGTACAAGGTTGAGGCATTATCTGTTATCTAACGAGTGCACTGTTATATGCAAAGCCGATGTAGTCAAGTATATGCTGTCGGCTCCAATATTAAAGGGACGAGTTGGGAAGTGGATATTTTCCTTGACTGAGTTTGATCTTCGGTATGAATCACCGAAAGCGATTAAGGGATAGGCTATAGCCGATTTTATTGTAGAACATCGTGATGATTCGATTGGCTCGGTCGAGATAGTGCCATGGACTTTATTCTTTGATGGATCGGTATGCACTCATGGTTGTGGCATCGGCTTGGTTATAATTTCCCCTAGGGGGGCATGCTTCGGGTTTGCCTATACTATTAAACCATATGCGACTAATAATCAGGCTGAATATGAAGCAGTGCTCAAGGGTTGCAATTACTCAAGGAAGTTGAAGCCGATACTATTGAAATCATGGGGGATTCTTTGCTAGTAATCAGCCAATTGGCAGGAGAATATGAATGCAAGAATGATACATTGATGGTTTATAATGAGAAGTGCCTGGAACTAATGAAAGAGTTTTGGCTGGTTACTTTAAAGCATGTATCTCGAGAACAAAATCTTGAAGCTAATGATTTGGCTCAAGGGGCATCGGGGTATAAGCCGATGATCAAAGATGTTAAAGTTGAAATTGCAGCAGTATCAGCCGATGATTGGAGGTATGATGTGCATCAGTATTTGAGTAATCCTTCTCAATCGGCTCCCAAGAAATTAAGATATAAGGCATTAAAGTATACACTATTGGATGATGAGCTTTATTATCGGACGATTGATGGGGTATTACTTAAATGCTTGAATGCCGATCAGGCTAAGGTTGCAATCGGCGAAGTTCACGAAGGGATCTGTGGTACTCATCAATCGGCTCACAAGATGAAGTGGTTGCTTTGGCGTGCAGGGTACTTTTGGCCGACAATGCTGGAAGATTGTTTCAAATATTGTAAGGGATGTCAAGATTGTCAGAAGTTTGGAGTGATTCAGCGAGCACCGGCGTCGGCTATAAATCCTATTATTAAACCATGGCCGTTCAGAGGTTGGGGAATTGATATGATCGGTACGATAAACCCACCATCGAGTAAAGGGCATAAATTTATATTGGTGGCAACTGATTATTTCACCAAGTGGGTAGAGGCAATTCCTTTGAAGAAGGTTGATTCTGGGGATGCTATTCAATTTGTTCAGGAACACATAATCTATCGATTTGGTCTTCCTCAAACTATTACTACGGATCAAGGTTCAATCTTCGTGTCCGATGAGTTTGTTCAGTTTGCTGATAGCGTGGGTATCAAGTTGTTGAATTCTTCACCTTATTATGCACAAGCTAATGGGCAAGCCAAGGCGTCTAATAAGAGTTTGATTAAGTTGATCAAGCGGAAGATTTCTGATTATCCTCGGCAATGGCATACTCGATTGGCCGAAGCATTATGGTCTTATAGGATGGCTTGTCATGGATCGATTCAAGTTCCTCCTTACAAACTTGTTTATGGACATGAGGCTGTTTTGCCATGGGAAGTTAGAATCGGCTCTCGACGAACGGAGTTGCAAAACGATTTAACGGCCGATGAGTATTACAATCTTATGGCTGATGAGAGGGAAGATTTGGTTCAGTCACGATTGCGAGCCCTTGCGAAGGTTACTAAAGATAAGGAACGTGTTGCTCGACATTATAATAAGAAAGTTGTGTCTAAAGATTTTTCGGAGGGAGAACTTGTATGGAAGCTGAGTTTGCCGATTGGTACTCGTGATAGTAAATTCGGCAATTGGTCGCCGAATTGGGAAGGACCGTTCCTAATTCATAAGGTTGTTTCTAAGGGAGCATATATGTTGCAAGGGCTTGACGGGGAAGTCTATGGGCGAGCGCTCAATGGCAAATACTTGAAGAAATATTACCCAAGTGTGTGGGTTCACGCATGATCGGCTACTATTGCCAATACACGACAGCCGATGTGTTTACATCGCCTTGAGATGGCCGATATTGTTATATCGCCCTTAGTTGTTTATAGGAAAATCGTATAAACAATTTTCGTATTACATCGCCTTGAGATGGTATGAAAATCGTTTTTTTTCTAATCTTTCTACATCGGTTGTGGTTTGCCGATGTACAATGGCCGATATTGTTATATCGCCCTTAGTTGGTGCATAATTTTATCAATGCTCTCGCCATTATAAAACTAGGGGGCATATATATATCAGATTCATAAAATTTTTTGCGCAAATTTCAAAGGATTGTTCCAACAGTTCAGTATCAGAATGTTTTAGCCGATTACAAGAATTCTAAGTCCTATTGCACTAAGATTACAGTGATAAGTATCGCTGGATAGCCGATATAGCTTTCTGCCTAATCTGCTCTACTTCTTCTATGGCTTGGGCATCTTGAGCATTGGTTCCAGGGATAACTTTCAGGGACTTGGTCAGTTCAGCAACATGCTTAATAGCCGATTTGAGTCTTGTTTTTTGTTCTTCAATAGATTTGGGGAGATCGGCTAGTTTCTTGTGTTCCATATCTAGCTCAGCATTACATTCTTCAAGTTGTGCTAAGAGTTCAATTTTGTGAGCCTCAAGCCGATCAATGTTAGATTTGATTGGTCCTTCAGATAATTGATCAAGCTTGGACTTCTCTTCATGCACAAGTTGTCGGTTGGCTTGGATAGTGGCTTCAATGTCCTTACGTTCTCGCCGTTCAGCCAGTCTTAACTTGGCTTTCTCCAGTTTGAATTGGTGTTGCTCAGGGTAAACATCTAGAGTAAGGATATCGGCTAATTCATCTGGGATTAAGGCTTGAATCTCATGCAGCCGAGCCCTGATTGAGCCACAGTCAACTACCAAACTATCTAGCGATGATGCCTCTAGCCGATCCAAAATACTTCCTAGAGTTTTCTTCACATCATCAGATAAAGGAGCCAATGCTTTGCTTGTGGTATCTTCTTCTCCTTCATCAAGATAGTCTCACATCATCAGATAAAGGAGCCAATGCTTTGCTTGTGGTATCTTCTTCTCCTTCATCAAGATAGTCTATGATATCGAAAGAGAAAAGATCGGCTAAGACCTGCAGGGACAATTTAGAAGCAGTTAGAGGTTAAACAAGTGTAGCCGATCTGAATGCTTGTTATGATAAAAGAAATTTACTGGGATAGCAGGAGCAGCTGGTTGTTCTTCTTCCTCGATGTGATAACTTCCCGCAGCTGAAGTGGTCTGATCAGTTGATGATTGTTGAACAGGAGGAGAAGGAGGAGGTGAAGGCTGAAAGGAAGCAAGTGTAAGATAGAATCGGCTAAAAAATTAACTAATGAAAGTTAAAACTATCTTACTGGTGAAGTTGGTTTAGATGTTGTTGCAGCCGATTTCTTCTTCACTGCAGTCTTCTTTTTCTGCAATTATAAGACTTGGGAATGATCGGCTATAAGACAAAATAATCACGAAAGAGATTAACGAGAAACACTTACCCTTGAGAAATGAACTGGAGCAGAAGGAGTTGGAGAGGTTTGTTTAGGCAAAGCCGATGGTGTTCTTTCAGTGTCACTTACCTCGGCTGCGGCCTGATCAACCTCATCTCCGATGGCTTCTTCATCCAGAGCTTGTTCGATGGATGGATCCAGGGTAGGCAGATCATCAGCTGGCTTGGTTTTCTTTGTCTTCTTCTCCTTAATTGGGGCTATGATGCTTACAACCGACGATCTGGTTTTCCTCTTTTTGCTGGCATCGGCTGGTTCTCTAACGAGCCCTTGAAGAAGAGCTGAGGTCTTGGGGGCATCATAGCCGATAACTGGAGGAGACAGCCCACCTCCGTTAGGAATCAAACCTGGGGCATACTGGATGTCTTTGCCGCTGTTGCTTTGGTGAGGAGGGGAAGATTCTGTTGTCTGCAAACCAAAAGGATGATTGGTTAAGATTAATCGGCCAAACAGTTATTTAACTAAAATTGAGCGAAGTTGGAGGCTTACTTGGGGGACAACATCTGGAAAGAGATCTGTCATATACATCGAAGCTGGTTGGTGAAATAAATGCAGTTTCCATTCACCCCACCACCTATCGAAGCTTTTGCTTCTGAATGTTGCCAGTTCTATGTTGCCAATACTGCCCAGAGGGGGTCCTTGAAGGCTAAGCAGCCGATCCATCATCAGGGTTGATGAAATTCCTCCTCGGCATTGGATCTTGTCGGCAAAGAACAAGTCGATTGGGAGTTGGCCCATTCCGAGTTGTCTAGCTGAGCTCATTGGATGATAGAATTCGTAAGAAGCTTGGATGTTTCTTCCTTGATGAATGCCAACAGGGAGGACACATGGGCTGATTGCAGCCGAGAAGATTTCCCTGGATGATTGGTATACTTCATGGTTGATGTCTTCGAATCTGAAGTCCACTGGGTGCTCAAGTTGTGCAGAGTCTTCATAAAGGAACCAGATTCTAGCATCTTTCTGAAAGCCTTCATAGAAGCTACAAAACCAATCCTTGAGCAGTTCAGCCGATAGTTTTGCTCCGGCATCAGTTGGTGTAGAAGCGTATTCTCCATAGGATGTGCATCTCCGATGAGTACGCTCTTCTCCATCATCATCTACAATCGGCTCTAGTATTGGGAATTCAGTTTCTGATACGGATGGCCGATTGGCAACCTTCATGACTATCAGGTTTAACCAGGTTTGCAGTAGCCACCAGGGTCCACCTGCTCCAACTACTGAGCCGACTGCTATCTTAGCCGATGCATTGCTCAGCATCTGGTATAGATAGCCGAGGAGAATTTTGCCCAAGGGGAATTGTCTCTTTGTTTCTAGAGCTTCAGCCAGAAATTGCCAGTTGGTTGTGGGGCCACAACTTGATCCACAAAAAAGAAATTTTCTAGCCACATTAATAGGAAAGCCACATGTTCTCGAGGGGTGACCGAGCCCTGGCCCATGTATGCCGCCATATAGCCTGACCAACCCCCTATACTTTTGGTTTTAAAGTCGTATTGGTTCTTTGTGTTCAAATTCATAGGGTTGGCCGATGAGGTAACATCCAGACCTGTGATCATAATGATATCTATGAGAGTTGGAGTCATCGGCCCTTGATTGAACAGAAAGGCATTGGTAGTGTTTGACCAGAAGTAAGAAGCAGCTGCCATCAGGGGTTCATCTTTGGCCGAGTTCGCTATAGTAAGGTCAAGTGCTTGGCCGATTCCAATTTCATCCCAGTGAACTCTCTTGCTGGCTGATACACGTTTGAACCATGTGGTCCAGCTCTTTTCTGGTGGAACTTTCTCTAGGGATGACCAGGATTTGAAGGTATTCTTCCAGTGACCTAGATCTGGGTTGGTTAATCTGAAGGGGATCCTATTGGTTTCACCAATAATAAACTCGGTGGGGTCTGGATTGCCGATTGGGCCAAGAAAGTAGTGATTTTCATGCGCCAGGCTGGGAATCGCAACTAGGTTGGAAAGGTGCTGCAAATCCAAAGCAATTCAGAGGGAGAGAGTGATATCAGATTGAAGAAGATCGATTTGCTGCTAAAGAAGGGGATTTAGCCGATGAGAAATTACCTCAGCGTATTCGGCCGATGGTGCACCAAGTGGGCTGGCGGAAGACGACATTGGTGCGGGCGGAGATCTCGCCGGGAAGGAAGTCGCCTAGGAATCGCCTTTGTGCCGGGGGAATCGCCGAGAAGAGAGAGAAAAGGTTTCGCTTGAGCGGTGAAAACAGAAGTCACGGCGTGAGATTTCTCGGGGGTAACAGGTAGTATTTAAAGCGCTGGAATAACGGTTAAAAGTGGCGGAGTGCGAGACTTGCTCGGAGTTGGCTTATGGCAAATCCGGAACATTATCAAATATCCCGGACTTGGGGGGGCATGTGTTAACAACAAAATTTGGTAACATCAGCATCGGAGAGAAGATTGGATCGAAGCAAAGTCGGAAGCGGAGATCGAGTTTGAAAACAGGGCAGGAATCGGCTGATGTCCAGATCGGCTACGACAAGATCGGCTGAGTCTGAGTCGAGCTAAATAAGGAAAAAGGATTTTCCCAGGGATTTAATATTGTGCTTTGCTTATTTTAATTGGTTAAAATTATTTCCAAGGCTCTGAAAATTCCACTAAAAATCCTGTTAGCATATTTTAACATGTAGAATCCAAGAAAAATTCCACATACCGATTCCGATTATTATTTGCATTTATTAATTTAGGGATTCAACTCTAGGTTAAATTAAACAATTTCTTCCGACGATTTATTCTAAGAATTTAGAGCAAGGGAGGGGAACTTCAGGGCGTGACATTTACCGTGAATCGTGTCTAGCTCAGCGGTTTAGTCGCAGCCATTGTTGAGTCGTTCGATCGTTCGTTCGAACGAGGCGTCTGCGTGCTTCGTTCGTTCGTCCGTGTTGAGTCGTCCTTTAGTTTAGAGCCATTCAGAGCCGCCGGTTCCGTTCGCCGGTTTCGGTTGATCATTTGGGTGATCCCGTGTCACGTAGAATTGACTCGTTAAGTCGGTATCTTGTGAGGCTCGCTTGCATCCGTTGAATCTTGGTCAACTCTCGGTCAAGATTAATCTCAGCCATATAAATCCTTTCCTCTCTTTTCAATGGCATATTAGTCCTTATTATCATATGTCATCTACCAAATATGATCTAATCTATTTCCGGAGGTTGCTTTAATCTTTTATCTCAGTTATAAATCATTTGTAAATGATTTAATTAATATGGAATTGTCTTTTTCTTTAATAGGTTTAATTGGAATTAAATCTTGTAAAATTCGTAACTAATTCATATGAAATCGGAATGAGGCCGTTCAAGTCTCATAATTAATCTAAAATCATGATCTACATGTTTGTTTACTTTATATGTACTGTTTATTAGGAGTTTCTTAGTATTTTTCCTCGTTTTGCGTGTTAGCTTGTCGTTTCCGTCGTTTCGAAGGTTCGCAGTATATATCGATATAAGGATTATATATTGTTAATATCTACAGCCGATCGAGTAGATTTAGTTCTTCTTTACTTGTTCATGACTGCCGATCGATACATGGATGACATCGGCCCAAAGATAAATGATACGTCATCGGCATCTAGCCGATCGGTTATCATTTATAGATTTAACTACGGTTTCTTTGCTTCTATTTCTTGTTGATTACAGGATCAAATCAACTGGCATGCTAATACATCGGAAGGCGAGCTTTGGACCTGCACTGGAGTTAAGCAGATCTCCCAGGCCACGTGTTTTCTGCCAACACCTACAAAAGAAAATCAAGCTCTTTTATGTACCTAAAGTTGTTTGGGTCCTTGGAGGTTTAAGACCAAAGTTTTGGGCACCCAAATGGCATTCTTTTTACCACCAAGTATAGGGGAACCCACATATCTAGCAATATTACTACCATCATGAGCCTTCCTAAGCATATAATGAGAATCAAACGTGCATGTCTTAGAAGGCTTACCACCAGGGCAATCATTCACCAAATGCCGAACCTCACGACACTTGGAGCAATACTTACCATTGCTCTTGACAAAACGAGTGGCACGGTGAGAAGGTTTCTTACCCTTCTTTGGAATGAATCCAAGTCCCTCCTTGTTAAGGATGCACCATTGCTCACTCAAAATCTTGTCAAGAGTGTCCTTATCCTTGAGGCATCCCTCCAAACTCTTGTTGAGTTTGGCCACTTGCTCCTTAAGCTCATTGTTCTCAACAACAAGTGAGGCATCACAAATAGAAACACAAGAGCTAGAGCTAGAGCTAGGCATATCCATAAGATCATCACAAGAGGTAGAAATGCTAGATGATGCAATATGAGGAATATGACAAGAAGCACTATCATCAAGCAAGTCATAAGATATGCCAACATCAATGTGAGCTCCATGTTGAGTAGTGAAAAGGAGGTTGTCATGAGCTTCCTTAAGCTTCTCATGAGAAATGGCGAGTCTCTCGTGAGAAGTCTTTAGCTCCTCATACAAGACCTCCAAAGAAGCATGATCCTTCTTTAGAGCCTTGAACTTGACGATCTCCTTTTCACTATACGCATGGAGCTCCTCAAACATACTCACAAGCTCATCATAGGAAACATCATCACAATCATCATCACTCTCACTATCACTAAGAGATGTTACCTTAGAAGAGTCCTTTGCCATGAGACAAAGTGGAACAAAGAGTGATGGAGCCTCCTTGATGGCAAAAACGGCCATCTTCTTCTTCTTGGAGCTTGCATCATCACACCTTCTTCTTCGGACCCGGATGAGGTGGAGCTCTCCTCATTTGAGTCCCATTGCCCGATGAAGGCCTCAATCTTCTTCCCTTCCTTCTTAACCTTCTTCATGAGCTTGTAGCCTCCACTCTTCTTCTTGGATGACTTGTCTCCATCATAAGCCTTGGAAGGGCACTTGGAAGCAAAGTGTCACTTCTCACCACACTCAAAGCACCTCAAGTTGGAGAGAGTCTTGTTGGGTCTTATATTTCTTCTCCAATTGGAGTTGGAGCCCCTTCCTCTCTCTCCTTTGTTCTTCCCAAGAGATCATTGAACCTTTTAGCAAGAAGGGCAATCTCTTCCTCCAAGTCATCATTGGCTTCATTCACCTTGTTCTTCCCCTTGTCTTCAACTTTGGCTTGGAGAGCAATGCACTTCTTGGATGGTGAGGCTTCCTCCATCTCCTTCTTCTTCAACTTGTACATGTCATTGGTGTTGATCTTCCCCAAGAGGCTTGCGGGTGTCACCCTTGACATGTCGGAGTTGATGAGCATGGTGACTAGGGTTTCATACTTCTCCGGTAGAGCCCTAAGCATCTTCTGGGCAACCTCAAGATCGGTGTAGGTTGCCCCAAGCCCCTTGAGATCATTCACAATGACATTGAACCTCCCATACATGTCATTCACACTCTTATGAGGCAACATGGAGAATGTCTCATATTGGATCTTGAGGAAGTGAAGCTTGGCATCCTTGTACTCACTTGTGCCCTCATGGATCTCTGCCAACTTGTTCCAAATCTCATATGCGATCTCAAGGTTGCTCACTCTATCGAACTCCTCTTGGCTCAAAGAGTTGAACAAAGCATTCATGACTTGAGCATTGAGTTGGAGGTTGCGGTGATCAATCTCCGTCAAGGGCATGCCGGTGAGATAGCAAAGCCTACATCCACAATACTCCAAATATGGAAGCTTATAGCTTTGAGGTGAGTAGACATTTTAATTTTCCAAGTGGAGTAGTTTGTGCTATTGAACATGGGAGCCTTCCCTACATGGTTCACCTCGTTCGACATCTTCTCTCTAGGCGGTGAAGCCCAATCAAGAGAGACCAAGCTCTGATACCACTTGTAGGATCAAGATGTCGACTAGAGGAGGGTGAATAGGCGATTTAAAATTAAATGACACCTAATCAAAACTAACCTAAGTTGCTAGGCTCGGTGAGGGACAAGTCTAACTAAGCAACTTATGTTTTGCAATCCTAAAGTGAAAGTGGCTCAAGTATATCACTAGGAAAGTAAATCACAATTCCTAAGTCTAGTTTAGCAATCCTAGGGTGAAATGATCTCAAGTATGTCTCTAGGAATGTAAATTGCACAAATGTAAATGTGGAAAATAAAAGAGACAATGAGACGAGGAATTTTTCACCGAGGTTCGGAAACTCGCCGGTTTCCTACTCCCTGTTGAGGCGAGCCCAACTCCACCACTCAACCACGAAGCCACCGCACGCCCCCTTCGTCAAGGGGTGGGCAAGGCGGGATCGGCGGTTTTGGAAGATGGTTTCGCTGACGTGGCGCTTTGATTTGATCTAAGCGGCTGACTTCGCATGTGGGACCTACATGTCAATGTCACATTTTCTTTCTCTCTTTTCTATTTTCCCCTCTTTTTCTCCCTCTTTTTCTCCAGGCGCTGGGAGTGGGCGGTGGCTGACGGCGAGAGGAGCTAGTGGCCGTCTTCGGCTTCGACGTCTTTCCTCCAGGACACTAGTCAAACACATGCGAGTACCGTAGAGGATAGGTAAGATGTTAGAATGAAGGAACTCAGTATGATTAGTCCTTTTGTAGTTGGATTGTAATAAATCAAGCTGATAGATGTCTGTTATGCTTCTGGTTGTTATGTTTCTGCCGTGCAGCTGCTTACTGGTTCAGCTGCTTTTGCTTAAGCAATTCAGTTTGTTGACATCACTTGAATGTAACCAGAAAACAATTTATTCTGTTGCTCAAGTAAAACACCTCTTCCAGGAGATATGAAAACATTGTGAACCAAGTGCTCTTTGGTTGATCAAGCTGGAATTTAACATATATTTTTTTTCTGGTTTCACAACGCTTAATCTTCATTGAATTATGGGACAGGCTGCGAGAAAGAAGGCACTTAAAGGATGGGATCCAACATTCATAAAGAGAATTTTTTTTTTTTGTCCAGATTCTGATAAGCTGTAGTTGTAAAATCTAGAAAATGAACTAGAAACCAGAAACTAGAAAACCCAGCTTTTTCAGATTCTATGAAGCTTAAGCTCCGCCAAACAAGCCCTTAGTCTTGAATTGCGACTTGTATTTAAAAGTTGAGAAGTGCTTTGGATTTACTAAGTACACACATCTTGATGCAATAAAGTTAATCTACTTGCAAGAAGTTTCATCATGTTGTGTTTTCTATTCTTTGGCGGTCAGACCATGCGCATATGGGTGTTCGAACCAGCGAAGGCTCGACAGCCAAACGGTGGCGTAAGGGCGGTTAGATAGGTGCATCTACTTGAATCGTCAGACCGACTTCACAAGTTAGTCCCTATGGAGTTTTGAGTTCTTTTAATCTTAAAAGAGATTTGATTGTTTGGTTCTTCCTACTATTTAACCCTCGTATGATAGGTTTGGTTATCATATTTGATTCTACATTGTGAAACTAATATATCTAATGTATGATTGAAGTTAGTGTCAAGAATAATAATATGTACCTGTTCGGGTTAATGACTAGTCTATACATATATTTGAGTACTTTTACTAAATTATTTAAAATTCAAAATTAGTCACTGACGTGAACTTTTCGTTTAATGTAATCCTCCATAATTTTAAATTAATGTAACCAACCTCATTTCTGTTAACAACCAAATTTGGTAAGTATTTGTATCAGGAAAGGGGATCTGGTCGAAGAAGAGTTGGAGGCAGAGATCGAGTTCTGCAACAGAGCAAGAATCGGCTGGAGTCTGGATCGGCTACGGTTAGGATCGGCTACGGCTAGGATCGGCTAATGTTGAGTTAAGCTAAATAAGCTGGTATAGCCGATCCTGACAATACAACTTGTGCGCGACGTCAGGCTCGGGTTGATGTGCTTCAAGATGATTGCCACGCATGGATGGAGTCCTGGGAAGGCAATTGTATCTATTAATTAGGATTATTTATGTAAATTCTTTAGAGATAAGTGTGGGCAAGAGTCTGCCGCAAAGACTTGAGATATTTTAGAGTTTGTTAGAGATAATGGTCGTGGCCGGTACGGGCATATCTTGTAATCCTCGGGTATAAATAGACCCCGAGCCCTATGTAATTGAACACACACATTCAATACAATTCCGGCGCATCGCCACCTTTCGTTTTTGTTTTATTTCGACGAGTTCTTGCTTTCGGGTTGAGCTGCATCGGTTTCGATCTTCAACAAGAGGTAAAACTCGTTATGACGAATTATGTTCTGCGAAGCTAAAAATAAACTAGCAAATTTGATCGCCCTACACCTCGATCAATTTAAAACTAAAGCACTAGTTTTACCGTCTTCTTTTCTTCGCTTCGCGCCATCAAATTTTAATCCATCGATAATCATCCATGCGCACATATGACGTAGTACTAATACAAAATATATAACTCAAAGAGAAACGGTTAGTCCACAATTAGCGCTTGTCATTAATTACCAAAATTAACAACGGGGGCCTTAGTTTTTTTATTTTTTCTATATTTAATGCTCCATACATGTGTCCAAAGATTCGATGTGATGTTTTTGGGAAAAAAATTGGGAACTAAACAAGGCCTATATATACGTATCTCTTCTCTTCTATACTAGCAAATATGTCCGTGTGTTGCACCGGATGAATATCAACTAATTATGAATGGTTAAGATTGCTTAGGTACTTATAACACATATGCATAAAAATCTTGAATTTGTACATACCTCGCAAATATCTCCAAATTATACAGGGAAATATAAAAACATATTTCATATTGTATACACATTCAGATTCATGTCGCACATGCGTGAGATATTCCAAATTTTCTACACATTCAGAACATATTCCAACTTTCACAAATTTTCACAAATGGGGGGCAGTTATAGCTCTGGCTTCACCTTCCTCTGCAAAAGAGAAAAGGTAAAGGCATCCGCAATGGTAAAGAAACATGCACTTTGTAGTATTGAAATAAAATTCACTCAAAAATCTTTAGCGGAATATGTTCAAATTCTAGAAATAATTTAATATTTAAGGAAATAATAATTATCTTTTCATTGGTTTCATTTATCTAAAAATAATTTACCGAGTGATCAAATAATTGATCATAATTTCCTCGCAATTTAAAATGTAAATAGTGCCAAACAAATTTCTGTAAATCTAAAACTAAAATTAAATCAGTTGCTTAAAAAATAAATTGATTTCAGCCTAAAAGGCTCAAACCGACATGGCACTGTGTGGCAGACAAGCGCGTGTCACGGCGGGCTAGCCAGGCTAGAAGGCCTAGCGAACAGTGCGGGCAGCCCAATGCAAGAGAGATGATGGTCGTCTGAGATTCTAGCCGCTCCGCTGAAATTGTGGGGAAAACCTAGCCCAGATTCTTCTCGATCCTCTTTCTCCCTGACGATGAGCAAGCGAGAGAGAGGAAACGGCGATGGTGGCGGTGACGGCGGTCCAGCGAGGTGGCACCCGCACGGCGGGAATCCATCGCGCGGCTCCAACCTTCCGTCGATTGCCGAGGGACAAAACCCTAATCCCATTCTCTTCTCCCAAATCCCCTTCTCTCTGGCACGTTCGAGCAAGCGAGCAGCAGCGATGGTGGCGATGGTGGTCCAGTGAGGTGGCACGCACGCAGCGGGGAATCCGCCATGCGGCTCCAACTCTTTTCTGGCTGGGGGCGTTGCGGAGAACGGCACCTAGCCGTGCCTCTTCCCGTCCTTCACGCAACAATGGCGTGTTAGGTCAGTGGGGTCATGATGGCGGGCATGTGGCGGAGCTGGTGCAACTGCGAGGAGGAGGTGGCAAGCACGTGTCGAGGCACGCGCGGGCGAAGAAAACGCCCATGGGACGATGTTGTTTCCCAGCGAAGGGCCAACTGTGCGGCTCCCACCGGTGGATTAGGCCTCCCCGAATTGAAAAAAAAAGATTAATTTGATTCAAGGATTTGGGGGTTTACTTAGGTTTTTCTCAATTTGGCAGTTCAGGGAATTTCCCCCCATGGTTCGATTATGTCGGTTTCAAGTTATCTATCCCTCCTAGAATTTTTTTTTTTTTTGATTATTGAGTTCGATTCAGAGTCCACGACTAACACAGATGTCACACTCGGAGTTCTCCCCTTTCCCGTAGTTCTAATTCATCAATAAATCGTCTATAGAAATTACTTTGGTTAACCAGGAGAAAAACCTTAATTAACATTGTATTTATGTCAGGGTTATGGATACCACATACCTAATAGTAGTTGACTAAATCTCGGCAGGACCCACCACATACCATGTCTTATACGGGAACTGACTTCGGATATGAAGGGAGTTCCGGATGAGGAAAGACAACCAGAGTTCTACATGGAAACGACAAGGATTACTCGGATTGTATCCATATTGGTTTCCCTAGTTCTACTTGGACAAGGGGATACCTATGGGTATAGATATAAGGCCCCCTAGGAGGAAAGGGGGACACCCACCACAATCTACGGAACAATAGGTCAACACAGAAGATCAACATACAAGCCAACATACGTCAAGACAAGACGCCGGATATCGACTTCAGGGATAAGCACGGCTAGTCCCCTACGGTGTCTCCGGAAACTGACAGGAGAGACGAAAGCACTGTCTTTGATCTCGCCGGGCACGGATTCGATGAGGAAGACTACCCTGTTGTCGACTACGAGTCAGACCTTCAAACCGCCATGTCGACAACAGTTAGATAGGCTACCCCAAATTTTGTACTGGTGTGATTATGGTGAATAAGAAGCAATATCAGCTTCGGCCAACAGGATGTATGATTATTACCTAATAATTCAGAGGCCCGAATGTCACGCCCTGAAAATTGCCTAATTTAATAATTCATTTTTTAGTACATTTTTAGAAATTATTTTAAAATCTTACAAGTTAAACTCTAATAATCTAGGAAAAATCACAATATAAAACTGAGTTAGATAGAAGTTCATTAAATACTTTGCTTGTTTATCTATTGTCACAGCTTGATTTTCGTTTCAGGATTTATAACCGGTGGATTAGGCCTCCCTGAATTTAAAAAAAAAAGATTAATTTGATTCAAGGATTTGGGGGTTTACTTAGGTTTTTTCTCAATTTGGCAGTTCGGGGAATTTCCCCCTATGGTTCGATTATGTCGGTTTCAAGCTATCTATCCCTCCTAGATAATTTTTTTTGATTATTGAGTTCGATTCAGAGTCCATGACTAACACAGATGTCACACCCGGAGTTTTCCCCTTTCCCGTAGTTCTAATTCATCAATAAATCGTCTATAGAAATTACTTTGGTTAACCAGGAGAAAAACCTTAATTAACAATGTATTTAATAATCAGAATTGTTAGGGAGAATTTTTTTTTCAAATTCTCTTTGCTCTAAAATCATTAACATGACTTAAACCAGAATATTTAGAGCATCAGAGTTAATGTTGATAATTTAATTTGTCAAGATTTGAATTAATGATAATCTTTCTCTCCCGCCTTTGGTCGTGAATCGTGCCTGATTCACTCCCCTCACTGTCCGCGGTTTCGTTTTGCATGGCGAGCCGTGTCCGTTTTCGTTCTTTTTCTAAAACGGCACCGCATTTATTTTCCAATTTGGGAAAGTCCTAATCCTATTCTCCATATCCCTATTTTCCCTCCCCCTCTCCTCCTCCCACTCGGCCGCCGCCTCCCCCTCTCCCCTGCGCGCGCCTCCACTCCCTTGTCCGATTCCCTCTCCCTCCCTGTCGGCCATGGCTTCCCTCTGACCCCACCTCTTTTATTCCACCCCTATATAAGCCATCATCCCCCCTTTTTTTTTTTTTTTCCTATTTTCCAATTTATTAGAGCTCTAGCCCTAGCCGCCGCCTCCTGCACCACCGCCGCTAGCCACCACCGGCCGCCGGTGAGCAGCCCTCCTGTCCTACCAATATGGTTTGTCGTCGTGCGTTGTCCCTAGGGTTTAATCTAACCTAATCCCTCGTTGTCTAGTGTTGTCGTTGTCTCCGCCAGATCGTCATCGCCGTCTCCTCCTCGCTGATCGTCTTGGTTTGGTGAGGCTCCTAATCATGATCCCATAAACCCCCTGGTTTAGGTGTTTACTCCCAGGAAGTATGCATTATCATAGCCACCATGCTCGTTGAAACAGTTTTCTTCACCCGCTTTTTGCTAGTCCTTCACCCGCTTTTTGCTAGTCCACCGTACATTTCTGCTAATCGACAACAATCCAGTATATTTCTGAGATAAATATCGATAAACAGTATAATTTCAAAAAAAAAAATCCCTCTATTTGACGTTCATACTTCTGACTCTTTTCTTTTCAGATAATCAACTGCTTTTGTGAACTGCCAATGGTGCCTTAGCACATATCTGATTTTACTGTTTTTTCCAACACAAGAGAAGCAAATTGCAGTACATACAACCAAGTATAAAATAAGATGGTCTGGACAAGGTAGGAAATCACTGATACTAAACTAACCTAGGTATACAATGATACTGTTAGAGGGGTTCTCCCTTCAAGAAAGGCAATATTTTGCTGTCGAATATTTGGCCTACTCCAAGCATCAAAACTTCAGAACGCAACGAAGAAAAGACCAGCAAATGTTGCTAGTCCTCATCAGAATCACCAAACGTAATCTTTGTTGATTTAGGAGCATCTGCTTTGATTTCTTTGAAATGAGATCCATATATTTGTGATTCCTGCAAATGAATTGTTAGCAATAAGGTAAGGTCATTTCTCAGTCATGTCATGCAAAGTCCTTGAGTGTTTATTTCTTAGAACTTGCAACGTTAGGGCAAGGTGTTACAGCATTTCTAAGGATTAATGTAAAAAAGTAAGTTGCTAAGCTTTCTGTAGCATAAAGCATCAGCATGAACAAAGCACTCTACGAATGAGAATGTAACAAGATCTATTTCACAGTTAACACAAACCTTTTTCTTGACGTGTGTGCCAAATTTTGTAAGTGCAGGAGGAACGACCTGACCAGCCTCCCGCAAAACATTGACAAGTTCACCAGCAAGTCCCTGTATATAGTTTTGAAGTGACGATAAGTACAACTTAAGTCGTAAGGCTAAACCTAAGACAATAAGTACAACTTAAGTTGTAAGGCTAAACCTAAGGGCTAACATGTGGCACATAATCTCCAATACCTTGTTCTCTTGAGTGAAGAAGGTATGTGCAACACCTTTCTTGCCAGCACGACCGGTCCTCCCAATCCTGTGGACATAATCCTCTGTAGTCAAAGGATAGCTATAGTTAATGACAACTTCGACATCTGGAATATCAAGTCCACGGGATGCGACATCAGTGGCAATCTGCAAAATATACAAAAGAAAAAAAAAACAAGTGTTAACAGATGAGAATAAAAGTGCTACGGATGCAATGATAAAAAGGAAATAAATTCATAAAAACACAATATTTTCAGACAACGGTTGCAGACAACTGTACATTTCTGTTACAAAACCTCAGTAGCATATTTTAAGTGAGACTATTGGTTAAATGATTTCACATACTCAAAAATTTATCATACCTCAACTCTTGGCTCGGTTTGATTTCCAACCGTCAACTCAAAAACTTGATAAAACCAGACCCTCAACTCCCAAAACCAGCTAGAACTCATTTCTCTTCTAGTTTATGTACTTGGCATCCACGTGGGATCCTAGGTGGCACAGGACTCATTTGTCATGGTATACATGGTTTCAAGAGTTGAGGGATGGTATTTACTTGGTTTAGGAGTTAAGAGATGAAAATTAAACCGAGCAAAGAATTCAGGGATGAGAAAGACTTTTTCCTTAAATTAATAACAATGTTGCAAGCAAGTAGTTGAACACTTCCAACTCTCAAAGTATCATCGATCAGGAAATAGTAGCAGAATACCACCAAGCCCAACAAAATCCCTTAAGGGATAAATAACGAAACCACAACTAGATTTACAAGGGCGAAGTCTAAAAACTAGATTTACACTAAGCTCACAAATAAGCAAGAGAGAGTAGCCATTAAAAAACCACAACTGAACTATCAATGCTTATAAGCAGTCATGTAGAAATTAGTTAGAATTAGCGCACCATCAAAGGACATGACCCTTCTTTAAATAAAGATAAAGCTTTCGTCCTGTCATGCTGTGCCTTATCTCCATGAACAGAAACAGCACTCCAACCCCTTCACAACAAGCATGTGTAGATTAGCGAAAGTAGAGCATAAGTTTCACAAATATTTAAGTCGCACACTGGAAACAAATCTGCTACCTTCTTTGTAACATTGTTTCTACTCGCGTAGCTTCTTTCTTGTACAACACAAAAACCAACACCCTGTTTCTGTTGCACAAAACACAGGCACAATCTGCTTAGATCCATATGAAGACAAATGGTGATTAGTTAGTTTGTTGAAGCAGATATTATTATAATACTAACATGCGCAGAGGTTCAATTAAAACCTAACATTGAATATATTTGTTTGTTTGGTGTTGAAAATGTTGTTGTGTTTTATATAAACTTGGTCAAAACTTAATAAGTTTGACTTAGGAAAAAGTTAAAGCGTCTTATAATATGAAACGGAGGGAATACTTCCTTAGTTTGCCAAACTGAGATAGCCTACAAATAGAATTGAACAATCAGCTTTGGTATGTGACTGAATACAATCCGAAGTAGAAAATTTTGCAAGACAAGAGACGAATGACATGCAATCTTATACATAATTTTCTAAGCTGCTCAGCTTAAAATCTTTTGTTATCCTCGAGCATCCAGCATGCATGCTGATTGCAATGCTTTTGCCTATGATTTTCGAAAGTGAGACTTTCATGGAGACTAATACAGCAACAAGTAAAATCCGTACTGCAATACCTACCTCTGTGCTTTATGGTATTTATCGAGCAAAGCAACTAATCTTGAATCCCTTGACCTGTCATCCAATACTTCAACAATTTGCATCACATCATGGTTAGCAGCAAGATCTTCTGATCCAATAACAACCTACAACAAGGTGGCATACCACATACGGAAGGTCAGCATTACCGCATTAGCAATCAGATATTAACAAGAGATAAGAAAAGAGAAACTATACCTTTATTGGATTTGGATCCATAAACTCTTGGGCTAGCTGGTGGACAGCAGGAGGCCATGTAGCACTGAACATAACCGTCTGACGTACTGCACAGGAAGAATTATATGGCCATGGTTGCAGATATATTCAGAAAAGATAACTAGGTGTAGTAACACATAAAATAAATGGCAGTGTCAAATTGACATGAAAAAAATGTACAAATGTATTCCTACTCAACGATCTTATCATCAGCAAAATATAGGTTGTGAGCTGAGAGACTACACTTATAAATTAGAGTAAATTTCAGAAAACCTACGTTTTAGGGTCAGAGTTACAAAACCAGGGTATTGCAACTTGTGGCACATAACCTAGGTCATTAGGTTCTAAGGTTCAAAAAAAACAACCGCCCTCAATTTAATTTCCAGATGATACAACATATTGGCAGATATTATAAAGTGTCTATGAAATTGTGTATTACGAATTTATCAAGGAAATTGAAAAAAAAAATACTATTCCAACAATCTCCCCCTTTTATATGTGAATCAATTTCTCCTATCCCCACTGGAAGTTGCATACATCCCTTATACTTCCCTAAAAGATTGAGTTCAGGGGTTTACCTGCTGAGCAAGCTCTCTCGTTGGCGATAGCACGAGGACCCGTGGCACCCCCTTCTTAGCAGATTTCTCCCCCATTTTCCTCCTAACGTGCATCAGAGCCGGCACACCAAACGCAATCGTCTTCCCTGGCATCAACAAATTACGACGAACAACAAACCATCAGCAGCAATTCGAGCACGATGCAGCAGGAGTACTGACCAATTAACAAAAAGAAACTAACTAATTAGAGAAATTTTTCAGCACCAGATCCGGTGGCGGCGATGCCGATGAAGTCACGGCCGTCGAGGAGGTAAGGCCAGGCGTACGCTTGGATGGGCGACGGACGCTCGAACCCCTTGCAGCAGTCGAGCACCTGGGGAGGAAGCGCGGTGGCGGCGAAGGATGACAGCGGGGCGTACTTGGCGTCCGCGGAGCACTTTCACAAATGAAGAGTTACTATAGGAGAAAAGATCAAGGAGGTACATGATGCATGTGTAGCTCTGGCATGGGACATGTAGTTCTGGGCAGAGATAGAGGAAGTTGACCACACATCATGTAGTATTTATCCTTCATTTGAATATTGTTTCTTTTCTCTTGTTATCCATGGAATTTAGCATATATAACCATTTATTTAAATGTTTAGGAACAAACATTAACTTCTTTACTAACTAGTCCATATAAGTTTGAACTTAATTTGAATTGTTTTTTTGTTAAATTTTGATTCTAGGTATATAACATCCATTCAAACATATAATTAGTTAGGTATGTAATAATGGATTGTAAAATAAAGTTGAATTTGAGTTGTTTGTTGTTAGGTATAGGTATGAATAAAATTCTTGTACCTGGGTATATACTCAGAAGTTGAAAAAAAATCAAAAATTTGAGTGAATTTGTGTATTACATACCTTGGTGCCCGGGCACCATGGTGCCCCCATATGGGTGTACACTAATTCAAAACCATAGACAACAACACAATGAAATGCATAGTTAACTTACCACAAAAGAAACATCATTAAGACGACAAATACCCATTTCAATAAGGTCTTTCATACGACCAGGTGTCCCTATGACAATATCCTGAAAGCATATAGGCAGAAAAAAGGGGGGGTCAGGAATATGAGTATTTCCGTGTAACTAACTTCTGGATAATCGATACAAAACAAAATCCAAGGCAGCGAGTCTGCTGAATCCTCGGAAAGTAAACAAAATTATTCAACAATACATTTAAAGAGAACTTTTCAAATAATTAATAGCAAATTGAAATGTCATCACAATATGATGAATGTCTCTAGAAATTAACATTCATTGGTCATAGATCATAATCCAGAACTGAGATAGAGTAAAAAAAAATATTGTGTAAGTCTCATCTTACCACTCCAGATTTAAGGGCAGAAATTTGTGGTCCTTTGGAAGTTCCACCATAAAGGCACACTGAACTTATCCCACATGGTGCACCAGCTTCACAAAGTACATCTGCGATCTAACATATAATACAAAATGAATCATTCATGTGTATTAAAAAGCAGTAGTTTTTGCAGACCATCAGATGCCTATCTTACAAGTTCATATCATCAGTATATGACTGCAGTTAACCTGCTGGGCCAAACAAATTATATAATCCCATACAACCATAGAAAAAGGTAAAAAATCTGAACATGCAACTCTTTCACTTCAATTTGTTCGATACTGAAGGTTCTTATCAATTAGTTCGATACTCAAGACATATATATCGGCAGACTGCCAGGATGTAGGGCTAGTTAGCGGGTTGATTCATGGCACAATTTAACTGTGGGGTGGGAGGGCTCGATACCCTTACATGTTACCCTATACATACAAAGAAATCCTTCTTTTCCAGATTGCTCACCAGTCTTTCACTTTTCATTTAATGTTTATTACTCGTCATCCAATCTTCTTCTCTTGCAGCTGCAGTTGTTATTCATTGCTCACCTCAAGGTGCCAAAAGGATTCATTGACAGTTGATCGCTGATGGGGAACCAAACTCCTCGCATACAGCTCTACACCAGCAGCTTTGTGGAAGGATTTTCGCAGGGGATCGTGTACTGATTCATCCGAACTCGACTATCGTGCTTCGGCAACTCTCATACTATCCAAATACTGTCACGCCCTCCTGATCTATGAACACCTATGTTCACAATTCCATGAAAGCTAAAATATATTCATAGTTTCTCTTTATAATAGTAGAATCTGATGATAGTGAGAAAATATTATAATTAGAGAATTAACGAGAACAGAAAACTCTATCTGAACGTAGAGAAAATCGCAAATATGAATATGTATTATTGACCGATAGAGAGTGGATAAACTTTTGGCTGAATATGTGGCCCCGGAGAATTTTTGTTGGAAATACAGCATTCCTCCTTGGTCTAAAAATGAGCCCTCACAAATTTCACGTGGCTTTGATATATATTGCCAGAGGAAACAACGACCGCGAAGATGTGAACTATACTCTAGGTCACACCGCACAAAAACAAATTAACCCTTAATGTTTATTGGGAATAAAGGAGATTAAGGGGGGGTTGGAAAAAGTCGTACACAAGGTATGGAAAAAAGTTCTTCCTCCTCCCTTATGATTTCTCGCTACTTTGGGCCGATGACGCCCAGCCCACAAATGTTTTCTCTTATCTAAGTGGGCGCTTCCACAGATGGGACACTTAGTCTAATCCTCCCTCTCCTTCTCTCCCTCCTTCCGTCGGGCGTACTGGTATGGGCCTCCTCTGGTGAACTAACACTCGCTCGCTCAGTCCGCGCAACCAGTTCACGTGGCATGCAAACCTAAAATCAGTCCTCTCGCCTTTCGTTTCACTACGTGTCAAGCGCGGTGTCAGTGACCACCTTCTCGTCAGCATCATCAGGGGTGAGGACGCCGCATGCTCAGTCTACCCATTTGCGGTGCCATACACCAATCAACCCTCACATTCACATACCATGACAGCCCAACATGGCCCAGTTTGCCTCGCAACCACGAGGGAAGCAGCAGACCACCTAGCATTCACAACCAGCCCTCCGGGCCCCGACATTTTCGACATGACAACCTCCCCGTAGGCACCGGCCAGCCCCTGTGGATCGAGTACAACCGGATGCTCGCGTTCAAATCCCGCCCGACCAGGATTAATCATCTGGACACCCCCATTTACCGGGGGGCTGTTTGCCGACCATGGAACGCAATCTGCCCCTATTGCTGAATGAAAATCAAGCCCTCACTCTCAGCCAGATGCGGATTTTTCAATGCGTGGCTGCGATGTTGGTTATTCCACTGCAGGTACTAATTTAACGCCTTCCTTAACCCACAACCGGAGCTGTGCACAAAAGCTCACTGTTGCGTTTCAACATTTTTTTGGGTCCTACTCTGTACTGTTAGCTAGGTTTTATATTGTGCCAACTTTGGCCACATGTTCCAATCAGTGCGTTTGTGCGCCGGAGGTGTAATCGGCTGCGCCGCTTCTAATGCAATGCTTCTCGCTAGTTATTCATTTGGTTGGGGCCCGTCAATTCTTACTCCTTGAAACATTACCATTCAGCACAAACCATTACTTGCCACCACTTATATTTATGTAACAACAATTCTGTTGCAATGGAAACATGTGTAATAACAAATGATTACAACTGACCTCGTGACGCATGGTTTATTCCGTTGCAGACCGGAATTATTGATTTACCATGACTTTCCGAGGGCACATGCACAACCCAGTCCGCATACTGCAGATGAGGTTGTCTACGCGATGAGAAAGCGGGCCAAACGCCAAAGCTAAACAAGCCCGTATCGTGACAGAAAAGAAGTTAGACTCAACGAGAACGGCATGAAAGTGAAACACCCAATCGCGCGTTGAGTCATTCCAGGTTATAACAAACATTGAAGCAGCCTAAGCTGAACTGCTTCGGATTTTGTCACAAACGTTGCGCATCGCAGCGCCGTGCGTTTCCGAGTTTATGCGCACTTCCTACACGATTGAACCAGTCAGTACAAGTTTTTCGGCACGCCTCTGTAGGCCACTAAGTTTATCAATGCATTGTTGTTTTGACTAAATGTAAGTCACGAATCAATATGCATTGGCGCTGCGCGTTATTATTAATAATTAGGTTTCTTGCTCCTATTGATTATCTCTGCAAACCTTCAATCATAAATTAAGCTGTTTAGTTCTATCTGACTATTTGAAGTGCACTACCGTTGGCCTCTTGGGTAAACGTCGCAGACAACGAAGAGTGGCAATCTACGTACCTGCATGATTTTGTACTTATTGCGCGAAACCATAAAATAACTTCATCCTCGCATCAGTTCAACAGCTTTTACTACCCCCAAGCCAATGAGCAAGCAACACAACTCCTTACGAAATACCGGGAGTACCTGCCGCGCCGTTAACACTGGCACGATCCATCCCACTACGACACCATAAAGCCCGACCCATTTACTACTACAAAGTTACATATATTTAACATCATGCTATGACTCCAGGTTTTCCTCTGCACTATAAATTACAATTCATATGGGTCGGGATGTACGCGAAAGCGCGGATTCTTATTATCACCAATCCCCAGTCCTTTACCAAATCAATGTTGCCGAAACACTAATGGTGCACTCTTGCGACTCTGTAGATTCCCTTGAGTAACAACCAGAATTCTTTCTTCCTCCATTAGCTAACTTTAGATTGGTCGCCTTCCTCCCCTACTCAATTTTCCGGTTGAACCATGTTTGTCCAATAACGTTGAGGGGCCAATAACGGTTTACTTAACTTGTGCCATAGCAATGGCGTAGATACTCAGTTGCAACATACACCCACCGAGGGCACAACCAGCAATCTCCGGCCAGCCCTCTCGCAATCAGCATAATGTGCACTGCAGTTGGACCCCACATCATCCGCGCAACACTGCACTGCACGCGGGAACCGGTGGGAAAGTTGGCCACACAGGCAGAATTTTGAATTTTCTCCCGACGGCGGACGGCGTTCACTATATGCCCCTTGCGGGGACGCCGGACACATCATCTAGTTACATTTGGCTTTACAGTATGGTTTTTCATAGCGGCGGTATAGTTGTTCCATGCTTGAGTACATAAGTAAAACTCGAGGTTTCTTCACACCTGTCTCTAATCTTTGAACACATCACATTCTGTACATAGAAGACCTCACTACCACCAATACACCGACCGGAGCCCCCTAGTGGCCTGGCTCCCTTCATCTCCTTTAATTAGCAATGAGTAAAACCATGCCTTTGCCAGTAATCCACGTTCACTGTCTACCTCATTAAATTTTTTCCTTTGCCTATTCACTTCCAGAATTTTGCATTACGATAATTTTTAAGTAGTAATCTTAGCTATGGATTCTTTTTTTCCAATCTGCTTACCAATGTACTTAACTATTTTTCATTATTTTCTAATACTCTTATGCATCAGTAGTAATTACCTATCAATACGCCAAGCGACTGCACCGAAACGTGCAGCCAATTTTTAGTAATGAGTTTACTGATCTGCATTACAATATGGATGCCCCTTTAAATATACAATATGTAACATGTGCTGAAATTTAACCCTGTTGCGTCCGGGAGCGCAGTGTTTAATTAGCTCCTGGTTTTACTAATATTGATTTATCGCTCCGTCTTCTCGGCAGGTCTATTACAGCCATATGCTCCCCGGTTTCCACGTGATTGCGCACCCCCCCTGCACCACCAGTATTCGGAGTGTTGCCTAGTACCACCGAACTGGCCTGACTGGCGCGTGTACAACAACGGGCGAACTGAAACAACTTGCTGGCAGAACACTCAAAATGCAAGGTTTAGTGACCCCATATCCTATTAACCAATACAACCAGCGCATCTCTATACGTACTCATGGGTGGTCCACCTCATTTCCATTACTTCAATTATGTCCAATACATTCGCGCCTCCTTACACAAGCACGTGCACAGGGGATTGCTTCTCACGACGATGATGACAAACTTCGTCCTCTGCAGGAACGCCCACGATGCGATCAGGCCTCACCAGTGTCTGTATCTCGCCGAGCTAGCGCGGGAAATGTGTAGGGCGAGAGTGCTATCTCCCGTTCACCCACACCGACCGCGAGGGCGTGGGAAACGACAACGGACGAACGGTCGCGGCGCAGACGGGACGGCGAGGGAACGGATTGAATCTATGGCGGGTTTGCATCTCGGAGGTAGCGCTATCAATGACCAGAGATTTATTGTCGGGAGGTCTTTACAGCCTCTGCACTGATGCTCGTCGCTTGTCCATCGCATTCACTCTGGTCAGAGGCGGCATTACAGATGTGTGAATGCAGATAGACACGATGTGAGAAAGAGCGGGCCCTAGCAATGTGGTGGCTTCATCATCGCAAGGTCAAGGCAGCATCAGCAAGCGCTAGAGCTACGCGAGCTCAGATACAAATGCTCTGCCCCGTGAACAATTCTGTCTAACAGTGCGTCACCGCCCCGTACATTGCTGTCAAGCATGGCAGCTAGAGAGTCACGTCGCCACAAGCGAAGCAGTACTCCTCGCAACACATAACCACGGAAGCGCAGGAAGCCACGCCAGGAGAAGAGGAGTGGTCTGCCTTTGGATCGGAGGCACGTGAGCGGCACCAGTAACGTTGCGACCTCCACGTACTCCACGGCTTGACACAGGAGAGATTTTACGGGGCTAGGACTCGCTGACAGAATGATTCAGCGGGGCCTACATGTTGGGATACTAGCCGCGGTATAGCTCAGGCACTCTTCTGTTTGAACCTGCATACTGATACACTAGCTAGGGTCGAAACTGAGCTTCTGATGGCGTAGGATTGGAATCCCGTCGCTGAGGACAAGTTGAGAGCAGATGGAACCAGGAGAATGCGAAGGTAGGGTCAGTACTCTTGTCCATGCGGACGGTGCAACCCTGCCCAGGAGATGCAGATACTGCATCAATTTACGCAAGCTGAGGCTGAGGAACGTCAGACAATAATCTCATGCCTGGGGACATGAGAGTGAACACGCTGCTGCTCCATCATCGTCCGTGAGAACAGCCCTCTGTGCACGTTGCTTGTAAGAGGGCTCATGATTAGAAATTTGAAGTCATGGAATGGATGGCGCAATATTAATAGGAGATGCGCTGGTTGTATTTGGTTATAGGAATATGGGGTCACTAACGCTCTGAATGCATGTTATCACATTTCATCTTGTACAGCGCCGTCAGTGCCATGATGGTAAAGGAACACTGAAATATTGGTGGTGCGGGGTTCAACGGCGGGACATATTGGCTGAATAGTATGCAACGGTAAATCATATACGCGTTAAAACGCACCAGGAGTAATTAACACTGGCCCGGACACAGTAATCAACGACGGACTGGTTACAGTATCGTATATTGTCACAGAGGCAAGCATGAATTAGGGATGGCACATGCAGCACAGTAAACACGTATTCTGAAAATGTTATGCTCGGGACTTGGGTGCAAGTGTGATAGGGGTAATGCTATTGACTCGGATGCGCAGAGTGAAGAGTAGTATTAGAAAAATGAACATAGTTGAAAGATAACATTGGTTAATGGACGACAGATTGGAAAAAAGGAGTACGACGACACCGGCGTTGGTCGAAGGGGAGGGACCGAGGCGACCCCTCGCAGATGGCGTATGCGAGGTGAGAGGTCAGGACGTCGGCCGTCGTTTCCCTTCGGCCGGTGTCGCACAGGCACGTGCGCACGCGCGCCTCTTCTTCCCCGGCGTCGCGCGAACGGGGGCTTCCTGATTCCGTAGTTGGGTCGAGCGGAAACACCATCGAGGCCAGGACTCCGAGACCGAAGGGAGAGGCGGCGCGGGTGACGGCATCCGTTCTCGCACCCGGACCGACGATATAAAAAGGAAAACGCGCACGACGAGTGGTGGCTGTCGTCGGCCTTGACCCGGGGAAGAGAGAGTTGGGCCGTGGTTCCGTCGGTACTGTTCCCGGCCTCCGACCGCCTCTGCCGCGTCTCCCGTGCGCCGGCCGACGTCGCCCTGACACTCGCCGGCATCGGAAACGCCACCTCTTCCCCGGCCAAGCCACGACGTCGCCCGTATTTTCGTCTCGAAACGGGGCCGTCAGCCCGCTGCGGCCTTCCCTCGGTCTTCCGGCACCCACTCGGCAGCCCGCCTTCCGCCGTGCCAGATGCGCGGCCGACGTCGCCGTGCTCCACCTCCGGCATTCGATCGTGCAAGGTCGCCCTCGGCCCTCGGCTCGCCCTTCGACACGACACCCGCCGTGTGTTCGTCGTCAGTCTGTCATTTGTTCCTCCTCCGCCGTGCTCGTTGTCTCGCTGCCCGCACGCCTCCGTCGTCGGATTCGCAGCGGCGTGTTCCGCGCCGTCCTGGTGTCTCCGTGCAGCACTGCCGTGGCTGCCTCGTCGCCTCCTCGCCGGCGGTCCCGTCTCGTCGTCGTCGTCCTCTCTTCGTCTGTTCCGCGTCGTCGTGGTCGTTCGTCCCTCCGTCAGCCGTTCGCTGTTCGTCGTCCGCGTTCCGTCAAGTGAGCTGCTGCTGCAGCCCTCATCGTCTTCGTCCTCTGGCTCCGCGTCGTCAAGCTCGTGCCAGCCGCATCTTGCCTTCGGTCCAAGGATCGCCGCCAAAGTCCGTTCCATCGCCTCCGTCTGCGCGCGCCCGTTCGTCTTGTCGTTCCACGGCCTCGTCGCGTGGTGGTAAGGATCCTCTCCTCACTGCCCGTCCTCTGTCCTTTCCGGTGTCGCCCGTGCCCGTTGTGCGGTGGTCGGCCCGGTACCCGTGTATCGGTGTCGGAGTCGTTCGCTGTGTGGCGTGTGGTGACCGTGTTAGTGTGTCGGCTCGGTAGCCGCGTGCGTTTCCACGTGTGCAGTCCGCGTGGTGTCTAGTGGAGTCCGTTTGTCGGCCACTCGCCTCGGTTGGCACACGGGGTCCGCTTCCGTCGACCCGTGGACCGTCTCTGTGTACTCGGTCTGCCGTGGTCCCTTAGGTGACATGTGGGGTTCGCATGTCAACAGCGCAGCCTTCCTATCTTTTCCAGGCTAGGTTACACATATTTTATAATTGCAAACCTAATTATAATAATCCGCAAATCTCCATATAACACATTAACTTCGGATGATCATATCTTGGTCATACGAACTCTGAATCGACCCGTTCAAGTCTCTAATGTTTGTTATAACCTAAAGAACCGTGTGCTTTCTTTTTATGCATTGTTTTGCTTCTTTATAGGCTTGTAGCTTTGCTTGTGTGCTTCGCGTAGCTTCTGTCGTCTCTGGAGGTTCCCGAAGCGTGGTTCGCGGTCGTCGCCGAAGGTTCGGAAGGCCGTTCTCTCTGAGCAAGGCAAGTCACATCATCCTTGAGGCATATTGAATCCCAGTTTATAAAATTATTTTGATTTAAAATTAATGCCATTATCGCTTTATTTAAATTCCTGCGTTATCACTGTTTTATTTAGCCATGCCTATTTACCTTTGTTATGACCTTATTTATTGCTATTGTTATTATACCTTGTTCACCCTAGAATAAAACAAAACCCCAGCTAGTGGGTACTCTATTCATGGTTCCACTAGTATGAATTTAGGTAGATGTTCGCTGATTAATTAGGCAACATTAGGTGGTTTTATAACTTTAGACTTGGGAATATTCATATCTCTTGGATACTATGGAATGGTTGGCTTATGGTGGAATTGGACATACCCCTCTCTTCCTCTTTCAAAACCCCTAAAACCTGTTTTCCGGTGGGGTTGGGTGCATGCCAGTTGTGGGAAGTAGCACCCCGGCCAATATAAGGATTAAGCTCGGGCCTCTGTTGCAAAGCACTACCGTACTTCCACATGTCTAGTGGGTAAGGCTTAGTTTGTGGCTCAGTCTGGTTATAAACAAAGTACACAGATGGAGATGGACGAAGTCGGGGGTCGATGGACATCTCTAGGACAAATGAAGGCTACACGAGCTGCGGCCCGGTAGTCGAGATGTCATGGCACAGGGCTGGTGTCCTGCTGCTAGGGGCTCAATTCTGCCTGCCTGTCCGGGGGTTCCGGCCGTAGGTGGGTTGGGTCGGTACTCTTGTCTATGGCTAGGATGGGTTGGAAACTATGTCATGTCTTCCGTCCATATGCCGTGGTGGTATGTGGCACGTGGTTGCACGTGAGGAAGACGTGTCTTGTGGGTAAAGATGTACACATCTGATCCGAGTATAACCTATTCGAATAGCCGCGCCCTCGGTTTGGCAAGCCTAGCAATGTACCCAAATTAGTGTTTTAAATTCTTAAAACCTGCTTAACAACTAAAATGTGGAATGGTTGGCCTGGGTTGGCTTGGGACGAGCTGGGACCCAGGTCCGGGTTGCCAGTTCGGTCTGAATCATCGTAGGCCTTGGGTTAAGGCAGGTTCGTGTGGGTCCACGGCCTTGATTAATAATACTGTGTAGCTCTAGGATCGTCTTTATAAATATAGCTTTGGGCAACTAATGACTTTTAAATGCTGTTTACTGCAAAACTTAACCCCTATATTATTACCCTTGTACCCCCTTGCATTAATCATGCATCTCCCTGTGTGACTTGCTGAGTACTGTGGTTGTACTCATTCTGCTCAATCTTTCCCCCCTTCAGTAAGAGAAGCTTTGGGAGAAGTTAAGTCAGGTGGAGTCCTGGCTTATACCCCAGTTGAGCGCCTGTGAAGATGGAGCCGTAGGCCTGCTAGTCCGCTGCTGTTATTTT